>OZ010612.1:71173993-71181493 GCA_963932145.1 Acanthosepion lycidas
TGGAGTAGTGTTGCCTATATAGAGAAAGGAACTGCACAGTCTTCATTTTCCAATCTTGAGAGAGTTCAAAAGCATATCCACGCCCTTGTGGGTGATGAATTATTTTCCACTCTAAAACCTCTTTTTTCATAGATTTTGCAAGCCTCTTGCAACCCTACCGCTATTTCCGTGGAAAGTGCTCAGACACACTATATTCCTTAGTTCCACCAGTGAAGTGTATGTTCCACTTAAGCAGATTCTTCCCACGAACCGCTGCTTTGTGGAACCGACTCCCAAGAGGGTGCTTCCCTGATCACTACACTCTTTTTAACTCTAGGGTCTACTATTATCTTGCCCACATATACGCACAAACTGGGCCTCTTACTCTATAACCCTTTACCTCGAGTTGCTCTTGTGCTTTTTACAGGGGTATTGTCATTGTACAAATTTTAGATAACTACATACAAATCTTAATCCATTGTTTTCAGGGCATCTCCGGCGGGAATTATTGTCCGTGCTGCCAACACAAGACGCCAAAGTCATTGGCGTTACCGTCAGACCCGGGGTATCAAGGAAATCCATATCTACCCTGATTATGATTCACAAACCATTAATCATGACATCGCCCTTTTACATCTTATCTCTCCATTGGAATTTAACGATTATGTACGGCCGATTTGTCTCCCAGCTCAAGGACAGATCCCCCCAGTGGGTACAAGGTGCATGGCTGCCGGATGGGGTATGATCAAAAACGAAGGTAAGAACAATTCTCTTTCTCTCGCCAATTATATTTTAAGTCAATAAAAGACTTCATGCCTTTATTTTATCGATAAACTTTAAAAAAAAAATCGAATTCACCTCAAGCAAGGCAGTAATGCCAGCAAGACGCAAGGGGTTATTGGATGTGGAAGAATTAGAAACAGAAACATTAATAAGAGAAAAGAGTAATCAAGAGGACAGTAGATAGTGATTGACATTGCATTTAAATTTCTCCAGATTAAAATTGTCTGGAAAACATGCAGCTGGAAGGGAGTTCCATAAGTAAGGCTGTAAAGCCACTAAGACACAAGGGGTTATTAGGTGTGGAAGAATTAGGAAGAGGATAGCTATAATGAGCGGGAAGAGGAAAGAGTAATCGGGGGACAGTAGATAGCGATTGACATTGCATTTAAATTTCTGCAGATTAAAGTTGGTTGGAATGCATGGAACCAGAAAATATTTGCACAAGCGAGAAGTACGGGAGAAAGAAACTGATAGCACTGAATTTACGGCTACATCAAGCCAACACAACCGTAAATTGATGAGACCTTCCCACCAATGTAGTACTGCCCTTAAATTCGAAGACTCTAGGCATCATAGCGAAGAGCTCATCCGAACAATTACCATGAAAATATTTATAGAAAAGGCAAAGGGAAGCAACCTTATGGCTGGGGGAAAGCTACTGAAGCCAAGACGCCAGATCCTGGCCAATAATATTGCTGATTCTTCTTTAGTTTTTATCAAGATCTCTATAGATCGCTGGGGCATCGGACCATATGCGGCAGCAATATTCGAAGTATGGACAAATGGTAGACTTAGAGAGATTAAGACTTATCAAACAATGATTTTTGTAACAGATTTTAAAATATTTTTATTTCTATGTTATGTTTATGTTAGATAAGTAATTATTAAAATTTACCAAGTATTTTTGATACTAATTGAAAAGGCGTCCATTAAAAGCCCTCGATTGGCTTAGGAAACGAAATGAAAGAATTTAAATTATTAATAATGTAACTCCTGACGTAATCCGATGGTTTTGCAAGACACCACATACTGTAGCCATAGCAGTCCTAAAGTGTCTAGGGCAAGATAACCTGACGGAGCCTGTCCCTCTTCTGGCTGTTTTATTTTTTTGAGTTATGAGTTCTACTTCTGTTAGATACATTGCCACCCGAAAGCAATGGAGGTCAGTATTCCATGCTGCATCTTAGTGGCATTATCGCCTTGCTTGGAGGGGGTGGGGGTGAAATGATTTTCAAAAAATGTCTATTAAAACCACTTGATTAACTTATGAAAAAAATGAAAGAATTTAAATTGTTAATAATGTCAATCCGTCAAATGCATTGAAAGTTATGTCCATTTCATTACAGTATTTTGACTTCTAAAATTTGATGATAGAAATACTTTTTTTTACTAATACACGCCTCATAAAAGACCAAAGAACCACTCAATATAGAGGGATACTGAATCAGGTCGTATGATCCTGAAGAGGAGAAAAGAAGGTCAGTTTATGAGAATATGTAGAAAGTTAAGA
The DNA here is from genome assembly GCA_963932145.1 of Acanthosepion lycidas. Lineage (NCBI taxonomy): Eukaryota > Metazoa > Mollusca > Cephalopoda > Sepiida > Sepiidae > Acanthosepion > Acanthosepion lycidas. Next base: position 71,176,266 of record OZ010612.1, read on the forward strand.
TTGTAGTGATCAGGGAAGCATCATCTCGGGAGTTTGTTCCTCAAAATATCAATTCATTCTTTTACACGGATTGATATCTTTTTTTTTTGTATCTAAAATAATTTCAAATCTTCATTGAACAGAAACTTTCAATATAATCTTTTTATCGATTGTCCTAAAATGCCCGTTAACAATTTAATATTCGATACAGTATATAATCCTTGAAACGATAGAAAATTATTTATTAAATCAATAAATTCATTCTTTATTTTGGGATGCTTATATGGTTGGCAACAAAGCAACTTCTAGAAACAAAGATAAATGGATTAACAATACTAGTTGCATTGTAGCCTCAAGTTAATTTGAACTCGGACGAATTTTGTTTTTATTTCAATTCACCCCACGTAAGGCGATAAAACGACTAAGACGCAAGGGAGTTACTGAAAATAAAAAAAGAGAGAAGACAATAAAAGAAAAACGTAGATAGGATGTAGTGATTAACGTTGCATTTTCATTTTTGAAGAAAGTCTATTGAACTTAAGAATTGATTGATTGATATGTTTTTTACGGCTTATCAATCCTTTGCAGGTTATTTAAAGCCAGGAAATATTTTTAGATTATAAGAGTTTTTTCTTTTTTGAAATCATAATTATTTAGTAATACAAGTCTTACTAATTAACCCATAGCTGGGAGAGAAGAGCTGGATTCATACCGAATCAGAATTTGATAAACAATTAAGAAATTATAATGTGGATATAAAGTGGGGGATCAATTATATATTACACCTAATATATAAACTATTATTTATTTTTTCTTGTGTTGGTATAAGTTTTTTTTTCTTCTGGAGAAGAAGTGTGTAAAAATTATCTGAAAATGATGTAATTCCGAGCACTTTCGGCTAATCTTTTAACCATTATCTTGTACATTTTTTTATTTTTAGGTAAATGTGTAGATTTTATTAACATTTTATTTAGTTATTTAGAGTTATCGGGATTCTTTTCAAACACGGTCAGCACATAGTGGCCGTATTCAGAGTTGATGTTATCATTATTGAGTGTTGACATTCCAAACACCTGAAGAAGTCCGGAGCGTACAGCGGTCGAAACGTTGTAATAAATATAGCGAATAAGATGACAATAATCTGAATAATGTAAATAATTCAAGCGTTTGATCGGGTATGGCATAATGGCCTCGGGCATGTCCTGAGTGGGGTCAATATAGAAGAAAGGCTCATACAAGTTATCCAGACTCTTTATGACCACCCTGCCACCAACACACTTCTCTTGAGTAACCAAGTGAGAAATTTCTTTCAGACTGTCGACATCAGACAGAGATGCCTATTCTCTCCAAAGAATTAAGCAGAAAGCCCTGCATGACCACAACATTTTATCCCTATCGGTGCTAGACCCGTCTGCAATCCGCATTTCATTTCACAGATGGTATTGACCTTATGGGGGAAAGAAAAATTGAGCTGCTAGATTTGACCAACAAACATGAGCCGGAACTTATGGAATGGAACTTAACACAGAGAAATCTAATGTAATGGCGAACAGCACAAGCAACACTAGTGTCAGTATCACCATGGACAGTGATCCACTTCATGAAGCGTTCATCTTCAAATACTTGGGAGCAACCGTGTCAAAAGATGACACATACAACGCTGAGATACACACACGTATCATTACAGTTGCGATGAACAGAGTGGGAAGGATAGAGAGGATTAAGATCAGATACTAGAGTTCAGTATTAGATGAAATGGATTAAATACGGCAAATATTGGGTGGGGGACGCAATATTGATCTGCAAGCCTATGGAATGGAATTCAACACAGAGAAATCTAAAGTAATGGTGAATAGCACAAGCAACACTATTGTCAGCCTCACCGTGGACGGCGAACCCCTGGAGGAAGTGTCCAGCTTCAAATACTTGGAAGCAACCCTGTCAAAAGATGGCACCTGCAACGCTGGGTTCGCACACGGATCGCCACAGCCACAGCAGCAATGGCCAGACTGGAAAGGATATGGAAGAGCAACATGAACTTTTATATCAAGCTCTACAAATCACTGGTTGTATCCACCCTACGTTATGAGTGCGAGACTTGGACTATACTTGTTGTGGCAGGAAACGGGATACTATGAAGAATCGCCACCATTAAGCATTGGTTTGGCAATGTCAGACGGTACATCAGCCTCTGCAAGAACATCATGCAAAGCACTGTTGAAGGCGGCGAGCCGCAACGCAAAAACTGGTCAGGCAACATCAAAGGGTTGACGGACATGTCAATGACGGAAACCCTGAGCGCCACCGTCAACAGCATCCTTTTTCTTCCGCCATTACTCCCCTGCTCCAGACGATTGAAGCAGTCAATGAATTGATGATAACGATGGTGATGATCCATCAATGATCATCGGCGATAAAATAGGATTAATTTGGGGCTCGGTATCTATTCTGTTTTACAATTGGATCTTTTTATACTCGCATTATCTGGTGAATAGCACAAGCAACACCATTACCAACGTTACTATGGAGAGCGAACCCCTGCATAAAATTCAAATACTTGGGCGCAACCCCATCAAAAGACGTCACCTTCAACGCGAAGATCCGCACGTGGATCGTCACAGCTACACTAACGATGAACAGATTGGAAAGGATATGGAAGAGCAACAACATCAGTTTCCAGACCAAGTACAAGCTCTACAAATCACTTGTCTCCAACATCTCTCCTACTGGGAGCACAAATTCAATGACCATGTATGGAGCAAGATCAAAAGTCTTGTGGGCCGACAGGAATCTCTCCTTGCCACTCTTAAGCATTGGAAGATGTCATGGTTTGGTCACCTCACAACACCCTCTGTAACACCATCCTGCAAAACACTGTTGAATGTTGACACAAGCTAGGACGGCAACACAAGAGCTGGTGAGACAGCATCATTGAGTGAATGGACATAATGCTGGAACTTCTGAGAGCCACTGCCAAAAATCATCATGGAGGAGTTTTCTCTTTTTCTTCTGCCCTTAGGTCCCCCGGGAGAATTGAAGCACTCAAGGGACTGATGATGATGATGATCCTTATAACGAAATTATTGACAGTAATTTATCTAACGTTAATTGAATCATATTAGGTTGGTGCAAAAAATAATGACGTAATAATGTCGTTTTTTTTACCTTAAAAATACGTAAAAAAAACGACATTATTACGTCATTATTTTGGCACCAACCTAATAATTACTTAATAAATGCAGGTCGGCTACAAAATTGTTCACGTAATCTTATTTAAATTATTTAGTTGTTTTCAGAGGTTTTCTTTAAATTCATTGTTACCCCTACCGTTATTATCAGCACTGCAGGTGGGTTTATCAATTCTATTTCGTCATCTGATTTATTCAGATCGCTGTCAGCCCCCCGCCCCCCAGGGCCGAGTGGCCGGTAATCGCGACTCAAGCTGTTTATTTATTTATATCTTCAGCTCCTGAATACGAGATGGCTTTACGACAAGTTGATCTGGATATTGTGTCTCACGAAGCTTGTAAGTTCGCTTACGATAATGCTGATAGACCAAAGATTAGTGAGATTACGGAAAATATGATGTGCGCTGGTGGCTCTATACAGCACGATAGCTGCAATGTAAGTAATATCTATCTATCTATCTATCTATCTCTGTTCGTATCTATTTTACTCTGTTCATATCTATCTATCTATCTATCTATCTATCTATCTATCTCTGTTCGTATCAATCTATCTATCTATCTATCTATCTATCTATCTATCTATCTATCTATGTTCATATTTATCCATCTATCTCTGTTCATATCTATCTATCTATCTATCTATCTATCTATCTATCTATCTATCTATCTATCTATCTATGTTCATATTTATCTATCTATCTATCTATCTATCTATGTTCATATTTATCTGTCTATCTCTGTTCATATCTATCTATCTATCTATCTATCTATCTATCTATCTATCTATCTGTTCGTATCCATCTTACTCTGTTCATATCTATCTATCTCTGTTCGTATCTATCTTACTCTGACCATATCTATCTATCTATCTATCTATCTATCTATCTATCTATCTATCTATCTATCTATCTTCACATAATTCGATATATCTATTATTGGCCAGTGTTTAAAATGTTCGTTTTTTCCCCCTTAGACCCAAGTTTGTATCTCATCAATGTCGGGTAGCTTTTGATTTTATTACATATTGAAGGCACGAGGGACCTCGCGATGGCAGAACAGGTTTTAGGGGAGATAATCTGAAAAAGAGGAAATTTATTAAAAGCTACAAAAGACAAGAAGTTATGGAGAGCTATGATCGCCAACGACCTGAAAGGACACGACACAGAGACGACGACGACGACGACGACGAAGAAGAAGAAGAAGAAGAAGAAGAAGAAACAAATTAGAGATTGGAAAATGTTGTTCTTTTAAATTTCGCCATTTCGTCGTTTCTAAACTTCATATATGTAGACGAGAACGGGGTTGGGCAGCTTGAGATGAAGCAAATTCAAAAGAAATAGTCGTTATTAATGCTTTAAAAACAGATTTATATTTAAAAGAAGAGAGAGGACATTGAGCAGGGAAAACTGTTTGTATGAGAAGCAGGTTTGGTTTTCTAATTCGGACCAATGTTAAAATCTCTTTATAAAGTTAGCTTACCTATTCTATCAAAGTCGTTATCAATTTAAGTACCAGCGTGAAACTGACCCTACATTGCTAGTAACACCCTAATATTGCCACTCAGAAAGTTCAACTTCAAAAATTGCAAATGTGTTCTACAACATCCAGTTCAGCAGTATCCGAAGAACCAGCGTATTATGTTTCGTTTTGATTGTTTTTTTACGGTTTATCAACCTTTTCCAGGTAATGTAAAGCCATAATATATTATTAGATTCTAAAAATTTGTTTGATATAATAATTATTAACTGATACAAGTCGTACTATTTAACCCATGGAGGGAGAATTGGTGGATTCATACCTTTGCCAAGGGTAGCTACGTTAAAAACATAACGAAGCCGACTGGAATTGGAAATTGACTCTCCAGTTTTCTTCCAATTCCAAGACGTTATCTATTCCATCATACAAGCTTAGAACAGTCACCCATCTAGGTGCTTGCTAGGCTCGACGTTACTTAACTTAAAGTGATCGTACGAAAACAGTTGTCTTAACGTTTGATAGCCGTATGGTGATTTTATAAGAGTAGCTTAAAAGTCGAAGGTATGAGACACCTAGTGAAGAACG
>OZ010612.1:71193993-71236493 GCA_963932145.1 Acanthosepion lycidas
GTCTTCATTCACACACACACACACACACACACACACACACACACACACATATATATATGAGTGTGTGTGTGTTTGCGCGCGTGTGTATGTGTGTGTGTGTGTACAAACAGAATTAAATCGAAAAGATCAGAATAGTGAATTCCACTTCTTTGATTATTCCTCGCCTCGTTGAAAAAGGACACAGTCGTGTCTAAATTTCCGATTTTAAAACTTTTTTCTTCGTGCTTCAGTTTAATCAAAAGGCTAATATATAATAAATATAATTAATCTTATTCGCAATACTGATATCATTTTGTTGGTTTTATATTTCTCAAATTATATTAAACGGCAAATTACACACACACACACACACACACACACACACACAGACACACACACATATATATATAGCATAAAGTAAACTTAGAAAAATATATTCATGATTACACGCACATACATATATATATATATATATATATATATATATATATCAGTGAGTATATGTGCTCAATATCAGTCATTTTCATGCAAAAAACAGACTATATATATATATATATATATAACGTCATCCACAGACAGACTGTTTCGCTGTTTCACAGCTCATCAGTGTGGCAAGACATAAATTATTTTCAGATAGAGTGTATTAATGAAAGAGAAGTATGATAAAATATATATCTACGCCCCGGTTTCTTTCCCCAATCTCATCTGTTCTGAAAGAATTACAATTTTCTCAAGCCAACATACACAGCAACGAATATGAAAACGTTTAAATCCATCATCTCATGCCTTTGAAGATGTACAGCACAATCTTCCGTCTCATACTATCACAATCTAAATACTATTCATTCATTCATATATATATATATATATATATATATATATATATATATATTAGCTGATTTAAAAATATGGTTCCTTCGCTACACAGGAATTACCATGTTTCAAAAACCGAAGCTAAAACTTCAGATTTAATTATATAATTAAATTAAAAGCATTGGTTCTGTTTCATCTTCAAGTGAATTTTGGAATAACTTATTTTAAAATTTACTGAGTTTTAAAAGCACATACCGTTCATAATTATTTGTTTCCAAGGATCAAAATTAACAAAATTTATGAATGTATGTGCTTCAGTAAATTTTAAAATAACTTATTCCAAAATTCGCTATGAAACAGAACTAATGATTTAATTAAATTATATAATTAAATTTGAAGTTTTTAGCTTCGGTTTTTGAAACATGGTAATTCCCGTGTAGCGAATGAACCGTATTTTTAAATCAATTAATTTATAATATTTATGTTCTGTAAATTTATATTTAGAACTGTTTTGTAAAAATAAAAATATCAATAAGAACACCGGATTATATATCTTACTGTTCTTTCTTTTTTTACTATATATATATATATATATATATATATATATATATATATATATATATATTTCTAGAATATTACTTGCTTACTTTTTGCCAACCTTTGCCTTATACCACTTGTTTTGGCAGACCTTTCAATCGCCTGATGAACATTCATGGATGTCCTCAAATTTAAAAGCTTTGGTTAATCAATGACGTTCACGTTTTCTTGTAAAAAAGCAAAATAAATCCAACATTGCCTTGATAAAGTCCCGCAGAGGACGAAACGCGTCAACTAAGAATAGTTTTTCTCTTGTCTCTTTTTATTCATATATATATATATATATATATATATATATATATATATATATATATATATATATGATCGAAATAAAAGTATAAAACTTAATATTACGAGACATATTAAAAAAAAGAAACGGTGAAGCAACCGGTTTCGCTCCCGCTCTTCACGCTTCAACGGGAGATTTAAAATTAACACAGAAAAATGTACATTAAAAGGAATTGTAAAAAAAAAAAAATATGCAAAAGGAACTAGAGACAAATGACAGCGAGTCCCAACAAACACTCACGTTGTTTACACAAAGAAGGCTTCCGGGACCCGATGTAAAGTGCCTCCAGAACCTTTAGATGAAATAAGCAGTGAGACCACGACAACACGGTGAACACTACTATTTAGTCACCCCCCCCCACGAGGGCATCATGTGGCACAAGGCCGGTTTAACGTGGGATCTCCGAGCCGTGGGATCGGCCAAAATTATGCCCTTTGAACCCGTATAAACGGGTGAAGGGTTGATTTACCTCTCCGAAAGAGACTCCGCCCTTCGGCGTAGAATCCGACCGAAGGCAGGGAGTTCAACCGATCAGCCGGACGTCCGACTTCAGACTGAACCAGTCAACACTAGTATTTAGTCACCCCCCCCCACAAGGGCATCATGTGGCACAAGGCCGGTTTAATGTGGGATCTCCGAGCCCGTGGGATCTCCGAGCCCGTGGGCTCGGCCAAAAATATGCCCTTTGAACAGTATAAACGGGTTCAGGGTCGGTTTACCTCCCCGAAAGAGACTCCACCCTTCGGCGTAGACTCCTTCGGGTTCCTCTCTGCCCGAAGGCAGAGAGTTCAACCGATCAACCGGTCAGCCGGTCGTCCGACTTCAGACTGAACCAGTCAACACTAAATTTGGCTGCACAATCTCTGTTCTTTAATAGGTGTTTGCATATGGCGGAACTATAGGTGTTCGGGACGAGTCCATTCAAAGGCAAAGTGTGAGTTCTAATTTTTGTAGGAACGTGTTGTTTTATTCTCATGTCTAAGCGTTGAGTTGCTCTCCCTATGTAGTCGGCTCCGCAACTACAAACGTATTTGTAAATAATTAAATTAATTTGATGGGGAGGGAGAACGTCTTTACACGCAGATCGAAACATAGGCCGAGTTTGAAAAATAATCCGAACTTCAGCAGAGAAAAAACAACAACGAACATTGGATGAAATTTGTTTAGCTATTTTTTCACATTTGGTACCAATCCAGGGTAATCTGAGTTAAACTGGGCATTTTTGACAGTATAGAGCTCGGCACTTCTGAACTCTTCAACTTTACTATGGATAATTGAAATAACAGTATCAAGAGGATAACCCAAATTACATAGGGTATCCTTAATAAAGTCGTTTTCGTCGTTCAAGAAAGGCTCAGAGCAGATCTTTAATGCTCTATGTAGGAGGGTTTTAATAATGTTAATCTTGCGCTTAGTGGGACAAAAAGAGTCCCAACGCGTGTACAACCCTGTGAAAGTAGGTTTTCTAGAAACGGAAGTGAGAAAGCCTGTTAATGTGCGATGTACTAATACATCCAAAAAGGCCAATTGATGATTGGATTCTTTTTCAATAGTAAACTTCAGTGCTGGATGGATGCCATTTAAGAACGAAAGAAACTGGTCAGCCTCAACTTCACCGTTAAATAAACAAAAGGTATCATCAACGTACCGACAGTACATTTGAGGACAAAGTGGATTCTTTCGTATCTTTTTTTCCTGGAAGCCAACAAATATATTGGCAAGTGCTGGACCCAAAGGCGAGCCCATAGCGACTCCGTCGATCTGTCGGTACATGGTGTTGTTGAAACTGAATTCGACGGAGGACGTGGCAAATTTCATCAATTCACGAAATATTGACTCAGGAAAACTAGGTGGAGTCAATGAACTGCGATAGAGAAAATCACAGCAAATATCGATGGTTTCCATTAGAGGGACACAAGTATACAGGGAGCAGACATCGAAAGAGCACATGAACTTACCAGAAGAAGACAATTTTTGAACGCGGTCGACGAAGGAAAAGGAATCCTTTATACAAAATCCATTCAGGCACTGCAACACAGGATCCAAAAGTGTGGACAGCCATTGAGTTACCTTGTGTTGGGCTGAACCGATCATAGATAAAATCGGTCGTAAAGGTACACCTTCCTTATGGATTTTCGGGAGACCATATAATCGGGGACGAATCGAACTGGAAGACGGATTTCGTTGGCAATTTCTTTTGAAAGTAGCCCTGACTTTACCCACTTTAGAAATAATTTTTGAAATTTCGCTTCACCTGAAGAGGTTCCATCACAAGTGTCAGCAGAACCAAGTTTAGTAAATTTTGAAGTATCTTCTAAGATAGAAGACATTTTAGATATATAGTCAGCTCGATCTAAAATAACTACTCCAGCACGTTTATCTGGTCTGGAAATTATCAAGTTATAATTATTCCTCAGAGAATTAGCAACACGCTGATGTTCTGCTTTCCATTTGGATTCAGCAGTTGCAACAGAGGAACAGGAAAAAGTGTGTGCGAAATTATTCAACTGGGCTTTCAAATTAGTCACCGCGTCGACAGAGGTAGCAGAGAGTCTTGCCAACTGAGCATAGAAAACCTCGAACTCTGAAAACATCTTCTCCTTATCAGGCATAGAGGGTGGAATGGAGAAGTCCAACCCGTGAGAAAGAACAAAAGATTCTAACTCGGTTAGTTCATGCGTGGACAGATTAATAATATTATTTAAATTTGGTTCAGCTGTGACTCCGTATTTCTTCTGGACCAAACTTTTCAATTTGGCATCTTACTTTGTAGACAATTTAACACACTGACGTTGATGGACAGATCCCAAAAACCTAGAGAACCTAATCCAATGAAAAAATGAAACTGAATTCATATGAGAACATAGTAATTTCCTGTAATCACGCTTTCTAGAAGAAAGATGTTGAATCCAATCTTTGATGAAGACAGACTCAATCTTCCAACCAGGATGTAACTTAGCCCTCCTCACTCTGAACTGAATGAAAGAGGGGTAAACCTGGAAGCGGATACATTGTTTAAGAAATTTAATTTCATATTCAATAGATCTTAATTTAGCCTTAATCTGTAATATTTTATTTAATTTACAAATTAAAATATGACTGTACCTGATTTTCAGATATTTGAGGACAAAGTGGATTCTTTCGTATCTTTTCTTCCTGGAAGCCAACAAATATATTGGCAAGTGCCGGACGCAAAGGCGAACCCATAGCACTTGTCCCGGTCCTCACTCCTTATTTCATCTAAAGGTTCTGGAGGCACTTTACATCGGGTCCCGTAAGCCTTCTTTGTGCAAACAACGTGGGTGTTTGTTGGGACTCCTCTGACATTTGTCTCTAGTTCCTTTTGCATATGTTTTTTTTTTGTTTTTTTTTTTACAATTCCTTTTATTGTACATTTTTCTGTGTTAATTTTAAATCTCCCGTTGAAGCCTGAAGAGCTGGAGCGAAACCGGTTGCTTCACCCGTTTTTTTACCTACAAAAATATCTTTAAATATATATATATATATATTTTTTTTTCCTCACCGGTAGCACGACTCTGATCTGAGCTAATGGACTTCGAGTAAGATCTATTCCCGATAATAAACAAAACTAAATTGACCAAAGTTACGAATGCGCTGCAGCCAAACTGTATTAAGATGCTTTAATGATTAAGAAAACAGAAAAAATAATAATTTAATATAAATTAATATAAAATAATAATAATTTAATATAAATTAATATAAAAAAATAATAATTTAATATTAATTAATATAAAATCGATGTCGATACATATCAAAAATCTATTATAAAGTAGTTAAATTTTATAAAAAGGCACCCGATAAGAAGGGGAACATCAACAATGAGGCCAAAAAATAGCGCCGAGTTAAAGATTGAAGATAGACTCTATAAAAAGAAGAAAATCTCAATTAGACACTAGTAAATTGCGTTGTCCATGAAACCTCGTGTCGTGCTAGTAGTGAAGATACGCTGGCGTACTGGGCGACTGGCTGTATAAAACGACCCAAGTTAAAATGTAGATTTCGGGTTATATTCGACGTACAAGACGGCCTTCCCTGCCCAGAAATCGTATTTTAAAATCTACTATATGGAATTTGTTAAATAAATTCAGTACGCATATACTTTCTTTTCATTCAAAATTCTAAAGAAAAAAGATGGCGAGATATTGTCACTTAACTGCTTAATCTGCAACACCTGCATTTTCCGTAGGCTAATTACGATTATCCCGAATGACTTTTGTCCTCTAACCATTAACTCGTTCCATTGTGTTCTCCACTGCGATCTTTAAATGACTGGTTAACACACACATCCAGTTGTGTTTTTTCATCAAAAAGCCACAAAACCCTACAACAGAGCCTGACGATGCTTTAGGATTTCGCTCTTGACCAATACGCGTTTTATTATTACCGTGTAATGATAGCACATATTATATGAGGTAAAGATACTTTTATTACGCCACGATTTTATTATTTTATTATAATAATGTGAATTATGTTGTTTCTGTAGTAAATATTTGTGCCAATATTTATTAAGTCAGGGGTTAACCTACCGTCAAAAATCTACCATCCTTCCAACGACAGGGATCACATTTTTTTATACCTGAAGTATAAAACCCCCACCTATTTTTTGGTGGGAGGGGGGCTTTTTAAGGTTAAAAGGTCGCTTTGTACGCCGATATATACGATATATTAATATATAATCTATAGCTCAGTTATATTACATCGAGCACGATTTTATTGACACCAACACACAATGTGCAATATATTAAGATTATTTAACTTTTAAATATCAATTTTTTGTTTTCCCTGACTACGGAGTTTCTTGGGAAATGACTGTACTTCGGTGGTGGGGTCTGGTTTTAAATGACATATATATATATATATATATATATATATATATATATATATATATATATATATATATATTCTTATATAAAATTTCTGACATAAATTTTTTTACAAATATGAATTATCTCCCTTAGATAACGTGAATTTTTTTTAACTAAAAGACCACGTTTCATGCGCATTTACAAAAAACAAAACAAAAGAAAAAAAACTATCATTTACATTAAATTTTTGTCTTAGCAATTGACCCCCTGTTCAGGTGTCTGGCTGTCGGTTCCTAAGAACAGTGGTTGAACTAGAGTAAAACACTTTCAGGACATTTTCATCTTAATGAATTATTTTCTCTTTTAATTAGTGTAGCATTTTTTATGTCAAAATTGTGTTCAGTTTCGTCACGGTGAACAACGGATGGGTTTTGTGTGTTGGTTTTGTTTTAAATGTCTATGTAGTCTTTTGTTTAAACTTCTTGAGGTTTCTCCAATATATTCTTTATGGCAATCCTCGCTGGTGATACAGTACATTTCTCCTTTTGGCTGGTTGTTTTGTATTGATTAAGTCTTTTAGATATAGATTTGTTTTAGATATAGTTGTGATAAATTTTATGTTGTTTTTAGATAAATTCTTTTCGGTTGTAATTATGTTGGAGTTAAGGGGTAGAATAATATATTTTTTGATTCGTTGGGATCATCCGTTATACATATATATATATATATATATATATATATATATATATATATATATATATATATATATATCAGGGTGGCCTGACGATTGCATATAGCATGAAACAGACTGTTGACTCTAAGTGTTGACTTCTATGTTCAGTTTTATATTTACACACGCTCTATCCCTGATATTGAACACTTCATCTCATAAACATACCACATTTTAAGACTATATTTCTTCATATATATATATATATATATATATATATATATATATATATATATATATATATATATATATATAAGGGTTACGTCGTTTAATGGCAAGGGGGATAATGCACTCTGTGTTTGTGTGAGAAATAATTATCTTCGAACATTTAAATAATCTGGGTTTACTAAATAAGAGAAAAGAACTAATGGTCACATGAATGCATAAAATATAAATAAGCATTTATTTGATCATCTGTATACGTACGCAATCACACGCATATACACACAAACACACACACACAAACACGCACACACACACAATTCCTTACCTTCTCCCTCCATCTAAGGGTAAATAGCTGGATAAATGGCTTCTATAGCCTTGGCAACTGGTCTAGGAGAAGGACAAATCTGAATTCAAAACCTGAAGAGGTTAGTTTGGGAACTTTGTGGCACGTAGTGCTCCAGGTCTCTATATTTGGCCCTTCAAAAAGTGTGGATGGTTCTTCAGAAAACCTTCACAACTATAATCAAATCTTACGCGCTGGTGTCAGGCTTTCCGTTTCCTAGGAACTGATCTCCTTGACCCTCAGACGTCGAATTTGACGGGAGAGTCGATTATATTATTAATTAAAGAATATCAAACACTTAAAATCCCATAGGTAACAATTTTTATTTCATGAATGCACTAAAAAAAACAGCAGCTCTAAATATTCAAGACCTACAAATAAATCACAAATGAATCGGAAAAAATATTCCGAGTTAAAAACAAGAAATATTGTTTTTTTTTTTAGAAAGTGGGGAAAAAGGCAGAGAGTGTTGACGTATTTTGACACACTTACCTCAGTATGTCATTTGAGGATATATATATATAGTGGCTGACCACTCATATCCGAGGAAGCCCGTTTACACACACACACACACATATATATATATATACTGGCTGTAACAGCAAAATTGTCCAAATCGTGTAATAGCATGGGATAATTTTTTCTCCTCTTCATTACACATTTTCCTGTTATTTTAATCTAAGTTAAATCTCCCGCAAAGGCCTGAAGAGCGGGAGCGAAACCAGTTCCTTCGCTTTTAAAAAATGCCATGTAATGTTAAGCTACACACTTTCATTTCTTTAATTAGATTTTGTACCTTTAAAAATATTTTCAAATATGTATATATATATTATTATTAATTAAAATTATTAAAAAAACACTTCAAATCCCCTAGGTAAACAGCAGCTCTCACTCATCAAAATCTTAAAAGAAAATCGCAAATGAATGGAAAAAATATTTCGGATTAAAGAATATTGCTATTGAGAGATGCTGTTTTTTTCGAATTCTACTTGAATCCATCACATTCACTTACGTGATAGGTATTAATTCTCTTCTCCTTCCAGCTATGGGCAAAATGGCAGTGCAGACTGGGTTCTAAAGCCTTAGATGGCAACTCGTTTAGGAGAAGGACAACTCTAAATTCAAAACATGCGGAGTGTCGTTTAGGGACCCTGTGACACGTATTGCACCAGGGCTTTGTATTCGGCCCTTCAAATCTCATGTGCTTGTGTCGGACTTTCGGTTCCTCATACGTCGAATTCGACGGGAGAGTCGAGTATATATATATATATATATATATATATATATATATATATATATATATATATATATATATATATATATATATCCTGATAATTACTGCCACAATTTGTTAAACATTGACTTGCATATTAATCTGACATTGTGAAAAAAACATATTGTCTATTGTACGTGTCTGTGTGTGCACGATTCTCTCTCTCTCTCTCTCTCCTTCTCTCTCTCTGTGTCTCTGTCCCTTATTTTCTATTTCATTATCCAGTTCAACTTCGAGTTGAATCTCTTGACTGCTGTTGACCCATTCACAGCCATTGCAGCTGGAGGATCTCACGCATTATTTTTCAGTTTCTAATTTCGATTTTGTAAAAATTTATCATTTATTTTTGCTCAGCGTTGCTTCTTTTTGAATGAGTTTCTTTCGTTTTTTTTTATTCTTTCTTTAATTTTTAATTTTTAACTCCTTAATTTTTTTTTCAGTTTTTTTCTTTCATATCATTTATTTCTCTTTCTTTTTATAATTGCTCTTTTCATTTTTCGTTTCATTTTCTTTCATTTTTATAATTCACTCATTCTTTTTATACTTTCTTTATTTCTTTTTTCTAACCCACTATTTCCTTCTTCCTCATAATGATGCCATCTTTCTTTCTTTCTTTCTTTCTTTCTTTCTTATAATAATTCTCTTTGTTTGTTCGTTTGTTTCTTTCTTTCTCATGACCATCTCCAGTCTGTCGTCAATTCTTTCTTATAATCAACCAGTTTCTTTCTTTCTTTCTTTCTTTCTTTCTTTCTTTCTTTCTTTCTTTTCATTATCCCATTTCTTTCTTTCTTTCTTTCTTTTCGTTATCCCATTCTTTCTGTCTTTCTTTCTTTCTTTCTTTCTTTTCATTATCCCATTTCTTTCTTTCTTTCTTTCTTTCTTTCTTTCTTTCTTTCTTTTCATTATCCCATTTCTTTCTTTCTTTCTTTCTTTTCGTTATCCCATTCTTTCTGTCTTTCTTTCTTTCTTTCTTTCTTTTCATTATCCCATTTCTTTCTTTCTTTCTTTCTTTCTTTCTTTCTTTCTTTCTTTCTTTCTTTTCTTTATCCCATTCTTTCTTTCTTTCTTTCTTTTCTTTATCCCATTCTTTCTTTCTTTCTTTCTTTCTTTCTTTCTTTCTTTCTTTCTTTCTTTATCCTATTCTTTCTTTCTTTCTTTCTTTCTTTTCATTATCCCATTTCTTTCTTTCTTTCTTTCTTTCTTTCTTTCTTTCTTTCTTTCTTTCTTTTCATTATCCCATTTCTTTCTTTCTTTCTTTCTTTCTTTCTTTCTTTCTTTCTTTTCGTTATCCCATTCTTTCTGTCTTTCTTTCTTTCTTTCTTTCTTTCTTTCTTTCTTTCTTTCTTTAGGTGATTAATAATTAACTCCCTGTGCTACAGTAACAACGACAACAATAATAAATATTTCGAATTTGCTTTCAGCGCGATTCAACTTACTGACATCTTAATAGGCACCTGTCTCTGCAGGCATCGCAAATCGGCGTGAGAGGGAGTCTGTAGCTGTAGAGTGGATAGGTGTTGTTCTTATGTACTTATAAGTGCAGTAAACATCTTTGTTATAAGCCAATGAATAACCTCAGTGGGGGTAAATTATATATATATATATATATATATATATATATATATATATATTGTGAGAGAGAGAAAGATTTATGGGATAAGTAAATTGAAATCAATATTTTATACGTAACCACGAAAGTGCGTTTAATTTTGTTGACATTCTGGCTATTCCGAAGATGACAGGATTCTTGGCTTATTTCCTGTTGTAAATAAGCATATAAAGTACAATTCCGGATACCCAAGGACGATAATTAAAAGTGGGAAAAGCAGTAGGCTGAGTTAATTTCCTCAAAACCTGGCTGCGAATGCGTCGCTATAGTTATAGAGAATGTTCTTTTATATTGTAAATTGCTAATTTTCAGAATTTTTGTTTTGTTTGTTTTAATTTGCTTAGCTTTTAGAAGGCATCTTTCACTATTCCAAAGGCGCCTTATGAATTTCAGTGTCGGACTTGCCGTCCTCTGTTAAAAAGCTAACCAGCTAATTTAAATTGTTGTAGTTGTTTGATTTTGGTATCTACAATTTGTCCTTTGCAAAAGCCATTCCTTTTGCTAACAACCATGCAGTCTTCTTAGAATTGAGGTTTAGTCCTTTCTTCTCGCTTTCCTTCATTAGCTGCTGCATGAGTTGTTGAAGTTCCCTATTTACCGACACTGTGTCATCTGAATTGTTGATTACGATTTAATTTTAGTCGATCGACATCTTTGGGAGAAAATAATTACTGAGAAAAGAGAGATAGTCAGTGAATACGTTAGATTTCTAATTCATGAACAGTTGTGCATACAGATGCGGTTTGCCAAAATCTTTGAATGTCAATATGAAACAATATTGATTGAACACCACCATGTTGAATTTTCTGGTTTTCTTTGTTTTTTTGTTGTTGTTTCTTTCCTATAATCATTACATTTCTTTCTTTCTTTCCTTCTTTCTTTCTTTCTTTCTTTGATCTAAGAGCACTAATCCGTCGTCAACACTTAGGCGGTGCCTCACTTCCCAGTATTCACGGATTTCAGGTGCAGTGAGGATGCGCGTCCTTTGGAATCCATTTTGTATTACTTCAATTAATTTTTTGTACTGCGGGTCGCTGTGTCCCGCCGCACGGATAACGTCTGGTGAGATGAGCTCCAGGTTGTCGTTTGCACCGAATGTTGCTAATAGGGTTGTTGATTTGACCCAGTCATCCATGTTGTCAGACTCTATGATGTCTGATTGAGAGGGTTCAGCAGTGAATACATTTAGGAGTGCTTGTGATATGTCTGCTGGGTTACGTGAGACAGCATCAGAGGCTCTGTGCCATTTCCCAGGGCAGTACTGAATGGTGAATCTGTACCTGAGTGTTTTCTCCTTTAACCTGAATAATCGGGGGTTTTGGATTTTACTAAGGTCTCTATCTCCGAATAATCCTTTTAGTGGTTCATGATCTGTAACCACTATGAGATTTGGGCAACCCATTACAAAAATGCGTCACTTTTCCAATGCCCATGCAATTGCTGCTGCCTCGCCTTCAATAGGTGCATATCTGCGTTCAGCATCAATGCAGAATCTGCTACCAGCAAATATCAGGCGCCAACCTTCAGGGCAGCAAACTGGAGCTTTGTCAGTGGTGCATGAGCAATACTTCTGTAGAAGTAGGAAGCCCATTCCTTCTTTGCTCCAATCTGGGGCAAGGCAGGTTATTCGTTCTTTTTGAAATGTTGCGATGCCTTTTCGGACTAAGTCAACTATTACCTTCTTTGACTGCTGAAATGCATCCTCGAGGCTTTTATTCCATGTAAAGTGAGAGTCTCGTTTTACGAGATCACGAAATGGAAGCATGACTGGGCTCAGTGAGTATGCCCAAGCGACTTGGTTGACCAGACCAAACCATGATCTGGCATCGGTGAGCGTTTTTGGTATTGGGAAGCTTAATATTGCCTCCAGCATGGATTTAGAAGGGGTTACACCAGGGGTTTGTCTTGGCAAAATTGGAATTTTTCTCTATTTAGTATGATGCCGTTTTTTGCACAATGAAGGAGGAAATCGAAGGTGTGAAAAAAGGCTCCTTCAATGTCAGAGTCATAGAGTAGGGTGTCATCTACGATTTTTACTTTGCGGGGGATGTCTTTTATTACTTCATCATACCTTCGGGTGTAGGCATCTCCAGATGCTAGGTAACCTTGTGGCATCCTCAGGTACATGAACCTTCCCCATTCTGTAATGAAGGTGGTGAGTGGCTGGGACTCTTTATCTAAGGGGATGGAGTGATATCCATCAACAGCATCCAACACCGTTTTCTTTTGTTTAGGTGGCACTTGCAGTGCTAGCTGGAATGGTGACCCTGTATGGTGTGTTTCCCGTTTGCACTGTGAATTCAGGTGTTGGTAGTCTATGGTTCTTCGTGGTTTGCCATTTTTCTTGGCAGTAATTACCATAGTGCTACACCAATCAGTGGGCATGCCGACGGGTACTGGGGTTATGATGCCCCTTTTCACATCTTCCCAAAGGGCCTGTCTTACGGGCTCTTTGAAGTGAAAAGGCACAGGAATTGGGTTATGTCTGGCTTTGGGGACTGCTCCTTCTTTGAGGTGTATATGTGCATTGGGGCCAGACATTGGTGGGAATTCACCATTGTTCTTGAACGCCGTTTCGGCGAATTGATTCAATAGCCAATTCTTGAGTCTATCAATGTTTTGTTCTGTTGGGGAAAAAGGGAGTTTTTTGGGACGCGTTGGATGTTGTCCCTCGACTTTGCATTGTTTAGTGCTTGCGTCCGATTTTTTATGTGTGCTTGTCAAGGGCAGGTGTTGCATTGCTGTTTGGGGTAATATTGTAGTCGTCGGCTTAGGAAAGTCTTTGGACAGTATCCCTACATCAATGCAGGCTGCTTTGCTGAAGTATAGCCGCTGAATCTTTCCACAGGGAGCCAACCCTGACAGACAAGTGTAAAGCCTCCCACAGCTCGAACGACTTTTTTTGATGGAATGAGGTTGTTGATTGTTATCCCCACCTCACAACGCGCAAAAGTATTACATAGCCTACATTCTGCACACCAAGGTGAAGTTGGCATGAAGGCACGTGCCAATGAATCTGTTTATTGGCCCGGGATGAATGCTTCAATTCGTAACATTAGAGCAGGTTGTACGTTTTGCTCAAAAAATGCCCCGAGTCAACCAAAAGAGCCAATCAATCTGACACCATCTCCTGATTGGCCATTTCAGCAAATCGTCATGGACATCTTCCATGTTGGGAACCATGGTTACTTAGCATGCGCTGACAGGTTAACAGGCTGGCTGAATCTATACCACTTGAGCCACGGAGAAGCAACTGCCTCAAGAATTATTTCGATTTGCCGGGACATATTTCAAACCTACGGCGCTCCTGAGGAACTCAGCAGTGATGGTGGGCCACCCTTCACATCTCTTCCATTCAAGCAATTTTTAAAAGACTGGGCTGTTAAACACAGGTTATCATCTGCTGGTTACCCACAATCCAATGGTCGTGCAGAGCTCGCTGTCAAAACGGCCAAGAGAATCGTAAATGGCAACACAGGAGCACAAGGATCATTGGACAATAACCGTGCAGCAAGAGCCATCCTCCAATACAGGAATACGCCCATTCAAAACATTGGGCTATCCCCTGCTCAACTACTACTCCACCGCCGACTACGTGACTACATACCATCCCACCCCACACTCTATAAGCCACACGCGAATTGGATAACCGCAGCCCAAAATCGCGAGTTAAGTCTGTCCCGGCGGAACGCTCGTCTCATAGAGCAATACAACAGAACAGCACACACCTTAAATCCCCTTCAAAAAGGACAAATAGTGGCACTACAACGACCAACAACCCGCCGATGGGACACAACAGGTCAGGTCATTGAAACCCTCCCCAACCACCAATACCGTATCAGAATTGACGGATCAGGTAGAATTACCTTACGAAATCGCCGATTTCTCAGGAAACTGGATACACCAACAATCCCAGTTCCAAGACCTAGTGCCTTACCCGATACCCCTACACCAGTGCCACAAACATTCGACGCTGGAATAACATCAAACACTGCTCAGCCGTCTACAATAAAACGGACAAAACCCCCTCGGGCATTGTCCAGACTACTTCCACACAACCAGCCAGGTTTAAAGGAACTCATCCCTCCCCAAAGGCCACTACCGACACGCGATGGGGGGGAAGGAGATGTAGAATAACAAGACAATAAACAGCACTTACCGGTGTAAGAGTCCCAGCTAGCGTCCAGCTGGCAGACAAAAATAAAGCAGGTTGTAACTTAATACAAACCCTGCAAACTAACTGATGAATCAAGCTGGTATTTATATAGAAATACCTCCACTCAGGTACCAGCAGCCAATCACAGCCCAAGCAATGGACTATCCCACTTTAGCACAATGAGATGCTCCATTGCACCATAAATAGCTCTCTTCCTCAAGGTTGGATTACTTTTTACCTCAGCTTGCTCCACAACTGAGTGTTTATCTTGATCACGTGATTGTTCGACACTTATAATCATCCCATTTCTTTCTTTCTTTCATTCTTTCTTTCTTTCTTTCTTTCTTATAATCATTCCCTTTGTTTGTTCTTTTTCACGACCATCTCAAGTTTGTCGTCATTTCTTTCTTATAATCATTCCATTTTCTTTCTTTCTTTCTTTCTTTCTTTCTTTCTTTCTTTCTTTCTTTCAATACTCTTCTGCCCATGACTCTTCTGGAGTAGACTGGGACTTTACAGCCATCTCCGCCACAGACATCAGGCTGGTAAGAAAACGAATAAGGTTCTCTAGACTACTGATACTCAACCACCGCGCGAAATATTAAAAAACAATCGTGAAAATACACCAGGCACAGGTTTCACACTAAATAAGCTGTAGAAATAGTTGGATAGAAACATTGAAATAAAGTCCATATTTGTGTGTGTATTTTTAAAAAAATCAATGGTTTTATTTCATATTATTTAAATGTAAAATTTTCCTAAGTGTGCCATATTTCACCTGCTCCGATGTGTGCTGTTGCTTAAAAAGGTTGAGAAACATTGAATTAACCCATAGCTGATGTGACTTTTCTATAAATATATTAAATACAATATATTTTCAATACAAAAGGAATATCCCACATTGGTTAAAAAGGCTTCATCAGTTTGAGTATAATTGCCTAGGGATAATTATTTGGAACGATTTGATATGGTTGATGGAACAGGGTTCCACCAATATGATTCAAAGTCCAAATAACAATTCATTCAGTGGTGGTTTTTACGGCCGATAGTCAGCAGGAATGGTCATGGCTATTATTTGGTTTTGAATTTGATACAATGGGTAGAATGGTTTAAATTTAGGGTACACACGAATTCAACTGTGCCCTAATTGATTTTTCATCTCGGACTGAAGGGCCTGCTGATTTATGACTTTAGAAAAGTTTAAAAGTAAAATTTTAAAAGCAGCCAACCAGAGTCTACAAGTACGTAGAAGGGAAGTGAAACCAATGAATAAATTAAAAGTTTCGGGATAAAGTACTATTCTGACGGAAGGCAAGGAAATCCGGCTGTAGGGCTATATAATTCAGTGACGATTTACCGTAGAGGCTCATGATTTGTCAGTCAGATAAAAACCGTTTGCCCTCCGTTAACATTTAGATAGACAGGGTCAAACATGAATCGGTATACTGAGATGAGCAGAGATGTGGTAGATGAGAGATAACAGTCAGTTTCGGAAGATAAACAATTAAAACAATAGAGTTAGAGTCCTTGCAGGTAGTTCTTGTCCGTTAATCTGTTGTGAGAGAAGACGCAAGTAGCAGCAATGATGTTCCAAGTGTAAATTACTTAGCGATCATATTGTGCCAAGTGAATCTATAAATAAATATCCAAATATACTGGAAACAAAATTCGTGCTTTTATTTCTTAAGATGGCGTTAATTACACCTTTATTTCCCTTGTAAACACGCACTGGGCTTTGTTTACAACGACACAAACGAGAAATGAAACCCAGCGTTAGGTGATTTGTCCAGTCCGTGAAAGATTAAAAGTTGCGTGATTTCAGCAAACGGGATATATATTGATAATCGGCTATCTTGAGAAGAGCCAAAATTGAAGACTAAATTGCTGTATTTGTTAAAGCGATGGTTCCTGTGTCTCTTGAAAATCTCTCCCAAGCATCGAGGTTACTATCCTTAAAAATCGTCTCCACTGGGCGGGTCACATGTTCAGAATGCTCGGCCCTTCAAAAAAGTGTAGATGGTACTGTAGTCGACTCTCACGTTTTGTCCCGTTTGGAGAACTCGCAAGCGTCAACCGGCAAGCGGAGGGTCCCAAAACGAAGCTTTAATGAAAACACCCTGACATAAGCCAACATCGACACTGAAACCTGGGGAAACTGTTGCTGCAAATCGGTCTTCAGCGTGTAGGACTAACCGAGGGAGGGACCGAAACTTTCGAGTCCAACCGCCAACATGAAGAGGATCTTCGACGTACTGTCAGGAGGGTCCAACTCGCTCAGCCGGGTCCACCACCCACACTCTTCAGTTACTCCTGCTCACGGCTCTTCAGGAGTAGGCTGGGCTTTTACAGTCATCTCTGTGACCGCGACCAGTGTGGTAAGAAAGGGAATAAGGATGTCTAGACTACTGATAATCACCGACCGTGCGATTTTCTTAAATGCGCCGTTAAATATTGAAAAAAATCGTGAAAATACATCAGGCACAGGTTTCACACTAAATAAGCCGCATAAATAGTTGAATAGAAACATGAAAATAAAGTCCATATTTGTCTGTGTATTTTTAAAAAAAAATATAGTTTTATTTTAAATATTTAAAAGTAAAATTTTCCAAAGTCAGCCATGATATTTTCATCTGCTCCGATGTGTTCTGTTGCTTAAAAAGGTTGAGAAACATTGAATTAACCCATAGCTGATGTGACTTTTCTATAAATATATTCAATACAATATATTTTCAATATAAAAGGAATATCCCACATTGGTTAAAAAGGCTTCATCAGTTTAAGTGCAATTTTCTACTTCTTATTTAATGTGAATTCATCTTCTCATCCCTAAATAACATCAAAAATAAGAAGCGTTAAAAACTACGCTCAACTGAAGAGGAAATGGTGGTCTGAGTATCGCATATTCAAACAAACATTAATGGAATCATGAAAATACCTCAGGCACAGGTATCACACTAAATAAGCTGCATGTTTGAATAGAAACATTGAAATAAAGTAAGTTCATATTTGTGTAGATTTTTAAAAAAAATCTATGGTTTTATTTCATACCAGTTAAATGTATATCCTTTAAAAATAGTGCTAAGTGAGGCGTAATATTTTCACTACTCCTCGGTGTACCTTTGTTTAAAAAACAGTTAAGAAACACTGTCGATGGTCGTTGACTTGACAACATGGTTCCTTTGCCCTTTCACAGGAATTGTTTTCAATCCTGCTGAATGTCTTCCAGAAAAGCCTGGTGGGGGAACCGGTTTAGTTGCCGATAATCCTAAAACGAAGCAGGTCCTATTGATTTGCACAACATCAGTATCACTCACTGATATCAATTTGCCCCATTCCTGTGTCCTAGACTTATTTTTAAAAAATGAAATAAGAAGCTGTCATTTTAAAGAGAAAACATCCCAATCAATATAATAAATAGCTGAACAGAAACATTGAAATAAAGTAAGTTCATATTTGTGTGAGTATTTTTTTTGAAATCTATGATTTTATTTCCTAACATTTAAATATATACCCTTTAAAAATTTTGCTAAGTGTGCCATGATAACTTCATTTACTCCCAGGTGTGCCATTGCTTAAAAACGTTGAGAAACAAAGCATTAATAGTTCAACTGTTTGTGGATAATTTCATCTTCATATATTTTCCTATGGAGGGTAGGCGTCCGTTTATCTCACGAGAGATAAAAGGTTATTTTTCTTGTGTTCTTATATATTTTTTCCTTTTCGAAATATACATTATATAGAGATTGGGCGAATGTTCTCTATGTCCGAGCGCTTTCGTCTATTGTTTTAACCATTATGGTTTTATTATTACTTTTAATTGAATATATGATTTTTTTTATCTGCAGTGTGGGATGGACCAATTGTCGTGTAAATTAAATGCAAATAAAACTGGCATCCCCTTCTGACAGATACATTTACCAAAACTGCACAAAAATATCTTGAAATATTAAAGAATAAATTTATTTAATAAGAACGCCATTAGCTTTAACCACAGCCTCCAGACGACTTCGGGATCTCCTGCAACTCTTCTCCTTGCTTAAGTTGGTGAATACAGCCATAATCCTTGCCTTCAGTCCATCTTTGGTGCTACAAGGAGTTTTGTTGGTCTCTCGCTCAACTGCGCCCCACACATAATGATTAAGAGGCACATTTGTGTTTATTCAACACCCACAGTGCCCACCTATGGTTTATACTGCAACTATGCTGAGCAGACCTTAGTTACAATTTCTGGGTAAGAGCATGTTAACCCTCGTGATCAACAATTTGAACAAGGCCAGCACGCTCAAGCCCTCGCCCACAATGACTTGTGACTTCGTGCTAGCACAGCTATCGACGGCCCCCAAGGATTCCGTCTATCTAATTTCACTCACAAATCTAGGGAGTTATGTGACCATATTTAAGTGGTGATGTGGTCCCAGAAATTGTTTGACAGCTATGACTAGGTTCAGCTGCTTGTGCGGAATGATGATAGACATAGGGTCTTCCAGCAGCCACCCTCTTGACCCAGGGCAGCACAACCTCCTCAAGGCACTTAAAGTAGGCCTCCGTGTTGAGTCTGAGGCCATGTGGCAAGATGAATTAGTAATTAATCCAAACGTAATCACCATTAGACTCATCCAACACTTTTCGAATCGTCTGCACTGTCTTCAGGCTGACACTCTAAAATGTTCCTACTGGAGCTTCCGGCGCTAATGCTAAGCAGTCCAGCATGCCATTTTCAAATTTCTGGCGGAGTGAATTGGTGTCATAGTGCTCTTTTGCTCACAGATGGTGACCACTGACCTTACTATGCCCTTCTATTTACCTATTGCATCTTGTATCTAGCGTTATAGGGATGTTTTATTTTCCACAAAAATACAGCGAAATTAACACCTTATATAATACTAAAACAGTGTGAAGATTGTTTACTTGCTTGCTTGTGTGTTTGCAACTGTGTACACGAAGTCATATATAGAGAGTGGAGTAAAGAAAGATGTAAATTTATTATCGTGTAGAAAGAGGAGAAAATCGTGTGTATACATGAATTGACAGTAAGACCGAAAGGGGTTCCTCTCAGATGGTGAGAGAAGAAAGGCTTAACAGCCAGAGAATTAGAGATGAACAAAGAAGGGATGGAGAGACACAGGAAGAAAGAGAATAGAAGCTAAACAATCAGAGAGTTAGAAATAAACAAAGAAGGGCACAACAAGAGAGAGACGAGAGGATCAACATCCAGAGAAATAGAGAAAAACAGAGAAGGAATAAGGAAACAAATGAACTGAGGCAACAACAACTCATTCAGTATAATGTCCGGGACAATAAACGACACTTCCAAATTCTCTCTGCTAATGTAGGCCGTATGAATAAAATCTGTACTCATTACGGAGCTCTATTCTGTTTTATGGAGAAACGGCTAATTTATGTTGCATGAATGGCAAAGTAAGATTAGAGACGCTACAACATTTACAGAATGAACCATTTGTATAGCAACGAGGGCTCTATTGCTACTGACTTCAGAAAAAAGTTAAGACAATATAATTGTCTTTTTCAATAATACAATAATTGTCATTTGGAGCAAAAGAAGTTACTTATAGAAATGGTTGGAATCTTGCTGTCGTAATTCACGGGCAGATTTACCATTATATTGGTGCATTAGTTCCATAATCAGAACAGCAGGCGAAATATATCCAATTATATTTCTTGGGTCCACATAAAATTGTTCTAATTAGAATGGTGATGATTCTACACGGTGGAATTATCCAATAAAATATTGTTGAATTATGTTCTTAGCACAACGAATCCGTTGAAACACTTCGGCACAAGAGATTAAAAATATTTTTTTAGGCAGTGATTTCTATTCCACCTGACAGAAGACCAACTGGAGAAAACGGAAATGTATAAAGGCGTCAGTTAGATCCAATGACAGAAACCAAAGAGTTGTGAGTTCAATACCCGGTTAAGGCAGAGGGGAACTTAGAGAGGGGAATTAACATGAAAATAACTAATAACTGACATCCATTAATATGGCACGTAGAACTAGAACTGTCTATCCCAGTGAGCGAAATAAAGGGTTTAGTTTGATATTCCAACCACCTGAAGAAGGCCGGAGCGTACAACGGCCGAAACGTTGTAATAAATATGGCGACAAAGATGATAAAAATAGTCCGAATAATATAAATAGTGAAGTTTCAGTTATTATTCAAAATAATCATGAACCAGATTTAACATCCAGACACATTGTGATTACTCAAAGAGGGGGAGTCTTATCGGTTTTACGATCCTCATCAATATGATTTTATTTTTTCCTCGTGGAGAAGATGGTTGGCACCAGTAATTGCTAATGGAAAATAACAAGAAACAAACGCCAATCAGCGATTTATGGATCGGGAAAATGAATTCAATCATCAATTTGTAGCTGACATGGCAACGAAGATTGAAGGAGACAGGTTGAACTACATCAGACGAAACCAAATTTGAGGAGTATTGCTTACAGAGGCTTTGTTGACACCCTGCACAATAATGATGACCATAACAATATTGGAAGGAGAGTAATTCTCTCTGAAGGACCCGCTACAGGATGGACAGATGCCAGGATGCGATGATGTACGTTCAAAAATATGAAATTGCATACTTCTTTTTGGCCATTTTATGTATGTAGGTGTGAATGTATGTATAACTGGCCACTCGTATTCGAGAATGCCTATCTACTAGGGCAGCTAGCCAATCCCAGACACTTGCTCAGGCGCATTTGTCTTTATTCAACACCCACATATCATCTGTGCTTTATACTGCAACTATGGTGAGCAGACCTTAGTTAGAGTTTCTCTAGCGTGATCAACAATTTGAACAAGGCCAGCACGCTCAAGTCCTCGGCCACGATGATTTGTGACTTCGTGCTAGCACAGCTAGGATTCCATATATCCATTTTCACTCACAATGCTTGGGTCAACCGGTGGTATGGTTTTCAGGCACTTTCCAAAGGTATCGCACGCTGGGATCGACCGATAACTTTCGGACAAATCGACTATGGTGAGATTCGAACCCGGGTCTCCTTGTCAGAATGCAAACGTTCTAACCACACGGCCACGTGTCCATCACTATTTTTGACCATTACTTGTAACCCAAACTGTCCTGAAATAAAAGATTATCTCTGTCAAAACCAACAGCCCTATAACAGACCTAACTCGATTGCTCGCGTTTTTGAACTGAAGAGAAAATTACTTATAAAGTATTTGACAGGGCCTCAAGGAAGGGTTTAGTTAGACATTCCAACCACCTGAAGAAGGTCGGAGCGTACAACAGCCGAAACGTTGTAATAAATATGGCGACAAAGATGAGGACAATAGTCCGAATAATGTAATGTGCTTTGTTTTGAGTATCATTAAGCGTGGTTTACCACACTTGCACTGTTTACTCTGGATGAATGAATCTTCTTAACCAAGACTAACTGAGATTCCTGATCTAGGTAAAGGCCCAGAAGACCATGAATTCGTACTAAAGCACATGATACACAGTCCGAATAGTTCGATCAACTCTCCATGCTGGAAGGATGGACAATGCTGTAAAAGATATCCCAAGACTTTCAGTGATCAAACAAAATGCGGTAACTATTCTTATCCTGTTTATAGACGTCGATCGCCAGAGATTGGTGGCCATTAAGGGCATGAAGAAAGGAGACCACATCGACCAATTATATCTGAACGGGTTGTGCACCATAACCTTCAACTGCTAAAACACTTTAAGTGCCATGTTGAAATATGCTCATCTGTAAAATCTATAAAGTATGTTATCAAATACATAAAAAAAGGAAGTGATCAAGCTGTTTTTGGTGTGAACAGAGAAGACGATGTGGTGCAGTAGTTGATAAAAATGTACATTGTTCCATCAGAGCCTATATCAATTATTTTTCGAAACTTGCCGTAATTTGATTATAAATACATTACCATAACCAGCATTAAGTCTTCTATAGAGAACATGAAATTCAGCGCAACGACAACTTATCAAAAACTACTCTCTTTTCTTTTTATGTGCCATATCCTTTCAGGACGTAGGCGATCATGGCCTTCCACCCGACCTCTATCCCTTGCAGCTCTCAGCAAGTTCCTTCCCTCTTCTTCCTTCCCCAGATCACGTTCTGTCATCCACTTGCTCAAGCTCGTCAAGTATGTCACGTGCTGTTTTTCCTTGTCTCGTTTCCCTCTATTTGACCCGTGAGCATAAGGTTCTCCACCCCTCCCACTTCCTCATGTGTTCCAGTTGCCTCTTGCTGATGTTAAGTATAAACCTTCTCCTTGTTTGCAACCCTCTCTAAGACCTCATCGTTGCTCACACGCTTGGTCCATGATATCCCTCGCATTCTTCTGTATAACCACATCGCCGTCGCCTCGAGTCTCTTCTTCGTCTTTGAGGAAATCATCCAACATTCACTGCCGTAAAGAAGGACAGATGTCACGTAACAGTTCAGTATTCTTTTCTTTGTTACCAAAGAAAGCTTGCTGTCTATCAATACTCTGTCTCAGTGTCTCACTTACTGTCCTCTGTCAAGACGCTTCCCAGATATTTAAACTACTGAGTCGGCTTGATTCTAATGCCCCCGACCTGCAAATCGCATTTCGGGCTTTTCTCCTAATGATGAATAAGCACATCGTCTTCTTATAGTTTATGCTTAGTCCTTTCTTCTCACTCTCCGTCGCTATCTTCTGTAGGAGATTTTGCAATTTCTTTTCCGTGTCTGCTATCAGCACTGGGTCGTCTGCGTATCATATGTTGGCCAATGCTGAATCCCGGTAGGGTTTCCAATTCTCTCAGAATTGTCTCACTGTATAGGTTGAACAGATAGGGTGAGAAGACGCATCCTTGCCCTACGCCTCTTTCTATATTCGTATATTCACTAAACTCGTTCCCTGTGCGTATCTATATTTTTTGCCGCCAATCAGAGTTCTTAAAGCTTACTAAACAAGATCCGTTTGCAAGAACGCTATTTTATGCGGACGTTCCAAGATACTATATTTGGAACAACAAAAGATGAGAAAGACGAAAAACATGAAACATTGTACAGCTCTATCCAGGAATATATGAAGCAGACATTCTTGGACGAGTTTATACAATTTCTCTGAATAGTCTATTAAATCACAATGTCAAAAGTCCAGCATCATTCGGAGAACAGCGAACAGTAAACGGTTAGATATTTTCTTCATTCTAGGATGCATGCAGGGAGGGAGGGGGAGGAATGTCAAATGGTTGCACACAATTGAAGATGAAGAAAAAACGCAGCTACCTAAAGCTATGAAGGATCTATTTGTTGTGCTTCGCACAAGTTCAGAAGTTAAAAATTCCAGAGATAATAAAAGGTTTAAAACCTCAATGTCGCAAAATTACCTACGTCATGTGCGAACAGCAACAAACAATGCCAATTCGGTAGCAAATGATAGGCAACATATCCAGGCTGTTACATATCTGCAAGAGAAAACTGATCCGTTGGCTTAATGCGTAGCTATGTAAGAGAGTCGGAGAAGAAATTCTTATACAGTTAAGATTAAGGCGACGGATGGGAATTCATCGCTAGTCAAAGAATCATGTTATTTTCTTCTTAGAAAAATAGTTAGATATTCACATCTATATAAAATAAAGGAGTTTGGTCAATAATATCAAAGAATAAAAAGGTGAAGTATTTACCGATAGCTTTTTTCTTTTCGAAGACTGTCGGAACTTAATTCTTTCGGTCGAAGCTTTGTTAAGGAATCAAAAGGGACCAGAGTCGACCTCAATAGTAATGGCTGTGTTTTTCAGGAGGTAACTGGCTAGTTGGTACGAACTCCTATTTATATATGTTTTTGGACCCTTTAAAACCCAGTAGAAGTTTCTAGAGACTTCTAGAAAGTTCCATTCTATTATTAGGAAATCTAAAGTGTTTGGTGAATGGGAGCTTTTCGTAAGGTAAAAAGGGTATCTAATAGCTACAGATTTAAGTCATGATTTTAAGCTAGGTTTTGTATTTTATAAGGTAAGTTTAAAGAGGTAGGACAAAATGGGGCCTCGTGACACCAGGCTCTTATATATCTGCAAGTGAAACTTGATAGCTTTTGAAAGAAGCTACAAGAATTTAGTTTAACCGTAGCACAATATTTTGGCAATGGTCAAGTTATAAACAACAGAGAGATGATCTTTGAACTGCAATATGACAATAACAAAGTCAATAGCTGCAAGAAAATGAACCTCTATTAAACTACGAGCAAAGAAAAGTGTTTGATTTTGTCTGTGAATTCCTCAACAGAAATGTGTCAGAAATAGCATTCATAGACGCCTCAGGCGGCTTAAGTAAGACTTTCTTGCTGAAGACAATCCTTGCTAAAGTTAGAAGCACGGGAAATTGTTGTGTCGCCGTGGCATCATCTGACATAGCCGCTGCTTCTGATGCAAGAAAGAAGAACTGCACACTGAAGATTTAAAATTCCTATCAAAATAAAAGATAATGACATTAGCAATTTCGATTAGCAAATTCAAGTACTGTAGAATTATTCAAATACAGAAGCATCCTCGTGTGGAATGAGTGTACCATGATGAGAAGAGAAAGCTTCGAAGCTGAGAATCGAACGCTGGAAGATGTCTACAATAATGACACACCATTCGGAGGTATTTTGACAATCTGTTGTGGCGATGTTCGACACTTGCTTCAAGAATTCGTTTTTATGACCAAGGTTTCGAAAATTTCAAAAAAACAAAACATACTTCTTGACGAAGATGGTCAAAGTTACGCTAGATTTTTAATAGACGTTGGAAAAGAAAAGCTTCCAAAAAACAATGAAGGTGGAATTGAGCTTCCTGGGGAAATGGTTTTGCCACAGAGAAACATTAATGAATGTCTTCAACGTGTATACCCATCGTTTGATAATCTGCTTGAAATATTCTCAAAGAAATGTGTCTTGATGCCAGAAAACGAATCAATGAGAAATATAAACTCGATATGCATCAACCGTTTCCCTGGAAACTTAAGAGAACAGTTCTCATTCAACTCAGTGACCGATGGCAGCATCCCCACCCATTTTACAACAGGGTTCCTCGACTCCATTAAGCTATATGGATTGCCTCCACACAAACTTCAACTCAAGATTGGCTCTTCTATCATGATAATGAGGAACTTAGATCCTTCCCGTCTGCGTAATGGTACACGACTCATTGATGAAAAGATTTACCAAAATTTGATAGTAGCTAAAATAATAGTGTCGGCATTCGGAAGAGAAACTGTTTTTATTCCCAGGACAAAACTGATATTATGAGAGAGCGAATGCATTCCGATATAGCTCCCCCAGTTTCCAATTCAGCCATGTTTTGTCATGACCATTCACCAAGCACGGAATCAAACAATGGACGACGTTTTAGTAAACCTAAAAAAACCCGTATCCCAGCACGGTCAGCTTTAAGTCGAAAATAATTTTAAAATTGGTTTAATTAATGTAATTCAATCATGGTATTGCTTAGATGGAGGTCTTCTAAAT
Source organism: Acanthosepion lycidas (assembly GCA_963932145.1). NCBI lineage: Eukaryota > Metazoa > Mollusca > Cephalopoda > Sepiida > Sepiidae > Acanthosepion > Acanthosepion lycidas. Next base: position 71,220,248 of record OZ010612.1, read on the forward strand.
TTAAAAAAAAATTAAATTGTTAAAAAACATAGAATTTAATTTCTAAATTGCTCCGTGACTTTCAAAGCACTCTATATTAGATTGAAGGAGAGGGGGAGTTTTATTTTCCTTAATACTGAAACCTGCTTTATTTTTGTTCATTTTGTAGACTTCATTTCGTTATTTTTCCTTTTAATCCTAATTCGTAATATTTTGTTGACTGGAACACTCTAACTTGAGTGGCTCTTGGGACCTCTATTGGAGGAGCATTAATATATAAAATGATTCTCCCCCACAAGTAATTTAGTTCTCTTCCGTTTACTTTTTTTTATACTAATGTTCAACCAAGAGAAGGCTCAAGAGCCTCTCTAGGTATATGGTTGCTGTGTAGTGTTGTAATAGCGTCAGAAAAAACAAAAACGGAAAGTGGAATTTATGGAGTCATACAGGAAAGGTAATGGCTAACCTTAGACTTCAAGAGGTCAAATTTGTAATCATTAGGAAAATGTCCTCTCGGGAGACCATTCCACAAAGCATCAGTTCTTGGGAAGAGCATCTTTCTTACTAATGGAATACAAGGGGAATGCGGATGATTCACACATGTGTACGTGGTATTAGTACCACTTAGTAACATAGTTTTATTTGCCAGCCATAATTTACTGGCAATCTGTTGGTAGGAAGATATTTAAAAGTTTACCAATCAGTCAGTTATGTGCCATGCGTGATACACGCTTTGGAGATCATGTATCTTTCGATACATGACTAACGAGGAAGATTTTTTTCCCGCAATAGTTTGCCATTTCTTTCTGCTGTAGACCAGTTACCATCTAAGGCTATAGATTCCGGTCTGTCCTGCTATTTACACAGAGCTGGGTCAGAAGAGGATTCTTACCTTTCCCAAGAGTGAGTGAATGTAATGGATTCAACTGGAATTCGAACTCGGCTCTCTGATTCCTCAAACCGAGCCGCTATTCATTACTCCACCGTGCAAAAATGAATATAATGCAATAAATATTAAATAAATACAAGAATACAATGAGTTAAATTAGGAATTATTTTGAACTAGCCTTTAAGCTTTTTAACTCTATCGAGGGCGGCAAGTGAGGACATGGAGCGGGAGTCAGATATGTACTAGCGCGGTATAAAGACACAAACATTTTACCAACATGTTTAACAATAGATTGGATATATGAATTCCCCTTGGGGTGTGTAGGGAGAGTTCTCCAAGGCAAGGAGAGAAGACCCACCCATCATAATAAATGTACGTTTGAGGTCCGCACGGTGGAGGCTGTGCATTAAATTATTAATTAATGTGCATTAAATCAAAAGACACAACCACCAAATCATGGAGACCTTGTCAATTTGACGCGATATGAACAACAGATATCAATAAATAATGAATCAATAGAAGAAACGTCATTCACATGACAAGGGAAATAACTTTTATAAGGGTTTAAAAGAGTTAGTTCCCCTGAAATTGTCCTGCAAATTTAAAACATTAAACCCAAGTGATTTTAAGACACCCACCAAATTATATATGTATATATGTATTTGACAAATGGGAAAAGTTTCATGGAAACTAGATTTGATTCTAGTCTTCAACAAGTTCAAAAACGAAATAAAGAAAGAAATATGTGTATTATTGTGTATGCTTAAATAAATTAAATACTTTTCCCCAAACCTGGCGTGATTAAAGAAGAAAGAAAATGAGAGACTTTTAAATATGCCATTAATATTGATTTTGCATCTTTTCTTCATAATTCTTAGCTCATATCGAATGTTGTTAATATATTTTTCACAGATTTTTTACTGAAATAATAGTATTTCCTCTTCTAATTTTCAGAATAGCCTAAAAGCAAGAGATTCATTTAGACTTTTCTGGAATTAATCCAGTACAAATCCTCATCTAATCCTTGAGAATGGGTTGTAAGCAAAAGATTTTATGTTTGAGGTCAGTCTGTAGCAGAAAAACACAATTTGCGCATAGTTCGAGATAAAATGTTCATATCTATATCAGAGTGTTTATATGTATCTACCTCTCTCTGCAACTATCTATCCATCTATCTATCTATAGGGTGTTCATATCTATCTATCTATCTATCTATCTATCTATCTATCAATCTTGTATGTTCATATCTATCTATCTATCTATCTATCTATCTATCTATCTATCTATCTTTCTTGTATGTTCATATCTATCTATCTATCTATCTATCTATCTATCTATCTATCTATCTTGTATGTTCATATCTATCTATCTATCTATCTATCTATCTATCTATCTATCTTGTATGTTCATATCTATCTATCTATCTATCTATCTATCTATCTATCTATCTATCTATCTATCTATCTATCTAAATAGATCAATGGATAGATAAATGTCAAAATCTTGAATGTACGTCATAATATGTAAAAATGTACTGAAGGTGTGGAAACCATCGATAGGATTTTACATTCATCGGGTTTGTTCCAATGTTGGGGCTAGAAATATGGCAACTATTCTGCATTATTCTCGATCAACAGGAGCAAGTGTTTTACAAATAATCCGTGGATTCGGGTGCGGTGCTGGAATCAGTAACATATTAAAAATGTTGCTGTCCACAAATAATGAAAGAACGGATGATTCCATAAAATGCCATACTATTTCATCGATGAATAATACTCGTAAAGTCAATTTACTTTACAAAATTCACTTCATTTCGTAGCGTTTCTTCATTGACGACCAACAAAGTTAATATTGACCCAATAGAAAATATGCCTAACCTTGGGAAGAGAATACCGCCATTAAAACGTGTCAGAGTTAGCTCCTCCTTAATTCCCAAATTGTCACTAGGGGTCATTCTCCCAATACTATAAATACTGGGCGACTCGTTCTCTTTTTCGCTTCTTCATTTCAGCAACTACAATGTAAGCTCTCTTAGAAGATGTGCGTCTTCCCAATTGTGAACATTATACACACATACACGTACGTACGAACATTCACCAAAGAACAGATCCAAACATTCACACACACACACAAATGTTATTGTCGATGTCCATTGTAAAATTGTTTTGTTTAATACATATATTTGTTTATATATATATATATATATATATATATATATATATATATATATATATATATATATATATATATTTCGGTTTTGCTTTTCTTCTTTACATTTTCAGTTGGACTTAACTTCAGTCTGGCAATTTTCTTGTAGTTGGACCTTTTAATATTCTACCAGGAGTTACACATGTGTTTCTAATACAACAACACGTAAATACTCGCAGGTCCTCTACAACTGTCATCGCGTCTCCGAGCTAGGAGGCTTTTGCAATTTCAGGACAGGCTGTTGTTGGTGGTCCTATAATCATGTGATGTGTGTTCTCTTTGAATTGGCAAGATCTAAGAGTGAAACCGGAACCAATCTATCACACAAAGACTATTTGCATCCCTTTAGACTTACTCTTTTCCCCTGTTTTGATTGTTTCGCCAGGTGCTCATCTTGTTATTAAATTTACAATATCATGCTATCATTTCAACAACTGTGTTTCTATTATTGACTATTTCTATTATTGTTAAATGTTCAAATAAGCTACACTCCTTACTTCCACCAGTTCAGACATCTACGATCCATTATGACACGTACGAGGGACCAACTCATTTTCTTCGGATTTCATTAGTAAGGAGGAAGTTCTCTTATGAATCGAACTCTAGAGAGTATGCTTGCTCTATTTGAATGTTCAGGAAATATGATGAGCAGACTTTTGGGATAAATTATTCGAGTGATGAGTCTGGTTCATTGCATTCACTTTTGTCAGAAATCATTTCACCCCAAGCAAGATCGTGTCGGACTTCACCACATTAATTTATCTATAAATTAGAAAACAGGGCTGACGTAGAAAAGGATAAGCCAATTTTAAAAAAAATTGTATTTAACAAGATGTACATATCAAACAACGATGTGAATGAAAGCATGCATTTAAGTAAGAAAAGGTTGAAAATTAACAAGAGTCGTCTCTCTTTAACTGTTAATTTAATATTTCAAAGTTCACCGGAATAATGTTCGTGAGAGTCTTTTTAAATGTTTGTACTTGTAAGCTTTTGCCGTGTTAGAAAAGATTATGTGAGTGTATACAAGGTATGTAAGAGTGTGTGTGTGAGTGAGAAAGTTGGTGCATGGTTTCAACTGTCGTAGATTCGTTTGGCAGCTGAATTCTCACTAATTAGCTAAGAAAAATTCTTGCTTAAATAAGTGACTATAGGCTCCAGATAGCTGCGCGGTAAGAAATATTCTTCACGTGCAGACGATCTGATTGGTTGGCATAGACCAATCAGGGAGCGAGCTTTGGGGAAAACTTAAAGAAGCTTCTGTGATCTGTTTCTCCCAAAAGTGTACAAAACTGACTACATAAAAATAGAGCGATTACAAAATTGTCGCATTGCTGCGATTTGTAAATTGTCTATAATAACGTAGTGGTGATTAATTAACTAATGAATGCTTAGCGATTTGTATTTTTGTATGTATGTATGTATATATGTGCGTGGCAGACTCGCACAAGACAACAAAAAAAAAACAAACAAACCCTAAGATGCAAGTTGTTACTGAGTGTGAGAGAAGATTAGAAAAATTTATTAAGGAAAGAGAGAAATAAAAGAAAGGAAGTCAGAAGATAGCAATGGACCTGCATTAACATTTTTGAAGATGTAAGTTGTCCCGAATGCAAGAAACTGGAAGCGAAACTCCACCAGCGAGAAGTGCGAGAGAAGAAACTTTTGGCATATAACGTACGGTTACATGTAGATATTTGAACTATAAGATGACAATAGAACCTTGCCGCCAATCTGGTATTGCAGTTAAATTCATAAAATCTAAGTACAATACAAGAAAATACATGAAAACAATTAACATGAAAATGCGTACTTATTTGCAAATACTCTTGTGAAAATATGAATCCATCTCTTCCCTCCAGCTATGGGTTTATAAACGCTCGTACGAGAACTCAACTCGAAGCCCGTCTACTGAATCGACTGGAACCTGTCCGCTTCCAGCCACTGAATCGACCATAAGCAGACACCGACCAATCCCTCTCTTGGCTATTGTCTCGGTGGTTCCAGTCCGTCGCATGCGCTCTGGAATGAGTCCGTTTTCCGGCAACGATTGCTCAGTGGTTCGTTGTGTTCCCGCGGAACGTGGTAACTTGTTTCTCGCGTGATTCACAAGGCAAGTCCCTGAATCACGAAGCCAGACAGAAAATCCCTTCAGCGACGAAAAACCATTTCAGAAAATCTAGCAATAACGGAGGATATTACACATTAAACATGCGTCGCGTATCAAGACAGCGATTTCTGATATGCTTCAATTCTCCCCCTTCTAGCTGCTAGTGGAAATGTAGTAAGTGTCGCAGTTCCAGCACCACAGTGAATCTGCAATAATGACGTCCTTTATGTCTGTGTGTCCGTTCTGCTCACAGGTTGCGTGCGTGCTCCTGTCTTCGAGCAGCTGAGATTTTCTTCGCAAGTTGTTCTAACCTCGACTCGGCAATTGCTTCATATAAGCGATTCCACAGGCATTTTATTTTTGACATTGATGTGTGCCAAAATTTCTACCTTCATCTGGATTATTTAATGCCCATTGTTCAACAAAATCAGATGGCCCCAGCAAAGCAACATTAATCCAAATTTTAATGAGAATTATCTTAAGGTATAGCATGGTCGTATTAAGAATTTGTTCAGATTTCAATTCAGAAACATAAGTAAATATTTATCAATATCAGACCAACTTTGAGAAATTTCAAAGTTAATTACTTTTCACCAAATTTCTTCGTGATTCAACTCTATCTTAGTAATTGAATTTTATACTTTTGGTAATTCTCCATTTCTTTTCTCAATTCCTTCCGAATTATTTAAGACATCACTCCGGCAGTTTTCACGATTTGTTTCTAATTTATAATCTCCTCAAATCACCATTTTGCATTCTCATGCAACTAAATGTCGAACCAGGTAGATCGCCATATAACAGGTTAAATAGCAGGACTTTTACCCGGAATCATCATTGCTATTCTCAAAAACTGTTAATAAATATCCACTTGCCAAAACAAAAGTAATAATTTATACAATACTAAAAGTGTCGATAAACCATAAAAAATTAACCCTTATCCATCCAACATATTCTCATTTTCTTACCACTTCTCTTTACGCACTTACAACAATCTTATTCAGTAACACTCTACCTTGAGTGGCTCTTGTATTGCGTGAACGACAGTATAAAATATAGCTATTGTTAACAAGATTGTTATTGATTATATTCGTAGTACGTTTTACAACGTAGTGACCCCAGTGTCTAGAGCAGTGGCAATAAACAATTGTCCCTAACTGGACGAATGACAGACAATATTTATTATAAAATCGAAGGTTTTTTTTAAATTTTATCGAAGCTCAGTCATAATAAAAATGTCTGCCATTCGTAGACGTTTCTAGGCTGATCAATTCTCTGTACAAATTTATTGAGTGGTATCAATTTTTTATTAGAGAATTAATAAATAAATGGAAACATGATAGATTTAATAAAGTTTTGCATTGTGAGGAGAAAATAGGACGTTTTTGATTGAACTAAAAAGCAAGAAATTGATTTACATCATAGAAATTAACGTTTCGTTTTTGTATCATGATTTAAAATTAATTTTCAGTTTGATTTATCAAAAGCGGACAATGATTTTGCAAATATGAAAACGTGCATCGATTAAATAATATATATCTATCTTACACTGCTCATAACTCTATATCTATCTATGTAAATGTATTCATTATCTATCTATTAGGTTGGTGCAAAAATAATGACGTAATAATGTCGTTTTTGACGTTAAAAAATAAGTCAAAAAACGACATTAATACGTCATAATTTTGCACAAACCTAATATCTATCTATCTATCTATCTATCTATCTATCTATCTATCTATCTATCTATCTCAGTCTGTTCATATCTATCTCACTCGGTTCATATCTATCAGAGTATTCGTATGTATCTACCCTCTCTCTCTCTAACTATCCATCTATCTATGTATAGGGTGTTAATATCTATCTATCTATCTATCTCATTCTGTTCATATCTATATCAGTGTGTTCATATGTATCCACCTCTCTCTCTTTCTACCCATGTATGTATAGGGTGTTAATCTCTCTCTCTATCTCTCTCTCTATCTATCTATCTTAGTGTTCATCTATATATGTATGTATGTATCTATCTATAGAGTGTTCTTCTATGTATCTATCTATCTATTTAGCTGGCTAGCTAGCTCTGTCTGTTCATATCTATCTATCTATCTATCTATCTATCTATCTATCTATCTATCTATCTATCTATCTATCTATCTAGTATTCATCTATATCTGTATGTATCTACCTATCTATAGAGTGTTCTTCTATGTATCTATCTATCTATCTGGCTAGCTAGCACTGTCTGTTCCTATCTATCTATCTATCTATCTATCTATCTATCTATCTATCTATCTATCTATCTCATGTTGTTCATATCTATATCAGTGTGTTCATATGTATCCACCTCACTCTCTTTCTATCCATCTATGTATAGGGTGTTAATATCTCTCTCTATCTATCTATCTATCTATCTATCTATCTATCTATCTATCTATCTATCTATCTATCTATCTATCTAGTGTTATGTATGTATGTATGTATGTATGTATGTATGTATGTATGTATGTATCTATCTATCTATAGAGTGTTCTATGTATCTATCTAGCTGGCTAGCTAGCTCTGTCTGTTCATATCTATCTATCTATCTATCTATCTATCTATCTATCTATCTAGCTAGCTAGCTAGCTAGCTAGCTAGATAGATAGATAGATAGCTTTTCATATCGTATCATCTCATATTTATTTTTTGACTGAATTTTGGAATGAGGTGTGCAATAAAATGAATTTTGAAGCGACTTATTATTTACAGTCGAATGAACATCCCCAGTTTTGTTATTATTATGGAATTAAGTCGTTGGTTCATTAATTTAATTAATTCCCACAAATATTTCAGCCTGTTCACTCGTCAAAATGAGAAATTCACTAGTAAAGACGAAATTCTAAATAATCACCCGCTGCTGTTCGTAACGTGCAATTCTCTGGGGCAGACTATAAGAACTGATCCCCACTTCCATTCATATATATTACTTGTATATTGTTCTTCTAACGTAATACATTTAGCCATTAGCAGTATTGTTTCTCGCTTAGTGATTTTTCAAAATGGGTGTTAGTTTATTAATAACGCTATTGAGATATTTTTCAGTTTTTAAAATGGTATTTGATCAATTTTGTCAATTAAAGAAAGAGAAAAATGGATATACATATATTTAATTTCATGTTCCAATTGTATTAAAATTTTAAAAAGTGATTTTTAAAACAATAAAAATTACGGAGGGAATATACAATAATAGTGGGGTCCAGAGAAAAACTCTCCTTGACATCGGATACGTTTGTTCAACGTTGTGCCAGTAGCAGTAATGTTTCCTGCTTAGCGATTTTTCAAAATGGGTGGTAGTTTTTTTCCTAAAAATTGCTTTTTGAAACAATAAAAATTCCGGAGGGTATATACAATAATAGCGGCGTCCAGAGTAAAACAAAAAAACTCTCCCTTTGATATTTGTTCAACGTTGTCAAATCTTTTTCTATTTCTCATTTCATAATTTGTACTATTGTTGTTTAATTTCACAGCAAAATGCCGAAGCAGATGTTTCATGTATAATGATTTTCAGTAATTTTATATCAATGCATGTAACATGTTGTATTTGATTCATGATTATTAAAGTTCATTGGGCAATATCGACAGAACGTTTAGCTCATCATTCAACTGTGAAACCAAGTGTTCACTTTCTATTCGCCTCATTAATCTATGGATATTTTGTTTAACGCAAATTGTTTTCGGATATATGAAAAATATATTGAAAAAGATCCACCTGAATATCGTTGTAAACAATTATACGCCAGTTGTTCATTATTAACTTTAACTAGTAACATAGGGATGCAGTTAGTTTATTGTTAAATATATGTTACAAAGAAAACGTTTCCTTTATGTGCCAACACACTTGGAGACGTGGGATACGTTAACTCTCAAAAAAGTCTGATTTGGCCTAATTTATTGGAAACAAAATATGAAAGTAATATCAATCCTTCGATATGGCAGTGAATGCTGGACAATCTCCTCGTGTCTTCCGAAAGATAAACAAAGTATTAAGAAACAGGAAGATTTCGTTAGAAACAAAGAAAAGAGTGATGAACTTCTATGTAATATCAATCCTCCTATATGGCAGTGAATGCTGGACAATCTCTTCATGTCTTCCAAAAGATAAACAAAGTATTAAGAAACAGGAAGATTTCCTTAGAATCAAAGAAAAGAGTGATGAACTTCTATGTAATATCAATCCTCCTATATGGCAGCGAATGCTGGACAATCTCCTCGTCTTTCAAAAGCTAAACAAAGTATTAAGAAACAGGAAGATTTCGTTTGAAACGAAGAAAAGAGTGATGAACTATGTAATATAAATCATCCTATATGGCAGTGAATGCTGGACAATCTCCTCATGTCTTCCAAAAGCTAAACAGATTATTAAGAAACAGGAAGATTTCGTTAGAAATAAAGAAGAGTGTGATGAAATTCTATGTAATATCAATCCTCCTATATGGCAGTGAATGCTGGACAATCTCCTCATTTCTTCCAAAAGCTAAACAAATTATTAAGAAACAGGAAGATTTCGTTAGAAATAAAGAAGAGTGTGATGAAATTCTATGTAATATCAATCCTCCTATATGGCAGTGAATGCTGGACAATTTTCTCACAGATTAAGAAGAGATTTGTCGCAACAGAAATGTGGTTCTCCTGCAGGATGCCGCGGATACCATTGATCGAACATGTAAGCAACGGCGAAGTTTTAGAGAAAATGTTCACGAAAAGGACAGAAACAGACAGTTGGAATTTCTAGGCCACGTCATGAGGACAGGAGGCGTAGAGAATCTTATACTCACAAGACAGATTGATGGCAAGAGGGACAGAGGAAAATGTACAAACTAACTAGTGAAATGGAGTAAATGAATGGCAGAACAGGTTTGAAGAGAGGTCACACAAAAGTTATAATGCTACAAAGGACATGAATTTCTTTAGAAGCATGTTCGCCAACGCCCCACAGGACACATATAAAGAGAAGATAGAGGAAGAGGAGAATTAACGTTTGTACTCTTTGCCCATGTTCTGTTATAAATTCTCTCGACATGTGTGTTACTTATTGTTTCGCCTACTTCTATAGCCTTCAGTATGCCCTGCGCGTGTTAAATTCTCCAGACCTCCTTTCTTTATTAATCATCCCATAAAATTAATCTGGACCTTTCTGATTGTATGTATGTTTCCTCCTTATTTGACTTAAAACTTCCTCATTGCTCATATGTTCTATTTATGTTATTCTCATCATCCTCCAGTAGAACTACATTTCCGTTGGCTCAAGTCTCCTCTTCATCAGTGACGAAATTTTATACATCATTCACTGCCATATAAGAAAACTGCTATTATATAGCAATTCTCTGCTCCTTTTAACGACATTTTCCTATTAATTATTTGGGTTTTGACAAAGCATCTTTTAATCTTCTAATATGCCTTCCAGTTGCCGTGTTCTTCTTTTAAAACATTTCCTATATCTTTTAAATTTTCGTACTTGCTTGGTTTGGGGACATTAATTCGTAACTTGCATCTTATTGGTCATATATTGTCTTTTCTTCCCAAATGTTGTTGCTGTGCAATCTTCTTATATAGCAGTCGGATTGAGTTGTTTAGCCTGTAAACATTGTCGTTATTAATTTAGTTTGGTTACAATATTAAATAAATAAATAAATAAATAAATAAATAAATAAACTGTATTACTTCGAAAAAGAGGCAAACATTTATATTCTCCTCCTCCTCTTCCTCCTGTAGAACCAAATTTCTGTTGCTTCAAGTCACCTCGTCATCAGTGATGAAACTGTTCAGAATTCTCTGCTATAAAAGAGATATTATATAGCAGTTTAGCATTCTTTGTTTCTATGAAGATCGTCCAGTTTCTTCCTTTCTTTACTTTGTGGAAGACATTTTTCCTAAAGTGGGGGATCAGTTTATATATTGATTGTAATACAGAATTGGCCCCCACTATATATTCAACTTATAATTTCTTGTTTGCTTATCAAATTTTGATTAGGTATGAATGTACCTCTTCTCCCCGAGCTAAGGGTTAATTAGTAAGGCTTGTATCACTAAATCTTTATTATCTACAAAAAAGAGACTTAAAAAAATTCTGACTTTAAATAACCTGCAAACCGTAGAAAACGAATCAATCAATTAACAATATACTGATTAGCTACACAGACATGTCTTTTAGATATATTTAAATTCTCAAGAATATAACTGAATAGAAAACATCATGGACATAAAGTGGGAGATCAGTTTGTATATTGATCATAATGTAGAATTGAGCCCCCACTTGATATACACTTATAATTTCTTAGTTGTTGATGAGCCGTAGAAAACGAATCAATCAATCAATGAAATACTGATTAGCTACACAGGCATGACTTTTAGTTTTATTTACATTCTCTGGAGTATAGAAAGTACCGTGGCCATAAAGTGAGGAATCAATTTATGTATTGATTCTAATATAGAATTGATCTCCCACTTTATATCCACATTATAATTTCTTGTTTGCTTATTAAATTCTGATTAGATATAAATCTACCTCTTTTCCCCCAGCTATAGGGTAAATAGTAAGTCTAAATTATTATTATGTCAAAAAATATTCTCAGCATCTGAAAATATTTTCTGGCTTTAAATAACCTGCAACATATTGATAAGCCGTAGAATACTTCAATAAATAGAATTATTATTTTCAGTATTAAATATTCCTTTTAGTTTATTCCTAACAGTCATGGATTTGTGTGATACTTGGCAGTTACATTTCAAGTTGCTAATTGCGCGAAGTTGTCACTCGATTTGGAGTCAATGGTCTCATTTTCGTAAATTTATTACCTCTTGAAGGTGAAGGAAACACTTGGAAAATCTAAAACATTTCACGCTTTTTTTTATTCTTTTCCGAATCTGTTTCCATTATTATTATTATTTACATTATTATTATTATTAGTAGTAGTAGTAGTAGTAGTAGTCATTTAGATTTTATTACATTTGGGAATGTCAAAATCGAAGTATCTCGGTAGTTTAGTAACAGGCAGTGAAAAATGTGTCACAGTATTGTGGACACTAAGCGAAGAAAGAATTAGAAAAGAGAAACCCTTAAGAAGGAGTGAGAACAAAAACATCGGAAGGACATTAGATAGCGATTGACATTGTATTTAAATTTTTAAAGACTGAAGATGACGAGTTCTGGGTATAAGAATAAATTACATCCGGCAGCAAGGCCTTTGATCGGAAGGTTTTGAGGAGAGTCGAACCACCTTTTAATTGCTGCTGTTCCCAGGTCCAATGTGACCCGTGGGTGGTAGCAGCTGTTAGGGTCCCAGCTATGGGCAAACAGTGAACCCCCAAACAAAAACAAAAAAATATGGTGATATTCATGAAGCCTAATTTGGTTCGTTTATCAGATACAAGTCCAACTATTTAATAGTCCTGGGTATGACGATAAACTACACCCGGTAGCAAGCCCATTGTTCGGGAGATTGGAGGTTTTCAGGAGCGTGGAACCACTTCTTAATTGCTGTGGTTCCCAAGTCCAAATAGTTAACCCCAAAACAAAAACAAAAATGTATGAAGGTATAAAAATGCATTTTTATAGTAAAATTTCCAGCAATCCATTTTTATATAAAACAGTTACCAACAATAAATTAGAGAAATTATCAACAATAACATTCTTAATTTTAGTCCTAAATGAGTTATTGCTCTCCCTGTTTCCACTTTTATCCAAGTACACACTGCCCGACCCAGGGATTGAACTCACAATTACTATGTCACCAATTCCGAAATGAACTCTTTATTTAATCTTCGTGATTAGACTGTTCTCGTTCCACTGCCCATGTCTAGGGATATCTCGTCTAGTTTTTATTTTTAGTCCTGATGAGTTATTGCTCTCCCTGTTTCCACTTTTGTCCAAGTACACAATGCCCGACCCAGGGATTGAACTCACAATTACTATGTCACCAATTCCGAAATGAACCCTTTATTTAATCTACGTGGTTAGGCTGTTCTCGTTCCACTCCCCATGTCTAGGGATATCTCGTCTAGTTCTTATTTTTAGTCCTGCTCAGTTATTGCTCGCTCGGATTTCACTCTTGTCCAAGTAAACACTTTTCAGATTTGATATTGTTAGCAGGTACAGAATGGAATGTATAAGAACACCGATAGAAATTAATGAAAGCACGCAACAAGAAAGAAGTGAACACTAATTGCAACATGGTTGTTATCACAAATGAGTACCCAGCATGCAAACTACAAAATGGAGATACCAAAATCAAACTCAAAAAATTAAATTTTGGAAAGTGTTTCAAAAGACAATGGAAAGTGCAACACTGAAATCCGAAGGCACATTGGGTTAATGAAATATGCCTCCCAAAAGCTAAGCAAAGTATTAAGAAACATGGCTAAAAAGAATACCGAACTGTTACGTAATGTTAGTCCTGTATTGCAGTGAATTCTAGACAATTTCCTCATAGATGAAGAGGAAACTTGAAGTAGCAGTAATGATCTACAGGAGGGTGCTGAAGATCCCATAGACCAAAGAAAGAGAAATGGACGCAAAAAGGATGTTCATACTTAATATCAGAAAGGGGCATTTGGAAATTTTAGGGCAGATAATGAGGAAAGTGGGCTTGGCAAATTTGATACTCACAGGTCAGATTGAAGGCAAGAGGGAGAGAGGCAAATAACACCTGGTCTGTCTAACGATCTTGAGTAAATGGATGGCAGAACAGGGTTTAGGAGAGATAACAAAAAGACGAAATTTCGTAAGAGCTACAATGGACAAGAAAGTGTGGAGAGCGTTGATCGCCAGAGTCCTGAAAGGACACAGCACATAGAAGAAGAATTGTAATTAGACGTTTTTTCACCATATTGCTTATTTTAACTACCTTCACTCCTCGACAATGTTTATTGTTTTAAAATTAGATTATGGATTAAATTATAATTTAGATTATAAATTAGATTATAATTAGAATTGTATAAAAGTGGATTTATCCATTTTCTTTTCTTCTTGAGAACTGTCAAGAAAAATAGTAAACACAATTTAGATTTTTTATTTACACTGTTTATTATATTATTTTTTGGAATTGTTGGCAAAAACATCGGCTAGTTGCCAATAGATTAAAACTTTATAAAATGGTAAATAAGGATTTCCTCATTGCTGGTTCACATATTTTAATAATTTAGTAAATGTTTTAAATTTATGAATAAAAAATTGTTTTCATATTTATTTGTTTATAAATTCGTAAATGATAAATATTGTATTGCATTAGTTTTAATTCTTTTAGTTTTTAGAATATTGGAAATTTTAAAACTATTCTTGTCAATAAAAAATCTAATGTAAATAGTGTTTAAAATTTTTTTTGTCAATCGTTAAGAACAAAGAAACTGTATAAATTCACTTCCATATATTTAGCTTTTATTCCATTTCTAATAATCGCTTATTAAATCAAGAAACATTGAAACGTAGTTAAAATAAAAGCCGTGTCATGGGAAAAAATCGTCCTTTTCATACTCAGTTATTTTTTGTGGGCACGAACGTCCATTTTTGCCAAACTAAAATATATAAAATATATTGCAAGATAATAGCAAGAGGAACTTGATCCGCCGAAAAAAAAAAGCTTTCGTTTACAGATCGATCGGAAGGTTAGAGACAACGTTTTGCAGTCCTAAGTTCCCTGTTTGAATAGATGAACCAATTAACAGCCCCCAAACCGAAGCATTGCTGTTGTTAATTTGTGAATAAAGATAACACCTATTTAAAAATTGTGATTGTGTTGACCACTACACTGCAGAATTTGTAGGGGTCAAACTGATCACTGTAATCTACAATAAATGGATTTTATGTAGAGAATACAACGTGCAGGTTTGCATATGGCATCCGAGACAAACCAGCGTGATCCGTTTAAAGTTTTCAAAATACTCATTTTGTTGTTTTCATCGGTATAAATTCGGCGACTGATGTACATGTACATGACTTTGATCCCTGAATATATAACTTCCTTTCTTTTCGGTCTACATAAAAAGAAAAAGCTATATATATATATATATATATATATATATATATATATATATATATATATATATATATATAATAAAAATGGCTTAAACACTAATATTAGTGTTTAAGCCTTTTTATTATATCCTTACTCTGTCCTGGACATTGAGTTCTACCTGGATTCTATCCTCTTGGAATTTTTTTTTATACAAAATATATATGTATGTGTATGCATGTATGTATATATATTTATATATTTTGCATATATATGTGTATATTTACCACGAATATTATCTATCTATCTATCTATCTATCTCTCTCTATATCTCAAGTATGTGGTGCAGTTCAATTTACATTACATGAATCATTCATACAAAATGCAGATATTGAAGTTAATGATTTAAATAGCGAGAATACATCTTCGCAAACAAATTTAATAAAGTACATTAACCCCGAACCTGTAGATGAATGTTATGATCCCTGTTTATAAATTCCAGTTGCATAAGGTCTTTTTTTAGACTTTTACAAGCTTTACAAACTTTCATCTGTGCATACAGACATCATCAGTTATGGAAATAGATTTGTTTTTTACATCTCAGTAATAACAGGACGACAAAAGAATAGATGTAATCCGAAATATGTTTTTAGAAATGTGTTAATTGTTAATTGTAAGAAATTTTTGGAGTGTGCGGTCGCAACGCTGAGGTTGAATTTTTAAATTTTAAGATTGTGCGTTTTTGTACTAATATGATAACAGTAGAATACCTTTGTACTGGTAGGTTTTTCAATCAATGTGGCATGAACTAAACCCCTAAAATTGTGCGGAATGTGTGGGGAAAATGCTTCTACTAATGTATAATACGCACCTTTTATTTGGTAATCAAACCCTATAAATTGTATCTCTCCAATTTTATTACGGCCAGCGTTTCCTACTCTTATTCAAGCAGTAATTGAAGATATTTTTCAAAGTTTCCGATGATTACGATTCTAAAAGGAAACGAAAATACCTATATTGTGCCTACTGCGCAGACTCATTAACCTGGTTTTGTTGGATAAAATGTGCATTCTAATG
>OZ010612.1:71241493-71263993 GCA_963932145.1 Acanthosepion lycidas
TGCGACGCTACGAGAGGATTGTCAAAATTGTCAATTTATTGTGTTCATCAAAATAAATACAGAAGTTTAACATATAGGGAAAATTCAGTTTTGTACAAGGATCACATTATTCACCAAATATTTCACTGCCTGTGTATCTAATTAATCTTTTCACTCTTCGTAGAAAAAGATAAAGAGTTTTATCTCGCCCCTTCTCTATATCTCTGTTTATATCTCACTTCTACTCCTTAGAAGAATTTAAAAATTTATTCTTGCGTGTTGGATGTCTATTCTGAAGGTCGTTTTCTTTTGTTGTAACTCATCCTTTTCGCTTCTGAGGCCGATTCAGCCTGCTTCTCCTGAGACTTCTTCAGATCAAAAACTTACATAACACATCCTACGTGTTTAAATATGTAGTGAACACGAATTATATATATATATGTGTGTGTGTGTGTGTGTGTGTGTGTGTGTGTGTGTGTGTGTGTGTGTGTGTAAACAAAAAATTGTCACCATAGAATTTGTATATTGAATTACATATACAAAAACATTCTTTAAAGTATCCTTTTTCGACCAACACTTCTTCAGGAGAAATGGTTGGTATCTTCTTAGATAAGCAAAAAGAAACAAATTCGCACAGCGAAACCCAGATATATAAAGGAGGGTTAAACGAGGAACCACAAATAAAAAGGAATATGGTAATAAAGCAAGGTCTACAGGTTCCTATTGAGTATAAAATAGAAAAAAATACTGAGTGCCCTTCTAACAGAAACAGAGAACGGACAATAATCTCTTTCTCCCTACACAGAGACTGTTGACGTAAGTGTTTCACTGACCGTGCTATGCATAAAATGTTAAATGCTGTGTCCGTGTACATGATTGCACATCCTGGGTTATCTACCTAATACTTCAGAAGCCTATTTTCTGTTGCATAAGAAAGTTTTATGAATTGCAACAGATAGCAACGCTAAAGGGGTGATCAATGAATGTCGAAAAGTCCCTCTACAACAGTGATTTTCAAATGGTGCAACTGGGCGCACTGTTTCACCCGGGAAGATGTCTAGGTGCACCCTGGCATTCCAGAGTAATATGTGTCCAGATATGAGAAATAAATATATTTACTTTATTATATTGCAGTACCCGAGATGGGTACTGTAATATAATAAACAGAGCGTATAGCCCTCGAAGAAAGCTTTTGTTTTACAGTATTGAACTGGTAGTAGTTGCTGGTTGGTCCTCCATGGATAGTTCGAGAAAGTTGATTGCTAAAAGATGTTTTATCTCTATCTATAAAAGGCAGGATGCGCGCGCGCGCGCGTGTGTGTGTGTGTGTAACGAATGCACGGTCCCAATTTTTGAGGAATTTGCACCAAAATTTACATGCACATGCTCCAAGTTAGCTGGAAGGCCAAAACCGACTTTGCATTTCCCAGCTCCCATCGATAGTGGAAATAATCGATTTTTTCATGCTTCTACGGCACTTTTCTTGTAGTTTGCGGCCATTTTCTACTGGTCAGATTGAGAGCCTACAGTTGGCTGCCACGAATAGGCAGGACGATTCTATTGGACAGCGTGAGCTAACACCTGACTGACACGAATGTTAACTAGCATTCTCGCATGCAAAAAACATCGATAGCTGCATTCGTCATAAGTGGGAAAAATTTAAATCTGCATGGCACTTTACTCCAATTGGCTCATTCGCTTGCTTAAAGTCAATGTTGATTCTGATTCCGCAGAACTGGGTTGGGTGTGAAAAAGTATTTGTTGTTAACATTCTTTTTTCATTCGGTTTTTCCAGTTACGAGTCCTTTTTTTAAAGCTGAGCGTTTTGTGTTCATTTTGTTTAGTTGTTTTTTCGGAACAGATTTAATGTTTAGTATAGAGCTTAGAAAAAATTCGCAGTGTGAGATAGGCAAGAAGTAAGGCATGTAGCAACATCAGCACAGCAAAGGGCACTCTTTTAAAGGCAAGGAAGGGCAAAAATATTTTAAGTGATAGCAATTGCTGTATGAGTCGTACGATTTTTGAATCAAGCCCGGGCAACGCCGGGCCATGCTGCTAGTGTAACATAACATGATGACAAGGATTAGGATTGTTTATTTAAACGTTGTCTTATTTAAACTTTCATAGTTATTTATCATTTATACTTTATTACTTATACGTTCATAGTAATTTATAATTTATCACTTATTTGTTTATAATCAAATGTGATTAGTTACTTTATCATAAACACGTCAATCGGGATTACTTATTCTATTCTAAAACACAAGAATGAATAAACTTAAGGTATATTTCATTTTATATTTTTTTTATTACATTATTTCTCTTCTTCAGTATTTGACTTCATTATAACATATTTTTTCTGAAATTTGTATATAGTACGCCTACAGTTATTGGTAGGATTTCAAGAGCGCCCCGATTTCAAAATGTTTGAGAACCAGTGCTGTAGACAAACTACTGGATACCATTTACCAACTGAGGTAGGACACCCAGATAGCGGATGATTTTTTACAGAGCGACTGTTGAAGGAAGATCACCGTTTCTAAAATGGCGGCCGTCATGAAAATGTCGCATTAGGATAATAATGTCAATGTTGTAATAACATTTACTGTTTTCATCGAGTTGCTGATATTTGTCCAACTTTCGGCACTGTTTTTTATTTTTTATTTTTTTTGTTGCAGAAGTTACAATGCTGACGCATATGAAAAGATTTTTATCAATTTCAACTGACAATAAAATGTTCAGTTAATGAACACCGAATGTTTCCTATAGATTAGTGGTCCTCATGGTGCGCCTGGACTCACTGGTGCACCCTTGAAGATGTCTAGGTGCGTCCTGGTATCTTCCCGAGAAATATGTGTCCAGATATAAGAAAGAAATATATTTATTTTATTGATGTACCCGCCTCGTTCATATTTATGTAAATTAGGCTTTTCTGCTCTCACCACAATTAAATGCAAAAAGAGAGGAACTCTTCAATGTATTGATGAGGAAATAAAAGTTTACCTACAAAATATACGTCCAAACATTGAAGAAATCGCTATGGGCTCATGTTTCTCATAAACACAAGATTAATGAATAAACTTAAGGTATATTTCATTTTATATTTTTTTTATTGCATTATTTCTCTTCTTCAGTATTTGATTTGATTATAACATATTTTTTCTGAAATTAGTATATAGTACGCCTACAGTTATTGGTAGGATTTCAAGAGAGCCCCGACTTCAAAAAGTTTGAGAACCAGTGCTCTACAGAAACAATTATTCTGAACGATATCATTATCTCTTTGATTAATGTACATTTTTTTGTCTCATTTGCACATTAGCCGTTGGAACATTAGCAGAATTTGTGTAGTTTGAAGAATTCCTTTTTAAAGACTGCCAGCTGCTGCCATTGACAAACAGGCAGATATTAACTGAGACATATTTAGAGACAAGATTGTAATATTTAGGAATCCATGATATTTATTAGGTAACCAGAAACTTGTACAAAATATACAAAATTTTGGCAAATCACGATTTAATTTTAATAGTTAATTTTATTTTATTTGTTTTTCATATATTTATTTTAATGGCATAAAATGTTTCCAAAACAAAATAAAACGGTCAAACGATCCCCGGGGTTTGTTCTGAGTCAATGCAAATCTGCGTATCATGTTGAAAACTCCCAAGTGAGACGTAATCTTCCGATTAACAGTTCATCGTTAGCCGTTATCAGTGGATCAGAAAACTGTTTACCAAAGAAGCTGCACCACTGATGCATAACAGGAGGCCGGTATGTGCCGTGGGGAAGAGAGAACCAACACCATTCTGAAAGAAAACAGTTTAAAGAATTAAAATTAAGCAGAATTATTAGGTTGGTGCAAAAATAATGACGTAATAATGTCGTTTTTTGACGTATTTTTTAACGTCAAAAAACGACATTATTACGTCATTAGTTTTGCACCAACCTAATATCTGACACTATATTTCGACAATACAAATTGACTGTGGTGAAATTAAGTAAACTGTTGACTATTTGGTAAAATACAAAATTTTAATACGATAACAGAAAAATAAAGTGAACATAAAGTAAAGCGCGCTAGGGTTAGTTTCAGTCAACACCACACGTTGCTACAAAACTAAAATTTTAACCTAAGAACATTCATATAGATTCCATGTGTTATATACCGTACCTATAAACACAAATGGCTATGTCAAAATGCTCATAAATACGTTGGACAATATTGTAATATTGAGGGTAATATACTGTCTACGGTGGCAGTGTGAGCGGTCAGCGTGTGAAGCTCTTGCCGTGTCGAACACTCTGTCTTCGACCAGAGAGGAACCCGGACGAGCCTATGCCGGAGGGCAGAGTCTCGTCCGGAGAAGTAGACAGATACCCGATCCCGCGTATACGGGGTCTACGGGCAATATTTGCTCGAGACCATGGGCTCGGATTTCCCCACATTAAATTTAACCTTGTGCAACATCCAGCCTCGTGGGTAGGCAGGTAAATATCTTAATATGCTGTCTATGTAGTCCACCATTAGCAGTGGTTTACCTACTTAACGCCGCTAGCGAGTATTGTATTTCGTTAATGTTACAAAGATTACCATTTTATTTCCAACTTCCGTTTTGGTTATTCTTCATTCAATAACCTCTTCTAGGTTCCAACATTATTGTATCTCTGTCACATACTAATTGTTCCATTTTGTCTATGAAGTATGTCCACAAGTGGGACAACCATTAAGTGAAAAAGATGGTTAAATGTTTCATCTCATCTTTTAATTTAATCTGATTATTAAAGTGACCATACTTCTGTATTATTTTTTATATACCGTACCAATGAACACTAATAGGTATCTCCCAATCGTCGTAAATACGCTAGACACTTTTGTAAGCGGGGGTTATTAATATGCTGTCTAAGTAGACCACCACTCACGCCGCTGGCGAGTATTGTATTTTGTTGATGTTATATAGATTACCATTTCATTTCCAACCTTCATTTTGCTTATTCCTCATTCAGTAACCCTTTCTCGGTTATAACATTATTCTAATTTTGTCCCATAATTATTGTTCCATTTAGTCTGTGAAATGTGTATGTAAATATAACAATCATTGTGGGACAGAAAGCGTCAAATGCTTCCTCTCTTCTTTCAATTTAATCTGATTATTAAAGTAGCCATTGTTCTATCTTATTCTACCTCTGTCACATAAGTTTTGTTCCATTTAGTCTATGAAATGTGTATGCAAATGGAACAATCATTATGGGACAGAGAGTGTCAAATATTTTCTCTATTCTTTCAATTAATCTGATTATTAAAGTAGCCATTCTTCTATATTATTCATTATATCCCGTCCCTATAAAGACTAATGGGGATGTTCCAGTCCTCATAAATACGTTGGACACTATTGTAAGTAGGGATAATATGCTAACTAAGTAGTCCACCACTAGCAGTGGTTTACCTACTTCACTCCGCTGGCGAGTATTGTATTTTGCTGATGTTATAAAGATTACCATTTTAATTCCAACCTTTTGTTATTCCTCATTCAGTAACATTTTTTAAGGTCCATCATCATGCATGGCGCAAATTCAGGAATATCTAAATTCTAACCTATATACAAGTGCTTTCCCAGAAATGTGTAACTCTTTAGGAATACACTTTTTCGAACATGAGTTCAGAATACAGAAACAAATAACTGTACCAAAGAAGAGAAATCATACCATTTTGATGACTTTCAACAGCACCAACAACTAAAATGAATATCACATATAATTTGAAGAGAAAATAATGACATTATAAGGATGTTGGTCATCCACACTACTTCAGACAAAAGGAAAGGAAGGAAACCCTCCACAGGAATATTGGAAAGAGCGATTTTCTGAAGAACTGTTTTAAGAGAAAGACTTAATGAACTTCTACTTTATTGCTGGTAATATTTTGTTTTGTCAAAAATCTGTTTCTGGCAATATTTTTCCTTCAAAATCGTATTGCTGGTAATAACCTTTTCAAAAAACTATTGCTGGTAATAGTTAACTATTTGCCCATCGCTGGGACACTAACAGATGCTACCACCCCGGGTCAGGGTGGACCTGAGTACACCACCAATTAAGAGGTGGTTCCACGTTCCTCAAAACCTCCTGATCAGAGGCCTTGCTGCTGGACGTAGTTTATCGTCTTACCCTGGACGTGGATGTTGTTTAACGTTTTACCCAGGACGAGAGAAGAATTGTCTAGCACGACATTGATAAGCAACTGTCTTTCCTACAGTTTTAGGAATTGCTTAGACATACTCGTTCACTGCATATACCTTGAGTTTTCTTCTGAAATCAATATGCGTTTTCGATGCAACCAGATTTCTCGCTAAGCCGGACGGTTTTAATTGTCTGTGGCTTTAAATGCACTAATATTTGAATCTTCAACACTTGAGGCCCTTGATTACTACAAAGATAAATGTTTAACTTACGTGCGTTGAAAACTTTAATCATAAAAAAGATAAGCACGCTTATCTAAACTTGAACATGAATTCAAAGTAAAATGATCAATCTTCTTTGGGAAGAGAATTAATGGGCCATTACAGGAAAGACTGCTTCATATGCCTGAAAAACTCTTTCTTCGCTTGTAATCATGGTTGTGTGGAAGTATCTTAATGGTTAGAGCATGAGATTTAAGGAATAAAGGACTGATCTTTCGTTCCCAAATGCCTTCCAGCCAACTTTGATCTTCAAAAATTTAAATGCAATGTTAATCATTTACATTGTTCGGACTGTTGTCCTGATCTTTATTGTCATATTCACGACGTTTCGGTAGTAGTACGCTCCGTTCTTCTTCAGGTGATATACGTTGAAATTTCAAATCGTACCCTTTATTTAGTCCAGGTATTGGACTCACAACTCTTTGCGTCAAGTCACTTTTGGATTAATTCAAACGAGGCTTTTATCCACTGGATCAGATCAGCCATTATCTGCTGTCTTCCTTGTTACACTTCTGTTGCTCTCGATCTTTGATAATATGCCTTTGTTTAAATTCTTTCATATTTGGTAACCTCTTGTGATTTAGTGGCTTTACTGCCTTGCATGGGGTGAATTTGATTCAAAAAAAGTAAATGTCT
Organism: Acanthosepion lycidas; assembly: GCA_963932145.1. Taxonomy (NCBI): domain Eukaryota; kingdom Metazoa; phylum Mollusca; class Cephalopoda; order Sepiida; family Sepiidae; genus Acanthosepion; species Acanthosepion lycidas. The sequence goes on from OZ010612.1 coordinate 71,248,564, forward strand.
CATTTATTCTGATTGGAGAAATGCACATAAAATATTTTCTTTTAAATTGCATATTCATAAATAACTAGAAAATTAAGTCGTTATTGGTTGTTACATTTTAAAATGATTAGGGAAATCAATCCATGGTAAAGTACACGAGAATTAGCAAAAATAACCTCCCAATCTACCACATGTCGATATATAGGATTGGTCAACAAGCTGGGTTTTGGGCTTCCATACGGGAGGGTAGGAGATGTTAAGCTCTCAGTTATGGGTAAAAAGTAAACTTAAAAAGAAAACTTAAAAAGAACTAGGAAAATGTAATCGTAAAATTACCAGCAATAATTTTTTTATAAAAAACTGACCAGCAATATATTTTATAAGAAAATAATATTTTATAGTAAAATGACCAGTAATAGATATTTAAAGAAAATTTGCCAACAATATATCCACACACACACACACAAAAAAAATATTTATGAACGTAATACTTTGCTGTATACTGTACCTTTGAATAAACTTAGTAATGGTAATATTAGCAGTTTCTTTATAAGGGAACCTTCTGTATTCATTGCGCGAGCAGCCAGGACTGGATGAATATAGAACTAGACTGAATTGGTTGTTCAGTAATCTAAGAGAAGGAAAACTAGCAAGTTAAATCCATCTGAAACTGTCCCTATTGCAAGAGACTGGTTAGAACAAGGCTCAAAACCATTATATATATATATATATATATATATATATATATATATATATATATATATATATGAAATACTCTTTAGTTTATATTGAGCTCTCCTTGGATTTATATCCTCCCTTGAATTATTACTTTCAGCCACAAACTGGTAAAGCGTATAATAATAACAACACAAGATAATAATTGCTACTAAGACGGAAAGGGCAACTGTAACTGAAAAAGAATCTGAAGACTTTAGAAGAACGACTATCTTTCCATCCATGTAACCTTGAGTGAGTTTTGAACTGAACTCTTTATTTAATCTCTGGGACTAGATTGTTCTCGTCTCGCCGCCCAGAGGATTAATGCATTAACTGGTACATTCAGTGATGTAGTAATTGTGAGTTTAATCCCGAGACTCATTAGAAACACGACCTGGACTATGGGCACAGATTGTTCTCGTCCCGCCGCCCAGAGGATTAATGCATTAACTGGTACATTCAGTGATGTAGTAATTGTGAGTTTAATCCCGAGACTCATTAGAAACAGAACCAGGACTATGGGCCCAGATTGTTCTCGTTCTCGATGTCCATCTCTAGTGATATCACATTTTGTCCTCTTTTTAGTACTGCTCTCCCCACCGAGGTTGGGTCCGTACTGTCCAGCTGAGGGATTGAACTCAAAATTACTATAGCACCATTTCAACAACATCGAGGGATTCAAGCATTGGTTCATGAATTTGGTGACATTGTAATTGCAAGTTTAATCAGTAGAGAGGAGTACTAGCAATAACTGAACTGCACTAAAAAAGAACAAGATACCTCGGATTCATAGACATCTGAAGAAGGCCAGAAACACAAAAGCCGAAACGTTTGAACTAAAGTGATATCGCAAAGACGAATTTATTCGATAGAATTAAATAAGGTGAGATTATCCTTACGAAAGATAGCAGATTCCATAATTTGGTGACATGGTTATTACGAGTTCAAGCTCAGGGCAGGGTAGTACAAGGCCAGCGGAAACAGGGCGATTAATAACAGGGCATCACTAAAAAAATGAACAAAACAAGATATCCATAGGCATGGACAGTAAGACACTCTATAGTTCGAAATTCCTTGAAAGTTACCAGGATCGAAAGATATCTGAAGAAGGCCGGATGGCACAATGGTTGAAACGTTAATGACATCAGTCAGAATTTTAATGATATAATTAATGATATTAAGTCGACATTAGTTGAGCGATTTCAACTAAAAATTAAGCAAATTGTTATATACTGTACCTATGAACATTAATGAGCATGTCCCAATCGTCATAAATACGTTGAACACTATTGTAAGGTGGGGTAATATGCTGTCTACGTAGTCCATCACTAGCAGTGGTTTACCTACTTCACGCCGCTGGCGAGTATTGTATTTTGTTGATGTTATAAAGATTACCATTTCATTTCCAACCTCCGTTTTGGTTATTCCTCATTCAAAAACCTTTTCTAGGTTACAACACAAATAATAACTGATTTTGGAGTGGTTTGGTTTGTCTAATGGCATATCAACTTTTTATGGGTCATTTAATAAAAAAAAAAAAATTCTTTTGAGCTTTGGTATTTTTTTTTCAAAAATATATTGCTGGTAATTTTTTTTATTACTATGAAAATGTATTGCTGATAATTTTTTTAAAATATATTTTTATGTTTTGACCCCAGTTTGGGTGTTCACTATTTGCGCATAGCTGGCAGTCCAACAGGTTCTATCCCTCCCGTACAGGTTGAATAGCAATTAAAAGACGGTTCCACATTCTACAAAACCTACAATGTACTGATCAGAGGCATTGCCCCCGGGTGTAGTTTATCGTCATACCCAGGACAAAATGCTGTTAATCTATTTTTCTATTTCCATAGTGTTTTGTTTTTGTTTTGGTCTTCACAATTTAAACATATCTAGGATCCTAACAGGTGCCACAACCAAGGTTCAGGTTGGACCTAGAATCAAGAATAATCAGGTGGTTGTTCCATGCTCTTGAAAACTAACCAATTAGAGACTTTTATGTCGGATGTTGTTTATTGAGGAGCCACAACGAAGGTGAGTACATTAACTCGAATTTCAATAACGCAAAAAAGAAGAAGACTTACTTCAAGCGGACCATTGGTTGTAGTATTTGCGTCGATATTCGATATATTTGAGCTATTAGTTTCTGTTCTGTTTTGTGCCAAAACTGCAATGAAAAACGATTCAAAACTATTAAGTCTCATGCATCCAAATCTTATATATAAAGTACAGTTTATGTGTATCCAAACAACTCCTCCGCTGCTCCGATTTCAATGATTCCTAGCTCATTCAAAAGCTTTAGAAAAGTTAGACAGGAGACTATTTTCGTTGAGCTCAATTCAGGATTGACAAATTATGCGAGTTTATATATATATATATATATATATATATATATATATATATATATATATATATATATATATACATATATTATACTAGGCGTTATCTTTGATTTCATGGTTCAAGGGGAGTTGCTCTGATTTCCGTTTGTATCCAAAATTGTAGTGCGCGTTTCATTATAAACTAGATTAAAAGCCGCCCTATCGGGCGGGATTTAAGCTAGCTCCTGTGGGGGAATCTTGGTTTGGTCATCATCACATTAGCTAGGGGGGAGTAGATGCGATAGGCATCAATAAACTGCAGGAGAACTCAAAATTCATCGCTGCATTTAAGTACTGAATTAATGTTTAAGCTCACCTTTCAAAAGTTCAACGATAATTCTTCTGCTGCCACTTAATTTAAATTTTCTGTACAAACAATTATTTTTATTTCATGGGTAACAGAACAGGGGACTTTTTATGAGATAAAACTAATTTAGTGCAAAGATGGCAAAACAGAAATTAGAATTAATTATACATTCAACATTTGAAGAGTTAGAGAAACATAAAAGCTAATTAAGTAAAAACTATATTATGGAATCTATATGAATAAATGCGAAATTGGAGCTCAGTTCTCCCGCGAATTCTGAAATTATAAAGCCCCCAGCTTTAGTTTGTAGTAATTTACATACTAAAAGCTCAATATCTGTATTATATATTACCTACTTCTAGGCAATATCGCTCTTCATTTTTAACTAATTTGCATATTAATTTGAAAAAACATGTTTATTTCATTAATTAACTGTCCTCCGTTCTGCTGGGCTGACATTTACCCTCCTCACCAGACTAGTGTCTGTTCGGAGAGCTGGTTTAGTCACCGAATTCGAAGTACTGACTGACATGGTTTCAAGAGCAGATATATATATATAAATATAAAAGCACGGTGGAGTAATGGATAGCGGCTAGGATTGAGGAATCGCAGAGACGAGTTCGAATTCCAGTCGAATCCATTACATTTACTTACGTGCTAATACCCTTGGGAAAGGTGTGAAACATCTTCTTCTCCGTCCAGCTATGGGTTAATAGTAGGATAGCCTTGGATGGAGAAGGACAACTCTGAATTCAAAACCTGCGGAGGGTCATTTGGGAACCTTGTGGCACTGTGCACCAGGTCTCTGTATTCGGCCCTTCAAAAAGTGTGGATGGTCCGACACGAAACCTACATCAATATAATCAAATCCCATGTGCTGCTGTCGGTTTCCTGGGAACTGATCTGCTTGACCCTCATACGTCGAATTCGACGGGAGAGTCGACTATATATATATATATATATGCGAACAAATCTGTTAAGAAGCCGGATAAATACCGTACCACAAAACGGACGTATATCAAAGAGTGAACGATGCAGCTGCCTTGAAAAAAGACATGCAAGACAATTAAATATAATAAAGGAACAAAAACACTGGATGTAACCTCAGACAACCTTGCTTTCGACCGTGAGGTTACTTCAGGTGGCGGGCAATAAGTGCTCGTAAAAGCATATTACAATTATAAAACTATGACACCGAAAGTTGAACAGGGGAAGAGGTGCAGAAAAAATTCTTCATCTCGGGTCATAGAGGCCGACGACATTTGTACATATATGTCTACACATTGATCTCAGTTCTGCTGTTACATAAATCGCTTTTGGTACTTATATATATATATATATATATATATATATAATATAATATATATATATATAATATAATATATATAATATAATATAATATATATATATATAATATAATATAATATAATATAATATATATATATAATATAATATAATATATATAATATAATATATATAATATAATATAATATATATATATAATATAATATATATAATATAATATATATAATATAATATAATATATATATAATATAATATATATAATAATATATATATATATATATATAATATATATATATAATAATATATATATATATAATATATATATATATAATAATATATATATATATATATAATAATATATATATATATATATATATATATATATATATAAATACGCATAAATATTTCACACTGATTTCTTACAAAGTAAGTCAAAGCTATCTTTGAACATACTTATTTGTATATTGAAGAATCTTTAAAGACATCGATATAAATTCTATCAAAGTGCCGTTCAACCTCAATTGTAGCTAAATTACATATGAAATTATTTGTAAACCAGGAAACTGGTGAAATTATTCAATGATTCGTATAAAGTAATCAGTGTTTCTTCAGTATTTCAAATTAATAATTATTTGAAAGAAAATGCAATTGCTTACCTGGAGATCGGATGTATACGAAGGCGATTATTAAAAAAATGGAAACTTGAAAGAACTGTGACAGCATCCTCGAAGTTGAACTGTGACCTATATTGGTATTGCTCTTCTGTTGGATAGAAAATATAGCGGGCAATAGATATTGACATTTGAATAATAATAACAACAATCCGAAGAAAATATAGGCCCATTACCTGCCTGCCAACAATGTATAAGATCCTAACTTCTATCATAACTGAGAAGGCATCTAATTTGATTGAGAAAAACAATTTAATCCCAGCAGAAGCGATGTAAAAGGGGAAGTTACGGGTGCAAGGACCAACTAATTATCAATAAAAACAATATTAGAAGAGGTGAAAACAAAGAAAAGAAACTTATCGATAGCATGGGTCGACTACGGACACGTCCGACGGTGTACCAAACTCATGGATAGAGAAGAGCCTAAAAATATACAGAGTATGCCCCAGAACGGTCAGATTCATAATGGAGAGCATGAAAAACTGAAAGGCTACTCCTAAACCAAAGTTTGACAAACATGTCATCAACAACGAAACCAAGCAACATGAAAAGCGGGATCTTCCAAGGAGAATCATTTTCAGCACTACTTTCCTGCTTTGAATTAGCGCCACTCAACTTCCTACTGAAGAACATTAGCTAGGGTTATATATATCAAAAATTGAGAAACTGAATCACCTTTTCTATACTATATTAAAACTTTTTATAAGGATGACAACCAGCAGAAAAAAATCTTCATCATTGTCAAAACTTTCAAAGACATTAGGATGGCGTTTGGAATCGACAAGTGTGCCAAAGCTACCTTCAAAGGCGATAAATTAACGAAACATTCAGATTTAGACCTTGATATAAACAAGATTTAAGGAACTAGACCAAAGGGGTACATACAAATACTTATTAACGGAATACAAAATTCAATTATAAAGAAAATGATCCAAAAAGGATATTATAGGAGACTGCGTTTGATACTAGATCGCGAACATAATGGGGCCAATAAAATGAAGGCTATTCACACCTAAGCTATACCAGTAGTAACATACAGCTTCAACATTATTAAATGGAAGTTGAATGACATTAAAAGTTTGGACGAGAAGGCCAGAAAAATGCTTACCGAAATGAGGATGTATCACCAGAAATCAGATATTGCTAGGCTGCACGTAGCAAAAAGTTTAGAAAGCTGATTTTTAATCCAACTTGAACTATTAGGTTGGTGCAAAAACAATGTCAAAAACCGTCATTATTTTTGCACAAACCTAATAACTCTAAAAACTGCAACAATCGAAATGCAAACATACCTCACAAAAACCAATGACTCTCTCCTACGAATATTTAAACACCAAATCCACTCCATCAACAAAGAAGAGACACTCTTCAAGAATCAACTTAATATAATTGAAACCCTACCAACAACAACAACAAAAAAAAAATGAAGCGAATACCAAACGAGTAAAACAGAAAGCAAAACAACTTCGTCAAATGAATTTAGTAAAAAAAAAAAATGTGAGGACAAGGAATTGTATGGCAAATACCAAGGATAGAACTAACTCGAAATGCAAGGGGACATGCGGAAAATATGACGAAACTGTCGAGCATATTATTTCAGGATGTCCGGAACTAGCAAAAATTGAATAATACCCAGACATAATTAGGTAGCGACATATGTGCAATGGAATATATGCAAGCACAAAATCAAAAACACTGAGAGATGGTATGTGTAGAAACCAGAAACAGTTACCCAAAATAACGATGTAACTATCATCTGGGACATACCAATTCAAACTGATAGTGAAATAAAGGCCAACAGACCTGATATTATCATAAAAGACAAGAAATTCAGGAAGTGTATGCTTATTGATATAGCAGTACCATCTGAGAGAAACACGTCCGTGAAAATTATCGAGAAATACAAGGACCAGAAGATCGAGATTAACAGAATTTTACTAAGTGTCCCAGGTAACATCAACATGTAAGTTTCCCAGAAGATCGCCCCTACATCCCATATATTTAGAAAAGTGCTATCAGTTAAATGACAATTCTCCTATAGGGCCTAAGAATCATAGTTTGGGTCCGGCTCTACAGGATACAAAGCAGGAAACATAACATACACATATAATAATAATAATAATAATAATAATAATAATAATAATAATAATAATAATAATCATTCTTAATATCACTGGTGAAAAAAGACTTAAAATCCTGAATGTCTTTACCAATTTAGATAATCTGTTTTTGAACATGGATTGGCGCTATCAAAAAAAAAAAAAAAAAAGAAAGAAAGAAAAACTGTATCAAATACGAGAAACCACATCACTTGAAGATTGCCGACAACAGCAAAAACTAAACTGGATACAATATGTAACTTGAAGGAACCCCCCCATCAATATTGAAAAGAATAATTAGAGCTACTGGCCTTGAGAAACCTGTTCTAAAAAAATATTTTAAGAGAAAGATATTGCAAATTTCAACCGAAATTATAGGCCCATTACCTGCCTACTAAAAACTGTCTGCTTGGTCAATGAATGCCAAATGTTTCTTTATAGGGAAACAGTTAATATTACAATGATAGTCATTAATACTTGTTGTGATTTTGGGAAAACTCCGCGTGAGTTAAGCTTGAGGGTCTTGGCATAGATCATCCTTCTTTGAATATTGTGAACTGGCGCTACAGACTAACAAAGAACTGTTACTAAATAAGAGAAACCACATTACTTGAGGAATTAAAACGGATAGGACATGTAACCCGAAGAGAAAATATTGGCATAATCAAGATATTAACATTCCACACCATTTCAAATAAAAGGTGAGGAAGGAACCCACCCCATCAATATCGGAAAATGCGATTATAGCTACTGGACTTTCAAATTTCAACTGAAAACAGTACTGGCTGCTTGGTCAATGAATGCCGAATGTTTCCTGATAAGGGAACGGCTAATAATATTACCATTAGGGATGAGGAGAACAGATACTACATTTTGATCTCAGCCCGATGTCCAGGAAGTGAGGAAAAGCGTAACTTAAGTAGCATTGGCTGCTCGGGCAATGAATACCGAATGTTTCCTTATAAGGGAATGACTAATATTACCATTGCCATTAGAGATGAAGAGAACAGATATTACACTTTGATCCCAGCCCGATGTCCAGGGAGTGAAGAAAAACGTAATTCAAGTAGCATTGCCTGCTCGGTCAATGAATGTCGAATGTTTCCTTATAAGGGAATGACTAATATTACCATTAGAGATGAGGAGAACAGATACTACACTTTGATCCCAGCCCGATGATCGCGTTTTGAGTTGTCGACGGTTGGTGTCTATTTTTATATTTACATATGCTATATACCTTCCGTTCAGCACATTTACCCAGGCTTACGGCCATATTACCTTGAAAAGAAGTTAAGCAACGTCGAACCTGACCAGTACCTAGATGGGTGACTGCTTGGGAATACCAACTACTGTATTTCGGGTGTGCGGGTGGTGTAATGTATAATTGCTAAGAATTACTAATCGGAGAGCAGAGTTCCATTTCCTGATGGGTTCGTTATATTCAATTCCGCGCATTGAGAAAATCATGAATCCATCTTTTCTCCCCCAGCTATGGTTTTATTAGTAAGATCTTTCTCTAAACGAGGCCGAAATTTAACCTCGGCTCGTCGATTGTATTTGATTGGCGAATAACTATTATGCTTACACCTCTATCCGTCCTTATACTCTCTGTATGATGATTCCTATAATTAATTATATTGATGTAAGGGCTATGTTACGGCTGTAAGTAATTGAGGGTCATTGAAAAAAAGAAAGCAAAAGTAGAAAGCAAAAGTAGAAAGCAGAACTGCCCTTCAGTTTCGTATAGATTCTTGTAAAGAGATGCCATCTTCAAGTTCTCGTTCACTTCAATTATGTCATATAAAAAAAAACAACAACAAAAAAACGAATTATCAAGTGGCAATAAACAGAATGTGCTTTAAATATACTAAACTCTTCAGAGCTTCGTGACTGACATTAAAAAAAAGAAAAAAAAAAAAAAAATGAAAAGAAAAAAAAAGACAGTTTGTGTTTTCCGCAACGGGAGGGAAAGGATTTGGGCTCATTTAGTAATGCCTGCATTTTTTTTTTTTTATTCGTTACTAATTATTATTATTTTTTTTTTATCACAGAAAAATGGGGTGTAGGTGTTTTAACGGTGAGCGTTAAGTACAATGAAATCGACGAACTCTAGCGGGATTATGTGTATGTTGTCGCCCTCTTGCCCTTGAGAAAGTCATAAATCCAACCCTCCCTGAGATATGTGGTCAGTTTGAAATTACTCCAAAGCTTCAGTTGAAGTCCTTTAGCCGTGTAAACCATTCCCTAACTTATAATTCATTATTTCTTTTAATCATTTAACCCCAATCAAGATAATAAAGCCACTAAGACGTAAGGCTTTATTAGAGTGCGAGAGAATATGAAAAAAAGAAAACACTATTAAAAAGGAAGGAAAAATAGAAGATTACGAAAACAGAAGATTAGAAAGCAAGAAGCCTGAAGTTCCACACGCGAGAAGTGCGAGAGAAGGTACTGTTAGCATAGAACATACGATTACATCTATCCATTTCAACTGTAAAATGATAAAGCCTTGTTGTCAAGTACTGCGCTTAAATTGATAAAGTCCAGGTACAATAGATGAAAGTAATATTAACATTGATATAATACAAAAATGTGGCACAAGGCCAACAGGGGAGATAGGAGAAGGCTGGTCTTTAATATGTCTTATCTTAAATTTAGCTAGCCACAATTACTAACGCAAACATAACAGAGTATTCTTTACACCAAAACAACACATTCTTACCATTCTTACTACAGTCACCATAATACCTCAGAGTCTCTATGAAGTCTTAACTAGTTCACCTATGTACAAATTGTTTGGAAAAGGGGAATAAAATTAAGCAACATGTAAAAGTGAAACAATGAATACAATTCTTATGCAAAAAATAACAAAATAATTTTAGTAATACTGCCTCATCCTTAATTTTAAAAGTCAGTTAACAGGACGAAATCATTTCTAATAAAAAATAATTATTTAGCACAATGTTGGCACAGTTTATATATTTTTTTAAAAATATATATTCAATAATAATTATAATTACTTCTTAGCTCTGTCTAACCACATTGAGCACAATTTTCTTTGCACATTAAATTGAGTAAATATTATTCGCTTACCTGTGTATGCACGCTAACGCATGTATATATAGTTGCTAATTTATCTACATTAATAACTATATAACTACATTATATATATATATATATATATATATATATATATATATATATATATATATAAGCGTCATCTTCAAGGTAAGCATTAAACATTTTCAAAATTGAAAAGTAATAATTCGTGCCTAATAGTTGGTAGAACAAGGAAACTTTAAGTTGCTCTCTAAATATAGGTATATATATATATTTATTAATTATTATAACTACATATTAGCAACTATGTATACATGCGTTAGCGTGCATACACAGGTAAGCGAATAATATTTACTCAATTTAATGTGTAAAGAAAAATGTGCTCAATGTGGTTAGACAGAGGTAAGAATATATGTAGTTATTTGATTTATCTACATTAATAACTATATATATATATATATATATATATATATATATACAGGAATTTTTTTACTTTAAAATATATATTATACCCTATTTTCCTTACTTCTGCAAATAATAATAATAAGCAGAATGATAGAAAATAGAGTATAATATATAGTTTAAGATAATAAATTCACATTTCAACCAAAAACGTTGGCGGTTTATCTTTTAAAATTATACACACACACATATATATATATATATATATATATATATGTGTGTGTGTGTGTGTGTGTTTGTATTTGTGCCTAAGGATACTCGGTTTAGAGTTGTAGTGAACATGGCTCTTTCCATTAATTATAAATACAATAATGAGTTTGTCACTATTGCTCCAAACACATGGCCTTGGGCCAAAATCAGCTACGCTCCTTAGATAATACAGTAATTAGCATCAGAGAAATAAAACCAGGGTGCGCGTATATGTAAAAAGCAAAAGTAAACTGAAGCCGAAATAAACCAATTTTAGAAAAAGCAATATTTTTTAGAATGATTTATGGGACTTAATAGTTGTGGATTTGATCTTCACCTATGACGTCATCGTTGATCTAAAGACGCTCTCTATTTTGAACATGTCCCGACGTGAAACGTTACTTTGGCTCATTTAAACACGTAGAATGAGTGCTTGATGTTAGCAAATCCGGCCGGCGCTGAAAGGCCCGATTTTTCTCTCCGATTGATTAAATTCTGTTCAGTAATAAAAACAATCAGGCTCTGAACAAAATCCAAACGGCATTTTCAACATTTCTTATTGGGGACAAAGACAAGACTAGTTTCTTCTTTCCAACAGTATGTAAATACTCTCTTTCGTCGGAACCAATATGTAAATACATGAATCCTTTAAAAAAAAAAAAAACTTGTTTAAAGGAATAAATGCTACCTAATTGTACTATATATATATATATATATATATATATATATATATATATATATATATATTACATGTATATATATTATATATATATGTATATATTTGTGTATTTAGGCAGCAATCCTTCTTCCATGCACATTCATTGAAATTTAAATGCCCATTAAGGAATTGTATTCCTGGTCAATCAAAATTCGTAAATAATTATATAGGTCACACTACAACATGCTTGACACGCAGACTCACTCTACACCTTTCTGACCATAGCTCAATTACATCTCATTTAAATACTCATGGAGACCTAACGGAACCTATTCGTAATATACTTGTTGACAACACTAATAAAATAGCATCATCTACATTGAAAAAAAGGCTAAAAATAATGGAAGCCTTATTAATAAAGACAAAATAAACAACACTTAATAATATCAACTATGAACATGGACGCAATATCTTGACCGTGTTTTGAAAAATGAAAACATTTTATAAAACATACATACAACAATATTTCTTATTTTAACAGTTAAAATATAATCCTTGAAATGGGTAAATGTATAGCCGAAAGCGCTCACCTAAAAAGAACATTCAGATAGTTTTTATATAATTTATCATCCGAAAGGAAAACAATTATTAGATAGCATGAGAAATTGTATAAAAAAAACTAAATAAAAGCATCTTGTCTATCGTTTTCAATGAAATATATATATATATATATACACACACACACTTCACAGTATCTTAAATTTATATTCGTAACCAGATGTCGCCTGTGCTGACGTGCATAAAAAAGTGTCAATTTATCAAATAACCCATCTCCCCCAACTACGAACATCATTTTTCTATTTCAACGTTGATCTGTCTTTTGATTGGTTGATCAAGACATACCCACAAATGTGTTTTTTTAATTTTGGAATCTTGGTTTTTCACCCCTCCTTTTAAACTCTCAAATGAGCCACAGAATTGTTTTCTGATTTTTCAAGTAAATCATTTTCATCATAAGTAATCCAACATCGCCTTATGAGGAACATTTTTTAGTTCCGAAACAATTTTTGTGCAGCGATGTAAAATATTTCATATTAAAAATATTTTATATATATATATATATATATATATATATATATATATATATATATATATATATATATATATATATATATATATTATGCAATGGACAAATCCGACAATTATTTTAAGACATTTTATGTTTATACATTCTTTTTATAGATACAAATATTTAAGTAAATGTTCTGTTTATAATAAACAGAATTAAACAACATTTACCGGCCTGAATGTTCGAGAAATCTTCACAGAAGATATTCGTCCTCCAACAGGATTCGAACCTGTATCCTATACGGAACCCTCATTTAGCTGCCATAATCCTTGCCTTCAGGCCATCTTTGGTGTTAGATGGTGTTTTGTTGGTATCTCACTCAACTGCGTCCCCCCATATAATAATGAAGGAAAAGGGAAAAACTATTAATGGAAAGTACTGTGTATGAGAATTTAGCGGGGAGGCGGGTGCCTTCCAATTAAATCCTTAAAAAATGCATCTCGGTTTCTTTGCCCCACAAGGCATTTGCATATTGAGGGCTGCTCCTTCCCCAGCTCAGTGTGCAGTCTTCTATTTGCTTCAGCATAGGTATTTGTCTGATTTTGAAAATGAAACACCACTTAGTCAAATAAGCTGTTGTAATTATTAAATCACTACGACAAACAAACTTTCAAAATCTCTACGACTCAAAGCCGATTTAAAAGATGCGCACATTAAGACAGCCAACTCCGGTCTGAAGCTATGAATTCGACGCCAGCGTTGAGTTGTCCTCGCGCCGAGTAAGTTGGCTTTGAATTGACCTGGTGTTGAGTCGGCGGCGTTGAAATGTCCAATCTTGCATGAAATGCGCTTTCGCCTTTGGATTTCCAGAAAATTAATATTTGTTCTCTGCTAAACGATGAACAATATTTTCCTTCTTCAAAATAGGTATTTAAAAACTAAGCAAATATGCATTAACCAATAAAATTATGAGTTTAATAAAATCTAACTTTTAGTCATTTCAGAGGCGATTTCTCGGTTTGAAAGCGATCATATTAGTTAGTTTTTCAGCTAACCTTTGGCCACGGTCCTTCGTTGTTATACAAGCTAAAATTTTCAAACCATAAGTAATTACTCATATTTTTGCATATTTTCAAGTATATATATATATATTTCTAAAAAGGCTTAGTGATGTTGAGTAACACAAAAACATACAAACTGAGTTATTTGTCAACATAGATTTTTAGCAGTAGTATCAAACAGTATTGACAGCCGTCGTAGCTACCCGCTAGCATGCTGCGACTGGATAATTACACGCATACATAAGACAACGTAGAAACGTGACACACATTCATATGTAGGCTTACTCTATTTTTATTCATATTAACACAATTGATTCGATTGTATTGTAAAGCAGATAAATAAAAATATTTTCTGTGAAATAGTTGCTCAAAGAATCTTTGAAATTCATTTTTTTCAATTTGAATGAAAACTAATATTAATAATTTTTTTTAGAGTCGTGTTGAAGATCGTTTATTTCTGCGTTTTTCCACGCATATTTCTCTGCATATATCTCTGTCTTGATTTGGTTTACATTTTGGGTTTCTAGATTCCATAGATATTGAGAATTGTGAATCTTGTTCATGTCGTCTGTTTTTTTTTTTTTATTTATTTTATGGTAGTATTATTATGGTTGATTTTGGCACTTTCCTTTCACCTTAATATATTCTGTTTATATATAGAATTATACATTTCCAAGCTGTTCGACAAGGTGTGGCACAAAGAATGATTGCTCAAGATCTCTTTGCTATAAAATCACTGGAAGAGTCCTCAATAATAAAGTTCTTCCCTACGGGTAGATCCTTGAAGGTAGTTGTTATCGACTAATGGTCAAGAGCCCTAGAAATCAATGCAGACGTCACCCTGGCTTACTTCTCGGATCATTCCTCTGTTTACTTTACATAAATGATCTGCCTAAGAGCACACTCAGATCATTTGTGAACATCTATGCCAATGATACAATGATATCTAAGTGCACCTCCAAAACTCATGAGATTGACAGCTGATCTCTCCTCCAATCAAGTGGAGGAAAACTAGCTGGTTACATGCAATACCTCCAAGACAAAACTAGTGACATTCAGACCTCGAACTACCACCAGTCCCGATAAATGGATGTCCCCTCTGTGAGGCCTCGTGCCTTGAGCGACTATTGGGCCTTAAACGCATCCAAGACCTCAAGTGAAGTTCGTATATACCTTTCCTCGCTAAAGATTCGGAAAAAATAGTAATTCCTTGTACCGCTTCAGTAAGTACCTTACTCCTCGTGCTATCCTCTACCTTCTCGCGTACAAGTGCTCTGTGGAACCGACTCCCAATATTCTAGAAATTGAATAGAAAACTAACTTTTATCGTAAGCACAAGTTTCATACAAAATCTAATTATCGTAAAATCGTTTATTAATTTTGTCATTGATCCGTGTAGCAATATCACTCGTCAGTTGATATCTTGTTCGGGAGACCTCTGAAGGATGTTACAGAAATCGTTTTCACAATTA
>OZ010612.1:71271493-71323993 GCA_963932145.1 Acanthosepion lycidas
AAAATATAAAACATTTGGGCAGTTTTTACACAGTCTTTGTCCAGAAAAGAAAACTCTTGTTTGAACACAAGAAAATTTAAATAAAAACCTTAACCGTAGTACCTTGTCTGTCGTTTTTAATGAAACATGCATGAACGAAGGATTGCTACCTAAATATATATATATATATATATATATATATATATATATATATATATATATATATATATATATATATATAGATAGATAGATAGAGAGAGAAAGAGAGAAAGTGCAATAGGAGATGGTAAGCGTTGAATAAAATGTCTGACGTTAGATGCTCAAGAGTATCGTGGCAGACATTACACCAAATGTTGTTATCAGCAATGATAAAATGTGGGAATCCCCCCCCCCACTAGTCATTGCCACTTTAAAGTAGTCTCTGCGTGGGTAGTTCAAAAGTTTACTCACACCGATTTTTATTAAGACCATCCTAAAAAGTCAGATTGTAGTTTTCCAGGTACTTATCAGGTTAAAATGAGCCCAAATCAAAATCAAAGACTTGTAATGGCCTCCATTTCAGCTTTATGTTACTTTTCACTGATTATAATAATAGCGTTTTATTTGAATTTAGAAAGACTCGATGTATTTTTAATCGCTAAAGATTTAAGGCAAAGACTCTTATTAGAACAAAAATTCTTTTAGAATACTTGTTTACAGGTGATGTAATAGCTAGCTCTTTTTCCAGGAAGCATAAGAAATCATAAACAGGTTTTCCTCTAGAGTAAAACGATTTGTATTAACAATAGGTATGAAAAACAAAACGGCAATATATTATATACCAGCCAAAAGCGACAAAGAAGAGGCATAATGCAATCTCGTTCCAAATGCAACATACTGCCTCGTTCTAAATATTCCATACTACATCATCCCAAATACTCCATACTACATCATCTCAAGTACACCATACTGTCTCGCCCCAAGTACACCATACTGTCTCGTACCAAGTACACCATACTGTCTCGTACCAAGTACACCATACTGTCTCGTACCAAGTACACCATACTGCCTCGTCCCAAATAAACCATACTACATCTTCCTAAATACAAACCATTACGTCAGATTTTTGTGGTTAACAAGCCCTTACAGTAAGTGAAATCTTTGCCATGCTTTGAGAGTAAAATCAACTCTAGTGCTTATTGAGATGATGATATAGTAAATAAGATTGACAAGGATACTTTTAGAAAGTTGCGACCAAAGATTTGAAGCAAAAGCGGACTAGACTATGAAAAACCAAAAATTCAGTTTAGCATGCAGTGAATTTCAACCAACGTTGCCATATCGATTCATAGTAGGTTCATAGATGGAAGAGACAATTACTAAAATTTGGAATAAAGAAAAAAGTAAAAGCCATGATACCTCCATCAATGCATATATGATGATGACAGACTCTTTTAACGATTTCCAGGTATGAGCATCTGAAAAACTCCTTCAGTTTTTTTTTGTTTGTATCGTATGTGACACTTCAGTTCCGCTAGTGACCGGCATGCAAGTCCACATATTGTGCAACAGCGAGAATCTGGAGAGATAGCGACAAGTATATTTCATGACACTATTCTCCATTGACTTTCGTCTCTTAGCCGGTCAATAAGACTGATTTAAAAACAACACTATATATAATAAATAGTGCAGTATATATATTATATCATAAAAAGGTAATCGCACAAAGAATTAATCAGTAAACTTAATGTAATTAATGGTGAAATCTCTTCGCTAACAAACTTAATAAAGCATTAATTCACTAACAATTCATTCAATAACGCAATCCTTATGTTTAAAATTGGAAGATGGATTTGATGTTCCGGTGTTAATACTTACAACAATTTCATATTTTCATCATCAGGATGTATTTTGTTTTCCATTTCAGGTAAACTCCAAGATGAAATAAATGTATTGTAGATCGAATGATTTTTTTTTTTTTTAAGAATATGTTATTTATTAACGATTATACAATTTTGGAACTTACGGTGTCGCTATACTGCACTATTTGATATATTTTTGAAAAAAAAAAAATAAATAATGACCCGCAATGCAAAATTCTGGAAAAACCTACTAAGACATTTCTCTAATAATTAGACCATTTTGCCCATGTCACTTTAACTGAAAAATCAAACACTTAAAACAAAAACATTTGTGGATTTACGATATTACTATATTCAAAGAAAAATATTCTCACTTGAAATATTTCAGCTACAACTCAAGCGTTGCGGTGGACCGAAGGCGAGCCAAAACATATTCAGAGGTCTTACGCTGTCAACAGCTTGAAGAGGAGAGGCGCTGGCAAGCTAAAAACCCACTTAAAGGATCACAAGGAAAAAAAAATCAACGTCTATTTCATGCCTTAGATCCCTCCCTCGATGATAGGAGCAGACGATTGAAGTGGCCCCAGGATGGATAAAAATAAAACATATATATGCTTTTTAGTCTATATATAATAAAATTGTGACTTCCGTTAATCTGTCCGCCCCGCACACCATCTAAAATATCCATACATTCACCGATCGAAACCAATTTTGGGGAAAAAGTACAAACAGGTAAGAAGGAACAAAGTACATTTGGTTTTACTATGGCGCGTAGCTTAGTACAATAAATTGGGAAAATTAAAAGTTTTGTTATTTAACTAACAGAATACTCCCACTATTTAAAAAATATAATGACTAAAATAACAAATACTGATTTAATTAAAATGCAATATTATTTTCGGCATATATTTCTGCGTTTGTGAGGACAATAAACAAATCACAAAGTCAAAAGCTTTAAAAAGTTGAAATGTGGCTCCAGAAAGAAATATTTACGCATGACCAGTTGTATGTTGCATGCAAAAGAGTAAGAAATCCTATGAATTTATTATTCACTGTTAAAATGGAAAATAAGAAACTTTCTTTAAAAATACTGTTTACCATGAAGTCATATAAAATTAAATTAAAGAAATTATTAAATCTCAAAGTAGGGTTTTTATCAAAGTGTTTTCTCAAACAAATCAGCTTATTCAAAATTCATCGATTGGCTTGCGAAATTAAACGAAACAGTTTGTAAATTTTTGACAAAAAATGTTCGCGATAACTTCAACAAGACCAAATACGATGGGGATTTCGCTACACTTTAGCGTGTGGCGGCACATAAACCCTACTATTGATAAAAAAAAAACGACAACATATTTATAAATATTATAAGACGAAAGCAGAAAAATGTAGTTGGCTGAAACGTTGAAATCTCTTAGAACACAAATGTTTATTTCGCTTGGCATAGAGAAGCATGCAAATGCAGTGCTGCGAAAATGATTGTCCACTAAGATTGATCCCTGGCTTAGAATGCTAAACTAAATTTTCTGTTTGCACTTCGTCGACAAATTCGTTATTTGCGCGCTTCTTTTCTTATGCACATAACTTAAATCCATATCAAGTTTCTCTTTGCAGATTGTTACAGACAAGTGACATTTGGTTGTCTTTACAAAACTTTTCACTCGCTTGCACACACACACACACACATTATATATATATATATATATATATATATATATATATATATATATAGATAGATAGATAGATAGATAGATAGATAGATAGATATAGATATATATATAGATATAAATATTCATTTTTATTACTTTAAACGTTATTTTTAGTGGACACTCGTATTTGAGTAGAGGTTCCGTTTATTTTAAACAGCATTTATTTCCTCTACTTGCCAGCGTAATTGAGGGAAACTTCATAAAGAAAATGTACCCGTTAGTAAAATCCTAACTTACAATTTTTTTTGGTCTCGTTTATTTTGTTTTAAGGCATATCATCCCCAATGCGTTAATTCCGACAAGATTTTTCGGATAAGTTCGTATGAATAGAATATGTATTCTTTGTAAGAAATCAGTTTGTACATCAGAGTTTGGCATTATTTTGTTTTAAAGCATATCAACACCTCAATGGGTTATTTAATCCCGATACGATTTTTAGGATAAGGTCGTATAAATAGAATATGTATCCTTTGTAAGAAACTACTTTGCAGATCAGAATGTAGGTCTATTTTGCTTTACGGCATATCAACACCTAATCCCGATAAGATTTTTAGGATAGGTTCGTATGAATAAAATATGTATTCTTTGTCAGAAATCAATTTGTAGATCAGAGTTTCGGGTTTATTTTGTTTTACGGCAATCAACACCTTAATGGGTTATTTAATACCGACGAGATTTTCTATTGTTGGCAGTATTTTTTCAAAAATGTATAACTGATAATATTTTCCAAAGAAATGTATTGCTGGTAATATTTTTCCAAAAATGTATTCCTCTTAATACTGTTTGTAATAATTTTCCTTTTAAAACGTATTTCTGGTAACAATTTTCCTATCAGAAATGTATTGCTGGTATTAATATCTAATTTTACACCTCAACAGCATCTTGACCCCTATTTAGGGGTAAATTATTTGTCCATAGCTGGGACCCTAACAGGTACTGGCACTGCGGGTCAAGGTGAACCGAGGAACACCAGCAATTAAGAGGTGGTTTCAAACTCCTCAAACCTCCAGTCAGAGGTCATGTCATGGATGTAGTTTACCCAGGGTGCGGATGTAGTTTATCGTCGTACCCAGGTAAACGACATTTGGTTAGCCGACTCAACTTCCATGGACACGCATCTGTCTACCGAGTCCTGTGGAATATGTGGTTGTGCCATTTTGATCAAGTGGTTGAGGATCAATTGCCACTATTTTCCTCAAATGGACAGCAAGTCCTGCTTTATTGCGTACGACAAAAACACAATGGTAGGTAAGGAAGCATGATGTCGACTTGCTTTAATATTTACACGCAGTTGATCCTGCTGCTCAAATCGGCTTCGCTCAAACCTTTGTTTTCCCGGGAATAAAAAGAGATACTGCATCAATTCAGATTGGATATTCTTATTTGGCCTAAGTATTGGAGAAATATTATTTGAGAAAAATATGGGCTTTAATAAGGATTCTAAATAAAAAGGTCGTTAGATTAAGATAAATATCTGACTATATTCGCAAGGACACATGGCACAGTGGATAAAGGCTTTGGTTAGATCCAGTGACAGGACCCAACAAGTGTGAGTTCAATACCTGGTTAAGGCGGTGGATACCTTGGAGAGGGGAATTAACAGGAGATAACTGATAACTGACATCCATTAGATATGGAACAAGAGCAGTCTACCCCAGTGAGCGAAATAAAGGGTTCAGTTCGACATTCCAACCACCTGAAGAAGGCCGGGGCGTACAACGGCTGGAATGTTGTGATAAACATGGCGACAAAGATGAGGACAATAGTCCGAATAATGTAAATAGTATAAAATAAATATATTGTTTATTAAATAAAATGAGTTTCTACTCAAATATGAGTATCCAAAAAATCTGCCGGGTTAATAAAAAATAATTCATCCCTTTCTTTACACACACAGACTCATATATATATATATATATATATATATATGTGTGTGTGTGTGTGTTTGTAAAGAAAGGAAAATTTTCATTACTTCGGCAGATATATATAATTTGTAAACAGTTATATCACTACTGGTAATGCAAGACTCTCCAGCTCGAGAGAGTTTTCTAGTTCAATGGCGTATTTATGAAAAAATAAATACACAAAAATTCGACTATTTCTCTCCCGGGCGCCGATAACCTAGGGGTTAGATTCTCCGACTGATGCCGAATCGGTCGGGTTTTGATCTCGGCTTGAAGCGTCCGGATGTCTAGCCACACTGATGAGCTGTGATAGAGCGAAACAGAGTACGAGTGACTATAAATATATATGAGTGAGCTATTCCGATGAGTTTTTAGGCTTTTCAAAAATATGTTGGTGGTTTAGCAGTAGAAAGTAATACTGTTTATTATAAACAGAGCATTTACTTAAATATTTGTATCTATAAAAAAAATGTACAAATATAAAAATGTCTTAAAATAATTGTTGGACTTTGTCCATTTCATAATATATATATATATATATATATATATATATATATATATATATATATATATATATATTAATACTTTCATACTTCAGTATCTGTATATATTTCTGTGGTATTATGTACAGTACTTACATTATTCGGACTATTGTCTTCATCTTTGTTGCCATATTTATCACAACGTTTCGGCCGCTGTATGATCCAGCCTTCTTCAGGTGGTTGTAATGTCGAAATGAACCCTTTATTTCGCCCGCTGGGGTAGACTGTCCTAGTTCCACTTGCCATGGATGTCAGCTGTCATTTATCTCCTGTTAATCCCCCACTCTAAGTTCTCCATCGAAGAAGGCCGGGGCGTACAAACGCCGAAACGTTGTAATATATATGGCGACAAAGATGAGGACAATAGTCCGAATAATGTAAATAGTGTGAATTTCATACTTGCTAATGTCTTGTTCATTTAACGCCTCCTAAACGAAACCGTTCTTTTTTAATCGCCTGAGAGAACACTATTTACCTTCCATCAATATGGCTGATGCTATCCTCCCTTAGAGTGCTTCATTACGCATTGACGGGGTAAAGCTTATATTGAGTGAACTGCTAACGCTGTTCGTAGGAAGGACTGTTCCCTTTGTCGTTCTAGAAAAATTCTTCGCTAGAATCCATGTTACATATTTTTAGGTATACCCTGTGGCCTTTTTTTGAATGTTGCTGCCATATTTTGTCTGGTCCTAGTGCTTTATATTTAGAAGAGGAATCTGCAATATTATTGGTCTTAACCTGGTGTCTCTCCTTCAGTCGCATACCCATCGCAGTAATGTAGCTTCCCTGTGCCTTTTCTATGAATAGTGTTAAGATAAGTTTTCTATTCATCGGGGTTTCATTTTTAAATGTTATTTTTTCCCCCACCTCCCATACAATTTGTGCATATGGGAACTAATTAGGACTACACAGAGACCATGAGGTGTTATGGTGGCTGTAAGATAAGAATGGTAAAAAAGAATGTGTTGTTTTAGTGTAAGGAATGCATTTTGGGTTAGTAATTGTGGCTAGCTAATTTAAAGATAAGACAGATTGAAGACCAGCCTCCTGATCCCCACTTTTGGCCCTATGCCACATTTTTATATTACTCAAAATAAATATTACTTTCCTCTATTGCACATATAGGAACTAGTTAGAACTTCATAGATACTTGAGGTATTATGGTGACTTTAATAAGAATGGTATGTTTTAGTGTAAGGAATTCATGTTTGGGTCAGTAATTGTGGCTAGCTAATTTAAAGATAAGACAGATTGAAGACAAGCCTTTGTACCAAAATTTTGTATTTCAAAAATTTTGTGATGCCAACGACCAATCGCTGCCACTTTTGTAATAACAGTGAATACTCGTTGTGTCTTTCATAATGCTCATTGTAGTAGAGACTTTGTAATCGCAGATACAACTTATAGTAACGCCGTTGAACAATGCTGGTGTCAGACGCCTTCGAATAACACTCGCACTAATAGTACTTGCTCGATAATAATCGCTCGAATAGTAATCACCGTATAGTGATCCGAATAGAGAAATAGCATAGCGAATAGAGGATAGAGTAGAAATGGCGATCCGAATTATAATAAAGGATAGACTAGGAATGGCGATCGTTAGACTTCATGCGACTTCCTACTTATGCCTTTGTCCTCTATGGTCACGTGGTCTACTTAATTCAATAATGGGATCGCCTGTGTTTGCTCACTTGCGATTTATGTTCAAACTCAACTGTCGACAGAGACATTTCATTCGTATATAACACAAAATAAATATTATTTTCCTCTATGGTACCTAGACTTTATAAATTTAAGAGCAGTAATAGATTGGCGAAATGTCATATTTTATAATTGAATTGGCTAGATGTAACCCTAAGTTCTATGCTAATAGTTTTTTCTATCGCGTTGCGGAACTTCCTTTCGGATTCTTGCTTACCAGTCAACTTTGATCTTCAAAAATTTAAATGCAATGTCAATGTTTATCTTCTGTCTTCTTAATTCTAGTTCTTTTATTGTCCTCTCTCCTTAATCGTAGCTTTTCTCATATTCTTTAACATTCAGTAACCCCTTACGTCTTAGTGGCTTTACAGACTTTGATCTTCAAAAATTTTAATGCAATGTCAATCGTTATCTTCTGTCTTCTTAATTCTAGTTCTTTTATTGTCCTCTCTCCTTAATCGTAGCTTTTCTCATATTCTTTAACACTCAGTAACCCCTTACGTCTTAGTGGCTTTATAGATTTTTATCTTCAAAAATTTAAATGCAATGCCAATCGTTATCTTCTGTCTTCTTAATTCTAGTTCTTTTATTGTCCTCTCTCCTTAATCGTAGCTTTTCTCATATTCTTTAACACTCAGTAACCCCTTACGTCTTAGTGGCTTTATAGATTTTTATCTTCAAAAATTTAAATGCAATGCCAATCGTTATCTTCTGTCTTCTTAAGTCATGTTCACTCTCATTTAGTGTCGTGTTCCCATATACTCTAGCACTCAGTAACCCCGGCCAGTGTGGCATTATTCCTTTCTTGGGGTGACACGTAAAAACAAGCAATCGCAGAAAATAATTTTTTGTAACTTCAGTTAGAATGTTCATCTGTCGGAGTAGGATTGATGAACTGAGATCAACATATTGTGGCGGCTTGAGTTTCGCAAAGAATTTCTTTATTTCTGATAGGAAATGTGTAATTACAACCGATGAATTAGGTTACTGAATAGCTGAGATGCAGAGCAACTGATATTAAAATGAAGGAAATATATAATAATAATATAAAGTATAAAATATCCAAGATGTCTTTCTTGACAAGAGGTTTTCTAAGTGAAAGGTACTTCTAAGCAATAGAACATATACCAAACGCGAATGAAGTAACAGCTTGTTGACTAAAATAAACTATATAAGTTAACCATTTTATAAATTATTTATATTTTTATATTTATTTTTACAAGTTTATTCCTCCTTCAGTTATAGCTAAATACTGGCCATTCTTCCTTCGGGGATAGGGAAATATTGATCGTTTATAATTAAGTCAACAAGCATTGGTTCCGGGATATGTATATAATAGTCATTTATATTTTAGGCTATAAGCATTTACTTGGTTCAGGGATGGGTTAAAATTGGTCCTTTACACTTAAGTCTATAAGCATTTACTTGGTTCTGGGATAGGTAAATATTATTCGCGTGTATATGAGTATCTAACCATTTACTTGGTTTGTGGAAAGGTCAATATTGGTCGTTTATATTTGAGTCTATAAGTATTTACTTGGTTTGGTGACATTTAAATGGTGATCGGTTATATAATTGCTTAATGTCTAGATATATTTACTACAATTTCACTCTTTCATTTTTACTGATTGTAAAAATAATAAATATATCTATATCTATCTAGAAAAGACAGGATGTGTGCATGTGTAACGAAAGCACGGCCGCAATTTTCGACGGATTTGCACCAAAATTTACATGCACATGCTCCAAGTTAGCGGAAAGGCCAATACCGATTTTGCATTTCCCAACTCCCATCGATAGTGGAAATAATCGATTTTTTAATGCTTCTACGGCAGTTTTCATGTAGTTTGCGGCCATTTTCTACTGGCCAGAGGGAGAGCCAACAGATGACTGACACGAATGTTAACTAGCATGCAAAAAAAAAACAAAAAAAACGATAGATGCATTCGTCACAATTGGGAAAAATTTCAATCTGCATGGCACTTTACTCCAATTGGCTTATTCGCTTGCTTAAACTCAACGTTGATTCTGGTTCCGCAGAACTGGGTTCGGTGTGAAAAAGTATTGTTGTTAACATTCTTTTTTCATTCGGTTTTTCCAGTTAGGAGTCCTTTTTTAAAGCTGATCATTTTGTGTTCATTTTGTTTACTTCTTTTTTCGTAACAGATTTAATGTTTAGTATAGACCTTTGAAAAAGTTCGCAGTGTGAGATAGGCAAGAAGTAAGGCATGTAGCAACATCAGCACGGCATAGGGCACTCCTTTAAAAGCAAGTAAGGGCAAAATATTTTAAGTCAAGTGATAGCAATTGCTGTACGAGTTGTACGATTTTTGAATCAAGCCCGGGCAACTCCAGGCCATGCTGCTAGTGTATATCTACATGTCTCTTGATATATGTTTTGATGTCGATATTATAAAAACGACATGGAAATATATCCAAAACAAATCATTCTCTGCAAATCTATTCCATAAAATGCCTGCATATTTTGTATTCATAGAAAAATGTGAAAAATGCACATATAAGCATCCCATTGTAGAGTTCAAAATAATTACAAGCTTTGATTCGTATTTTTAGCGCAACAAATCATCATCTAAACTTAAATGTTTATTCTGTCATAATTATTATTATTTAGAATGTCGAGAAGAGTCGTCAGACTTGGCCACAGCATTAATAACAAAAAAAAAAATGAGTTTAATTGTTCGAAAAAATTGGGTTATTGATTTGTTTTTACGGTTTATCAACCCTTTGCTGGTTATTTAAAGACCAAATATATTTTGTAAGAATAATTTTTTTTTTGCGCATGAATACTACACCAACAATTTTTAAGAATAAAATTGATTTTTCAAGAAGCAAGTCATAATATTTAACCCATAGCTGATAGAGAAGAAATAGATTTAGACGTTTCACTAACGTATTTGCAGGTAATTGAATGTAAAGAACCCGGATGGAATTCGAATTTGGTTCTTCGATTTTTCCTTCAGAGCCGTTTTCTATTTTCCAGCAATCCACACCCAGGGCCTATTTTTTCTTACTTTTTTGGTTTATTTTATCATTTCACCTAATGAAAAGGAAATAAAGCCACCGAGATGGAAGAGGGTTAATGAGTGTGTGGAGAATATGAGAAAAAGGAGATATTATGAAGAAGAGAAAACAATAAAAGAACAGGTTTGATTTTGCTTGTTTTGTTTTACGGCATATCAACCTCAATGGGTTATTTAATGCCGATGAGATTTTTATTGCTAGTAATACTCTTTTCCTCAAAGATGCATTGCTGGTAATATTTTTTCTTCAAAAATATATTGCTGGTAATAATATGTTGCGGGTAATAATTTTTCCTTCAAAATATTTATTGCTGGTATTAAAACCTATATTTACACTTTCATAGTGTTTTAACCTCAGTTTGGTTTACGGCATATCAACCTCAATGGGTTATTTAATGCTGACAATTTTTTTTTATTGCTGGTAATGTTTTTTTTTTCAAAATAAACTATAGTGGGTAATATCTTTTTTTTTCTAAAAATGTACTGCTGGTAATAATTTTTTTTTTTTAGAAAGTATTTCTGGTATGTATTAAAACATATTTTTACACTTTCATAGTGTTTTGACCCCAGTTTGGGTGTCAAATATTTTCCCATAGTTGAGACCCTAACAGGTGCTACCACCCCGTATCAGGGTGGATCTGGGAACACCAGCAATTAAGATATGATTCCAAGCTCCTCAAAAACACCTTGATCAAAGGCCTTGCTGCCGGATGTAGTTTATCGCCTTACCCAAGACGGAAAAGAAGAGGAATTAAGAAGGCAGAAATAACGATTCACTGGCATGTATACACGTATGCCTAGCCCCAGGTATACATATATTAATCCGTGTTACACATATAAATATATGTACATGTAATTACATACATGCACAGGTAAATATTCAACTATTAACAGATTCGCGTCAAGTACACATATGCAAAGTATACACTCTTCTAAACCCTATAAAAGAAAAAAAAATAGAACCGTTGAATAACAAAAAGCTTATAATATTCTCATTGCGTTACATTCAATGAAGCATGTATAAAAGAAAGGTTGTTGCCAAAAGTACAATATTCAACGTATGACACAAGAAGCTTACGACGAGACGAATTAAACTAAAAAGAATATTGGAAGTTCAGAAGGATTTATTTTAATAGTATTAATAGTGTTCTCCTGTCACAAGTGAAAATAGCTTTTCTTTAAAAATTGTAGCTTAATAAAAAGAACTCATAAAATATATTGAGACATTTTCAAGTTAATAAGACACACACACACACACACATATATATATATATATATATATATATATATATATATATATATATATATATATATATTCACTTACGTGCTAATACCCTTTGGAAAGGTATGAATCCTCTATTTCTCCCTCCAACTATGGATAAATAGCAGGACAGACTGGGTTCTATAGCCTTGGATGGCAACTGGTCTAAGAGAAAGACAACTCTGAATTCAAAACCTGCGGAGTGTTGTTTGGGGAACGTGTGGCACTTAGTGCACCAGGTGTCTGTATTCGGCCTTCAAAAAGTGTGGATGGTCCTGCACGAAACCATCACCACTATAATCAATTCTCATGTGCTGTTGTCGGTTTCCTGGGAACTGATCAGCGTGACCCTCATACGTCGAATTCGATGGGAGAGGATATATCTATATCTATATATATATATATATATATATACTTGTTGGAAAGTTCTCAATAACAGTGACAGAGCTAACATATTACGTTGTCTGAATATGAATTTGTACATATATATATATATATATATATATATATATATAAAAGTGAACAGTGAATTTCATTTTTATATTTATATTTACATACGCTCTATCTCTTATATTGAGCACTCAATCCCATAAAAATAGCATACCTTAAAATTATATTTCTTCATATATATCTGTCTATATTTCTGAGATGAGGTATTATGTACACTATTTACATTATTCGGACTATTGTCCTCATCTTTGTCGCCATATTTATTACAACGTTTCGGCCTTTCAGTATCTGTCTATATTTCTGAGATGAGGTATTATGTACACTATTTACATTATTCGGACTATCGTCCTCATCTTTGTCGCCATATTTATTACAACGTTTCGGCCTTTCAGTATCTGTCTATATTTCTGAGATGAAGTATTATGTACACTATTCAAATTATTCGGACTATTGTCCTCATCTTTGTTGCCATATTTATCACAACATTTCGCCCTTGTACGCTTCAGCCTTCTTCTAATGGTTGGAATGTGTGTCTCAGTTCGACAATCCAACCACCTAAAGAAGGCTGGAGCGTACAACGGCCGAAACATTGTGATAAATATGACAAGAAAGATGAGGACTATAGTCCGAATAATGTAAATAGTGTATATTATATATATATATATATATATATATATATATATATATATATATATATATGTGTGTGTGTGTGTGTGTGTGTGTGTGTGTATGTATGTGTGTATGTGTGTGTGTGTTTAAGTGACCATACATATATGATGAAAGTACCTAAAGGATGGAAATTCTTTTTCGAATCATTTGTTCCCATAACCCCCGGGAGTATCAGAAGTAAAAGACATTGAAACAAATTCATTCGATGTATAAAAATGATAGCCTGCATGAAAACCCCGTGTGTTTTCTCACAATGGATCAATTTTCTAATCAACCTTTTGAGCTTGAATAATAACTAAAAGACGAATCATAATCTCAATATTCAACTTAGAATTCGATATGTTGGATATCGATCATATTGGAAATGTTACTGTCGAAGAGTCAAATAACTGCAGAAAGTTTAGAAAACCCAACTAAGCGTTTGAGTAAAGCCGATTTTCTTTTACATTTAATCTGCGGTAAAAAAAAAAACAAGCGTGAATAATTCAAAACTTGGCTCTAAATCAGTTTTTTTATAACCAATTGTTTTATTTTTAACGATTCAAACATGGCTAATTTAAATAAAAAAATTGAATTACAAGGAAAATATTTTATTTGTTAAACAGACATTTACGTACGAAAACAAATATAAATATAGTAAATAAAAGGCCGGCGCGTACTACGTCTATGACAAGGGCTGGGGGGTGGAGATTAGCCTGATTGTGGGCCACGGGGAGTACTTTATGACTTTTGCTATCTTAGCAACATTTTCGTTTTATTCTGCCTACATTTATATACCTTTCAAAAATTTTGGCGTCAATTTTGGGTTTTTTTTCCACTCAAAATCCATGAATTTTTTTCTTCATGCTTAAACTCGAAAATAAATAAATAAAATTCATATATTTTTTTTTATCCATAATGTCGAATGTGTTAAATTATTCGAATTTTTAACAAGAAAAATCTCAACTTAATGTTAAAAATTACCGCAAAACATTGTTGATTCATTTAAGATGAAATTATCAATTATGTTTTTAATTTGTATTAAGATACCTTGAATTGATTTATTTTCAATTTTTGTCGTTGAATTGTTCGCCTATATTGTATATGATCCATTTTGGTACATAATTAGGTTACTATAAAATTAGTACTTTATATGGATACTACCGTATGAAAATTGAAACGTAGTAAACTTAGGTACCTCTACGAAATCGCTAAAAAAAGAGCATAGTCTGATGAAAAAGACGCCAAACTTTACGAAAACAAAATTTTATCGTCTAAATGCTTATGTTATTATGAAGAAGAAAGACCAAAGTTTTTTTTTAAATATTTTAAAATTTTTTTACTTCTATTTAGAACATCGGGGGTTAGACACAAGACCGTTACATCGACCCAGTTTCATTATGAAGGTCATGTAATAGAAGTCGGTTTAAAAAGGTGGTCAAATATTTATTAATAGAATTCCTAGCTCAGACTGAAACGGCATGTTTAACTTTCATTCACTCTATCAAAGAAAAGGTCGGTTGATTAACGGATTGCGTTGATAGAATATTAAACCATTAAGTATATAATAAGCTAGCGAATATTCTAAATTTTAGCTGCCTATTTATTTTAAAAACACAAAGAAGTGTTACCGTCCAGGAAAAATTTAAAAACAAACAGAAAAATTTTCAGAAGCAGTTCAAAAAAATATTAGCGTTAAGAAAAGTTTTTTGTGTCACGTACCTGCTTGCAAACGCCACCTAGACTGGACTACACTTGTTTGGCTCGAGAAGACTCGAGCTTTGTCACCTGAAACGAAGTTCGTTTTGATTGGATATTCCTGGACGATGTTGACTCCTCCTGCTTACAGTCAGGCCGAGTAGGGGAAAGGTGCGTTAAACTTTACGGACACTTGCACTTACGTATATATCTCAATGTTTATTTCCTAAAATCGATTTTAGAAGTATACAGAACACTGTAACATTTTGGAAAATTTAAACTAATATTAAAAAAAAATGCCTTTAGTGAACTTTGAGTTATGTATAGTGCGCACTGACTGAAAAAGAAAATCTCCAGGCTAGATACCCTATCAAAGTTTTGAATACAATTAATTTGTCTTCATGTATACACGATTTTTTTTTTACTGATATTTCCCCCTCCTGGGTATGACGATAAACTACATCCGGCAGCAAGGATCAAGAAAAATTGAAAGTTTTGAGGAGTATGGAACTACTTCTTAGTTGCTGCTGTTCCCAGGTTCACCCTGACTCCAGGTGGTAGCCTCTGTTAGGGTTCCAGCTATGGGCAAATTGAGAACGAACAAACTCGGGTTAAAATATTACGGAAGTAAAAAAAAAAAAAATATTTATAGTAAAAATACCAGTTTTCTGAAAAAAGATTAACAGCTATACATTTGACTCTCGACAAAAACCCTCTTTACAAAAATACATCAATGTAACCTGATCTACAAACTGATTTCTTACAAAGAATACATATTCTATTCATACGCACCTGTCCTAAAATTCTTGTAGACATAAAATGACCCACTGAGGTTGATATGCCGTAAAACAAAATAAACCAAAACTCTGATCTGCAAACTGATTTATTACAAAGAATACATATTCTATTCATACAAACCTATCCTAAGAATCTTGTCGGCATAAAATGACCCATTGAGGTTGATATGCCGTAAAACAAAATAAACCAAACCAAATCATTCATTCATTCTTTCGTTCGTTGTGTCGTGGTTTTTACATAAACCTCAGCAAAAGAAAAACTTAATTTATTAATTAGTATTTTTTTTAAAGTATAGGGAGTGTTCTTTTTAAAAAGAAGAAGGGGGAGGAGGAAGAGAAGAAGGGGTATGGGTAGGGGTAGGAGGAAGTAGTAGTAGGAGAATAATAATATTACGATAAGGCGACAAACGATTCGTCTTCTGAGATAGATGTCTACGTATATCATTGCGTTGGTGTACACAGCACTCAAGATAATACGATGATTTCTGTCTTTCGCCCTTTCATTCACTCATTCATTCATTCATTCATTCATTCATTCATTCATTCTTTCTTTCTTTTTTTCTTTCTTTCGTTCGTTCTTTCCGTCTTATCTTATTTTTCACACAAGACTAGGCAAAAGATAGACTGAATTTATTTAAAAGTTGATGTAATTGGTAAAATTTTGAAAAAAATTGATTGACGTCTTTTCAGACCGGATGTTCACGCCTTGAAAGAGAGGGTTCTTTTAGAAGAATAAGAAGAAGGGGGACGAGGAGGAGGCGGAGAAAAAGAAGAAGTTGACTCTTTGAATAAAAAGATTCTTGACTTTCAAACCTGGCAGATGTCGCTTATGTAACTATTTTAATTCATTTCTTATTCTTGTTCCTGTTATTGAGTTTGATATGCCGTAAAAGAAAATAAACCAAAACCAAACGAAGCCTGAAATTTCACCCAGTATAAGGCTGAAGAGCTATTCAATGTAGAGTAATACTGGGTTTTCTATTTATCGAATCATCACTTCCATCCGATGTTTCACAAAGAGCCTTCGTTGGAGTATTAATATTTCAAGTTCATTAAGTGTGCATGAATCTTCAAGATTGGGGTAAACTATTCCATAGTTTGTAATTGCCTGAATTGGTAGTTGGGATCCTGATCGGTCGGATATCCCCACTTCTGAAGGTTGGTTCTTCGGAGGCAATTCAGGACCTAAAGGGTCAGCCATCACTTGAGCCAGGTGGGGGTGGGGTTTGTAGGGCTGTGTTACTAGGTGACATTAGGAGGGGAAGGGATAAGTAAGAGTATTATGAGGACGGGTAGGATAGATATCGGTTGAGTTTGGATATAAGAGACCAACATTGTTGTTGTCAGGGAAGCTTCCTCTCGGGAGTTTGTTCCACAAAGTAACAGTTCTGGTAGAAGAAACTGTTTGTGTGGAACTTGCTTTTTTTATCAAAGGAACACGAAGGAATTATTTGTCACCATAAACATAGCATGGGGGTCTGAGTTACGAAAGTCTGAGTAGTAAAGGTCTGAGTTGCGAAGATTTGGGCTGAGAATGTCTGTTTTGCGATGTTCTGATATGCGAAGGCTTGAAATGCGAAGATCTGAGCTGTGAAGGTTTGAAATACGAAGGTCTGAGCTGCGTAGGTCAGACCTGCGAGGGTCTGTGTTGCGATGGTTTGAGCTGCGAAGGTTTGAAATGTGAAGGTCTGAGTTGCGAAGGTTTGAACTGTGAAGGCCTGAGTTGCGCTGGTTTGAAATGCGTAGATTGAGCTGAGGTCTGAGTTGCGAAGGTTTGAAATGCGAAGGTTTGAGCGGCAAATGTCTGAGCTGCGATAGTTTGAGCTGGCAGCACTAAGGAACGTAAATCGTCCTACATGTGCCGTACCAATAGCGATATAGCATCGAAACTCTGGCAGCGTTTTGTCTGTAGGATAAGCTTTGCAGACTGAAGAATAATTCACTATCCACAAGACCGCGCAAGCACTTTTTGAACTATGTCGAAGATAGTCAATAAAAATTGGTTAATCACAGCCCTGATATGGCAGCCATACTACATTCTTGGTCTGACATGACGCTTGTAAATGGAGAGTATAACCGCAGGAGTTAGGTATTTCCTGGAACAATACAATGTGAATACCAAAAAAGTTCTTGGTTTGACTCACTTCTCAGAATCAATATTGTGATGTTTGATCGTTGAGATGCATAAGGATGTTTGTTTTGGTTTTGTTTGGTTTATTTACGGCATATCAACCTCAATCGGTTATTTAATGGAAAATTTTTTTTATTGCTGGTAATGTTTTTCTTCAAAAATCTATTTCTGGCAATATTTTTCCTTGAAGAAATCTAGAGCTGGTCATATGTTTTTAAAGAATGTATAGCTGTTTGCATTGCTGGTACTTTTTTTTAAAAAATATTGCTGATAATAATTTTTCCTTCAAAATTTATTGCTGGCAATAAGTTTTTTTTTATGACAAAATATTTACGGTATTAAAACCTATTTTTACACGAGTTTGGGTTTTAATGATTTGCCCATAGCTGGGACCCGAACAAGTGCTACCACCCTGGGTCAGGGTGTACCTGGGAACACCAGCAATTAAGAGGTGGTTCCACGCTCCTC
This sequence comes from Acanthosepion lycidas, assembly GCA_963932145.1. Lineage (NCBI taxonomy): Eukaryota > Metazoa > Mollusca > Cephalopoda > Sepiida > Sepiidae > Acanthosepion > Acanthosepion lycidas. The sequence goes on from OZ010612.1 coordinate 71,289,664, forward strand.
AAAACTTCCTGATCAGAGGCCTTGCTGTTGGAGGTAGTTTATCGTCTTACCCAGGACGCGGATGTAGTTTATCGTCATACCCAGGACCGCTATTAAAGGAAGTTGTGGAGAGAATATCTACATATATCTTGAAAGGGTATGATATTTTTTAAAAAGTCAGTAAAATTTGTAAATTATTCGCTGATGATCATTTGTTTTATAGCGATTGAACAAAACCACTCTGTTTTTTGGACGAATATTTCACAAGCTATTGTTGAAGAGTAGTTTCTGAAACTATCCAGTTGCAAACAGGCCAGGGTTTAAATATCATTTCATTCACACGGGACCCCATTTATTCCCTGAATGGGTGACAGCGCGATCACAGGGTTAATATGGATGATACATTTTTTCACTAGCCAGTCAACTTCTCAGAATCAATATTGTGATGTTTGATCCTTGAAATGCATAAGAATGAACTAGGTTTAAGTGAAAACATTTTCGACACTCGGAATATCAATGTATTCATTAGAGCCGCAACAACTAAGCCTTGTACTTATCTTTCAAAAACATTTTGTCTTTGTATGTAACCTTTGCATACACATACACACGCTCACACGTTCACATTTGGATGTTGATAAAGTCTATAATTTCCAAGCATTTGTCAAATAGCAAATGCTCCTTCTATTTACCTTGAGCTCTTTGATAAAATCCAAAGAAGAATCAGCAATATTATTGGTCCTGATCTGGCATCTTGGCTTCTGTCACTTTCTCACCGTCGTATGGTTGCCTCCCTTTGCCTTTTCTGACACCAATTGGAAAGATTATATTGAACCCATTGCTAGGTCAGCTGTTAATTTTCTCTCCGGCATCTATCTTATATATTTATGCCTAGCATTCGTCCATGCTTAGAATATTGCTGCCACCTATGGTCCGATGCCCTTGCTATTTACCTCGAGCTTCTTGATAAGATCAAAAGAAGAATCAGCAATATTATTGGTCCGGATCTGGTTGCTCGGCTTCAGTCACACTCCCACCAACGTAAGTTTGCCTATCTGTGCCTTTTCTATAAATGCTTTCATGGTAATTTTTCGGATGATTTCTTCGCTATGGTACCTTTGAATTTAAACGCAGTAATAGATTAGGGGTAAGGTTTAATCAATTTACAGTTGAGATGGCTAGATATAGGGGTAAAATCCAAGCTAACCGTTTCTTTTCTCGTACTTCTCGCCTGTGGAACTCCCTTCCGGCTCTATGCTTTCAACCCAACTTTAATCTGCAGAAATTCTACTGTCCTCCTGATTACTCTTTCTTCTTTCTGCTTATCATTAATGTTTCTGTTCCTAATTCTTCCACACCCTGTAACCCCTTGTGTCTTAGTGGCTTTACTGCCTTGCATTGGGTGATAGCGATTAAAAAAAAATGTAAGCAAAAATGTAATTTTTATTGCTTCTTTATTATCAGCATTGCTGGCACGCCATACAAAGCGGCTGCTAAACCAAAGTAAACTTTTTTTTTCAGTCATTGCATCCCAAGTAAGGAGATAATGTCTCTAAGATGAAAGTGGTTACTGGGATTGAAAGAGAAATGAGGAGAAGAGGATTCAGAAAAACAGAAGATGTCGATTGGTGTTGCATTCAAATATTAGCGGATTTTAGGAGGCAGGCAAACTCATCAGAGTTATTACCATGGGAATATTTATAGAAAAAACAGATAGAAAACATATCACCTTGTTTAGAAAATGACTAAAATCGAGGTGCCAGGTCAGGATCAGTATGATTACAGATTCTTATTTGAATCTCGATTTCCATAGCAGGGACATCAAGCTAGATATGGTAGTGGTATTCCATGCACGGAGGAATGGTAGATTTATCAGTGATAACAATGGATTCTGCCGAGAGAAGTTTTCTTATTTAAATAAACTAAATTATAGATGTACGGCTTACGGCCATATAGTGTTGAAACGCCGGTTGCCTTACGATCACCAAAGTTAAGCCAGGTCAGCTTGGATGCATTGGTGGTACAATGGAAAATGGCTCGGAATATATCCAATCAATCGCAATCTTTTCCATTTAATCCGATGGCTCCAAATACAACCGGAATTTCTGACGTCATCATGTGCCACATTTTTTATATTTCCATTTCAAGATCCTTGCATTTTGATTGTTTTTTAAGATCTTCAAAGATAGATTACAATCAGCAGCGACTGTTATGTCAATAAGAAAGCACATTTTGTTATTTGTGGTCTTTGCTCACGAGGTCAGGGCGATTAATTTTGATTGTTCTGTCTGTGTGTATTGTAAACTCCCATAAAATTGTTACATATTCGATTTCTGTAACTGGGTCTGAGTGGTGTTCATACCAATTTATTATTATTATTGTAAAACCTTTTGAAATATTGTCCTTAATAAGTTTGTATCACCCTTTTGAATTCGGGCATAAACATTAAATCAATTTGAAATTTTGTCTTATAGAGAGAATGGATATTCATTTTTCTATATAAAGTTATCCCTGGAATGTTCACATTGTTAGTAATTCACCCCAAGCAAGGCAATAATTTCACTAAGATGCTAGGGTGTACTGGGAATGAAAGAGAACGAGAAGACTTTACAAGGAACCAGAAAGCTAATCCTAAACAGGAAACAAGGGATAAAGTTCTACTTCTGTTCAAAAGCCCAAGAAGGAGTGTGAACCAAACCTAAACTGGGGCAAGAAATGGCTTGTTAATTTTAACGCCGCCGAAACAAAATTCCTTTTTATAAATCGTCTGAGAGACCCCTTTCTCTTTAATTGCATCTTGGGCTAATATTTTCCGCTGACATGAAGTGGAAAGATTTTATTATATAAGTTGCTAGGTCTGCTGTTAGGAAAGTTGGTTCACTGTGTCGTGCTAGAAAATTTTTTATCACCAGAATCTATCTGATATATTTATAAGTCTACCAGTCGTCCATACATTGAGTATTGCTGCCACATTTTGAGATTCTTGATAAAATTCAAAGAATCTGCATTGTTATTGGTCCTGATCAGGCATCTCTCCGTCAGTCACTTTTCCACCACTGTAATGTGGCTTTCCTGTGCCTTTACGATAAATAATTCCATGGTAAATTATTTCATTAAATTTTTTCTATGATGCCTAAACTTTATGAATTTAAGCGCAGTACTAGATTGGCGGCAAGGTCTCATCCTCTTACAGCTGAAATGGCTAGATGTAACCTAAAGTTCTATGCTAACAGTTTCTTCTCTCGCATTTCTCGCCTGTGGATCTCTCCATCTTACTTTCCAGCGAACTTTAATCTTCCAAAATTTAAATACAATGTCAATTGTTATCTACTGTCTTAAATATTTTACTATCTACATCAAACTATTTTTCAAGTTTTATTGATGTCATTTTGGGACAGAATGGTGGATTTAATTGAATATGATTGATTCTTGATTTTGACATCTTGTCATTAATGTTTATTTACAGCCAATGACAAGGTAATGTCGGAATTCTTAGGAAAGGGATAACATCTTTTCTTTCAGTCATTGCATTAGAAATATCAGAAATAACGCCGATGAGTTATGTTAGAGCGCCGACAGGAATATTTTCTTTTCATAGAAAGATGTGATTTTTTTTCTTTTTAGGGGCATATCAACATGTCTCTCGGTTATTTATTTGCGTAAGCTAAATATTTTGAACGAAATTTTATCCCTTCAACTAAAAGTATTGGTCATTTGGTGATAAAATTGGTATTGTTGCTATAAATATGTCTTTCATAGTACTTTGTTTTTGTTTGGGGGATCATTATTTGCCCATAGCTGGGACCCTAACAGGTACTACCACACCGGGTCAGGGTGGATCTGGAAACAACAACGATTAACAGGTGGTTCCACGCTCCTGAAAATCGCCCGATCAGAGGTCTTACTGCCGGATGTAGTCTATCGTCATACCCAGGACTGCCCTAACAAGTGCCACCACCTCGATTCAGGGTGGAGATGAGAACAACAACAATTAGGTGGTGGTTGCATGTCTTCAAAACCTTCCGATAAGAGGGCTTGCTGCCGGATGTACTTTATCGTCATACCCAGGACTACCCTAACAGATGCTACCACCTCGGGTCACGGTGTAGCTGAGAACTACAGCAATTAAGAGGTGACTGCATGTCTTCGAAACCTCCCGATCAGAAGCCTTGCTGCCGGATGTAGTTTATCGTCATACCCAGGCCATGCTACCGGATGAGAAGCTCTATGAAATAAAGCAATCAAAACTTCCCGCTGTTCAAATTAAATATTATTTTGTTTCAATGTATTCTTTGTAATGGTGTTTTATTGGCTACTTCTACAACACGTGATCAGTAGTCAACTTCCGACTGGTGTCTTTTAGTATACTATTCACTTTAAATCTCACTTAAAAAAAAAAAATCAATTTATTCCAAGCAAGGCGTGAGTGCCACTAGCATGCAAGGGGTTACAGATTATCGAGGACAAGAATAAAGAGGTGTGTTTGAGGAAAAAATACAGAGAAGGACGGGAACAAGCTCAGGTTGTCAGATGTCGATTGACATTACGCTTGAATATTTGAAAATTATATTCATCCGGGAAGCAAGTAAGGGGAAGGGAGTTTCGCAGACGGGAAGTGCGAGAGAAGAAGCTGTTTGAGTAAAAGAGATTGTTAGATTTAACTGTTTCAACAGTGAAAGCGTGAAACCGAGATGCCAGTCAAGTAGGTCGCTTAAATTCATGCAGTCCGTGAACCAGTGAAAGTAGCTCGTCGGAATAGTTGCTTTGAAAATATTTGTAGAAGAGGCCTGAGGGAATGTCTGTGAGAAAGCGACTGTTGACGAGATACCAAATCAGGACATATCACATTGCATATCCATCTCTGCATTTTGTCGATGATCTCGAGAAGAACAGCGGGGGCACCGGACCATATCTGACAGCAGTATTCCATGAAAAGACGGATGGTTGATTTAAAGATTTTAAGGATGGATTCAGACGAGAAAAACTTTCTGTAAGTCAATGTGCGAAAATAATATAATATGAATGATGATGGACTATACTTCCCAGCACATGGAGTAGTGAATGAACATCAGGGCTGTGTGCTGAGAGGGTTGCTTTAAATGTTTAAATCCATACTAGATGAAATTGTTTACGGTGTTAGCGAGTAGTTTGTTGCAGGATTCAAACCTTTCACAAAGGTAGTTCAGCATAATTGAATGTAACGAACTCGACTTGAATTCGAACTCAGCTCTCCGATTTCCCAATACGAGCCACTATGAAAAGTTAACAGTGAATGGTGAATATTAACTGATACGAAATACCCACTAGCTACGAAAACTGGATTGAGAACAATCTATCGCGAATAAAGGATACGATTGATGGCTTGAGACAGAGAACCAACTTTCCTTGCGGTAGATGAGGCTATTGAAGTTGTCGTGAAAATACTTGTAGAAGAGACAGAGGGAAGACAACACGTTTATAGAAATGCGATTGTAGACTAGATGCCAGATCAGGACCTATCATCTTACATATTCGTCTCTGGATTTTGTCGAGGGCATCGAAACATACAGCCAGAGCACCAGACCATATATGACAGCAATATTCAATGCAAGGACGGATGGTTGATTTGAAGGCTGGACTCAGACGAGAAACACTTTCTGGCACGACACAGTGAACCAGTTTTCCTTTACTTAACTTAAGCAAATCATTACATTCCTATCTACCAATTCTACAAATGACCGTTCGTATCCAACACGCCGCATTCAGATTTCTTTGTTTTCATATTTCGTACTTTATTTTTAGCCGCGGACCCCTTAATCAATTCTAGTTTGGTGTATTTCACTCAGACAAGTCTCATCGTCACTCCCCCGCTTTCTGATAGAAGGCAAAATGCTACAGTATCTTGTTCTTCTCGATTTCACTTTTCTTATTTTCTTCTTCCTCTAATTATCCACCTACTTATCTCAATCGAATATTCACAACCCAACAGAGACACCGACTTCGATGTCAGTCATATTTCCTTTAATGTCAACTGAAGTATTCGGTGTCTTTAACTTTTCTCTCTCCTCACGAAATACCTACCGGTTCCCATTGGCCAGCTATTAGGTTGGTGCAAAAATAATGACGTAATAATGTCGTTTTTTACGTTAAAAAATACGTCAAAAAACGACATTATTACGTCATTATTTTTGCACCAACCTAATATATCTTGTATCGTTCATTTGCTTACTGTCAACTCTTTCCCCAAGGGAGGATTTGTTTTTTTTTGTCGACAAGGAATGAACAAATGTAGTTTGATAATCGAACGACATAACACTCCTTCTGAATACTGTGACATATTTATGTGCTACGTTCATTCAGGGCAATCATGGCTCTCCACAACTTTCAGTCTTTCATGGATCTCCTTAGTAACTCTCCAGGTTATTGTTCTACCTTCTATTTAACTTAAACTCGTTTACCGCTGTGTCTCTCTTATATTCAATATGTATTGTGAGTGTTAAATTCTCTAAACCCTCTTTCCTCTTTGTTATTCACATGTTCCGTCCATCTTGCTATCGAACCAACGAGAACACTGAGATAAAATCTAGAGGCATCAGAATGGATGGTTTGTTATTAAATTTAAATTTAATGAATTAATAATAACACAAATCATGGCTCCACATAACATCCTATCCATTTTTAGTTCTTAGTAATGATTGTTTAGTAAAATTCTCCCCTCCCCTATTCTGTTATTGATTTACCCAAGCCTGTTAGGTACGACACTCGCTGTTTCACCTTGCTTCTCTTGCCGTCCGTATGTCATGTGAATGTCAAATTCTCCGCATTTTTAACGCATTATATACGTGATATATAAACTGCATAGCGGCAGCCATAGCGAAGCGCGATGCATTAAGGCGTCAACAGCAGCCGTTAAAATTTCCCTTCATTAACAGATTGTTCCACTGTATCACACCTCATATACATGCATACATACATACATACATACATATATATATATATATAAATATATATATATATATATATATTTATGCGATGGTGAAATTGTCACCATTTTTTATTTTTAATTTCGCGCGTGTGTCTTGTTTGTTTTTGATTTAGTCGACTGCACAGTATAGTAAGTTTAGTTGGGCACAATTCATGAGAAAAAGTGCCACGTGACGCAATTTACTCCGCCAGAAATTTGGAAACGGCATACTGCACTGCTTGGCATTCGCGCCGTAAGCTCCAATATGAACATTTCACAGTGTTTGGATGTCAATGTGAGGAAAGTGCAGAGGATTGGTAAAGTGTTGGATGAGTCTAATAGAGATTACAAAGGTACGGTAGCTTGGATCCTTATGATAAGAAAAGAAATCCTGAATTTGTTGGTGTGGACCTCAGATTCAATACAGAGGCCTACATCAAGTGTCGTTAGGAGGTAGTGCTTCCCTGGGTCAAGAGGGTGGCTGCTGGAAGATCTATATCTGAAAACAGGACTCAGCAACATGCCACACAAGCATGAGAACCCCGTTATCGCTGTCAAACAATTTCTGCGACCACATCAATCCTAAACCTCCAGACTTTAATCCTCTTGGTTATTATGTGTGGCGACACAGTTGAGCTAGAGATCAACAAAACTCCTTTTAACACCAAAGATGAAATGAAGGCAAGGATTATGGCAGCATTCACAAACTTCAACGAGGAGATAGTCCAGAAAAGTTGCAAGAGATTCCGAAATCACCTGGAGGCCGAGGTTGAAGCCAATGGTGATTTTGTTGAATAGATTTACTCTTTAGTATTTGAAAATATTTCTGTGTAATTTTGGTAACTATATATGTTAAAATGAGATGTCACGTTTATTTTCATTTTTGCGTTATTTTGACGATAATTTATTCATCGCATCTTGGTATACTTTTAGCATTTTACCCTGAAAATATAAATATATGTACGAAATATTTGTAGTTGGAGGCATTATATGCGATCCAGGCCTTTGGCTGGGATTCATGCTCTTTGACTATATTAAACCTAAGCGCAAGGAGGTTTTTTCTCTAGACAGTACCTCTCATTCGAGAGTAGGCTGGGTCTATTGCCCGGCGACTGAGATGTCCGCAAAGCCGAAGAGCAAATGAAGATTGAGCAATTTTTCTACGGTGTTGCCGTCAGATCCCACTCTAAACCTTCTCCTAGTATCACACTCGGTAGCGACGTATGTGCAGGGTTTTTGAAAAGTCTCATTACCATTGATAACCTTTTAAATGTTCTATTTATTTACCAAATGGAATCATGTTTCTGTATGTGACAATATATTAAGAAAATTTATTGGTCGAATAATGGAAGATGATATCATACAAATTTTCCTTGGGTGCTTTTTCACAAGAGTATGTTTTCTGCCAATTGTCATGTGACTTTTGGAACCCTTTGCAGATTATCGTCATACCGAGGATTAGCATCTTTCAAAACATGTACTGCAATGCTTAAAAAATTAAATTCACAAATATTAATTCCTGATGATAACAACAGATAATTTGGCCAGCTTAAAGAACTTTTGAATACATCGGGTTTAGGTAAAATAGGACTAGACAGGATCGCTTATTGTCCGGATCACAGTTCTCTCCGTATTTTGAACAGGAGTAGTGGTATATCCCTTGTTTCCTGTTTAGTATTGAGTTTCCGGTTGCTTATAAAGTCTTCCCATTCTCTTTCATTCACAGTTGCCCCATTGCGTCTTAGTAGCATTATCACCTTGACTTTTTTTTCTCATTCACAATTTAAATGTCCCCCAGTTACCGATTTTCTGTCTATGCAAATACGGAGGTTTTGATTAAAAAAAAAATGTAAATTTAAAAAAAAATGTAAATATAAACCATTTTTTTGCTTTTTTATTCTCGCTTTTTAATGATTATGAGTCTTTTATTCCTTTATGTGATACATTTATAGTTTTGAATGCTTTGTTTATCTGACAATGAGTTCATATCTGCTAAAAATATCGGTCAGTTCTCATTCACAATTTGAATGTTTTCCAGTTTTTGATTCTCTATCCATTTATTCAAAAACGGAAGTGTTGGTTTCGCATGCGCACACTCAGCGTTAAAATTGACCAATTAATGCCCGCCACAGAATCCAGATATTTTATTCTAAAAATGAAAATATTTATTATCGATTTCTAACAGAATCTGGTGGTAATTACAGATTTACAAAAAAAAAAAAAAAATTGTTTCAATTATAGGTTTATAAAAACCCAATATAGTCTTAATTATAGGCTTATATTAGATTGGTGCAAAAATAATGACGTAATTATGTCGTTTTTTGACGTATTTTGTAACGTCAAAAAACGACATTACTACGTCATTATTTTGCACCAACCTAATAATAACACGGTATAACTTATGGGTTTTCCACCTATGACTCATTCAAGACTGCTGTTCCATAACAGGTTCGCCAAATGTCTTTTCTATATTAATTTGTATATGGATCTCATTTGCATATGGAACTCATTAACCATTACAGTCAGAGAGTTAAAGTAACTCGTAGTTTGTAAAATACAGACATCACAAAAAGCAAATCATTTACGGTATATTTCTGATGGCATTTTTGAAAATAAGGAATTATTATTATTATTGCTAGTCCTTATAATTTGGTCACTTGGCCGAGTGCTTAGAACGTTCTATCAATGAGTCCCGGGTTCGAATCTCACCATAGTCGATTTGTCAGGAAGGAGGCTTCTTGATGTTATTGGACTGGAAGTATCGATCCATGCGGCAACTTTGAAAACCATACTACAGGTAGATCCAAGCCTTGTGGTAGATGGAAACCTTGGGTGCCGTCGATAGCTGTGCTATCACGAGTCACAGGTCATCGTGGCCGAGCGTGCTGGTCATGTTTAAATTGTTGATCACGGTCTTTCCCAGAAACTGTAACTATTGTCTGCTCAGTATATATGCAGTGTAAACCGCAGGTGGTTTCTGTAAGTGTTGAATAAACACAAATGTGCCTGATCAAGCGTCTGCAATAGGAATTGGCTGGCTGCCCTAGTAGACAGGTATCTTCGAATATGAGTGGCCAGCTATATATACATTATTGTGTGCGTTAACTATAAATCAGTAAATTTAAGTGCTTAATTGCCTATTCGCCTCGCCTGGGTCTATGACAAAAGACGGGGCACCTTTATCTATGCACATTTGGGATCTTTCGTTAAGACGAAAAGGCTTTTGTGAATGATATATGCAAGCTCCGCGAGTAATTTTTTGTAGCTCTGAGATGCTGATGTGTCCAGGAATTTTATTCATGATTTTCGGTACCCTTCTTTATCATACACAATACCACTATCACATCAGGGATAATTGTAGTTTTAAGTGTCCGCATTTTTGCTACTTCGATTTCATGGTCCTTATAATTTGATCCCGAGATGCGGAAACAAATGACTTTATACAGGGCCAAGCAATACAACTGGCAGGACCCCCATGCTTGACAACAGGAAAAAGGAGAATGATGCTTCGGTTTGCTTGGTAATATCATACACTAAAATACTCTACCCAAGACGGTCCTTCAAGGTACCTTGGAAGTGGGTAGACATAGGAGAAGCGGAAGAAGCCCAAAAGCTGTATGGGCAACATCAAAGAATGGACTAGAATGGACACTACGACGCTGTTTCGTGAAGCAGAAAACAGATTTGGTTGACAGTGGCGGCATCATCGTCACTCATGTCTAGCCTAGGAATAACCTCGTCATCTAAATCCCACCCCGGAATTACTGATGAACCTATCAAAAACACGTATGCATCTCTGGGTGTAGTCCCGAGCTGAAACTTTTCTACAAGCGTATAGTGATCTATTTCTCGAAATCGGGCCAAATGTCAATTTTTGAAAAAGTTCATTTTTAGTAAGTATTTAAAAGTTGTTGGTGCCTCTTTATATTATGCAGTAATTGTCCTTCTACAAATGACTTTGTAGGGGGCCAGGTAGCACAAGTGGCAGGCCCCTAGGAGACCCTCTTGGCAACAGTAAAGAGAAGAAAGCCGTTGGGGTTTGCTTGGAAATATTATACGCAACAATACTCTATCCATGACTGTTCTTTAAAGCTGCTTGCTAGGGGATCGGCATAGGGGGAAATAGTCCAAATGCTGGATGGACAACGTCAAAGTAAGGACCAGAATGGACACTCCGACGCTGTTTCGTGAGGCAGCAAACACATCTGGTTGTCAGCGGCGGCTGGCTGCATCATCGTCGCCCAAATCTCCTCTACGATTGGTTCAGCCATGATAAAGGAAATAAGAAATGTGCCGAACTTAGAATGCATCCGAATGTTCAAAGGATTTACTCAGTGCCAGAGTTACCTAGAGGCTTAATAGCCTAGGCCCTCAAAATCTAGGAAGCACCCAGCCAATGTGTATAATATTTTTGACACTGTGATAGACCTTTCTTACACATGTTGTCATAACGCTCTAAATACTGGCTATAGCATTGGGAAAACTCAGTAAGATTTGGAAGAGTAAAAACATCGGCTTTCCAAATAAGATGAAGATCTTGTGCTGTCAATACTGCTCCATGGATGCAAAAGCTGGACTCTGATAGCAGAAACATTTGACACGAAATACTTCAGACGCGTTCGGGATCTCTTGCAGAGAACGCAAAACTATGTACATTGGCCAAGTAACACAACTGGCCTACCCTGGGTACCCCTCTTGGAAACAGTAAAGAGGAGAAAGCTGTTGTTGCTTGGACATATCATAAGCCACTATACCCTACCTAAGACAGTCCTTCAAAGTACTTTGAAAGGGGGTCATTATAGGGGTAGACAGTTCAAAAGCTGGATGGACAGCATCAAAGAATGAACCAGGATCATCGTCGCTCATGTTTCTTTTACGATCGGCTCGGCCATGAGAAAGGAAAGAGAGGATAGTTTTTTATTTTTTTTAATTTCTTTTTTTTAAAACATTGGAATCTTGTGGGCAAGTCATATGAATTAGTTTTCATGTTCTTTTTTTGAAATCTTTTATGTCTGTCTGGTGTATTGATATCATTTTTCCTGTTTGTGTGGATTGGGAAATTCCATCACAATTTGTGACATCATTCGGACGGTGGGGTTTGTATCATGTATCCAGGACTTCGAACATACGTACCAATGAATATATTGTCGTAACCTAATGTATTCTTTCTCACTGATGCTATGAGGTCAACAGTTTCATCAATAAGCAAATCAAGATTTCAACCATCTTTATTGATTTTTAGCCTTTTCTCCCCTTCTCTCCATTAGGACCACTTAATCTAAACCATAGATGTACATTATATTTAAGCATTTCACCCTAAGCAAGGCGGGAGTTCGACTAGCATTCAAGGGGTTACAGAGAGTAGGAGCAAAACTAAACCTTTCACAAAGGTAGTTCCGCGTAAATGAATGTAATGAACTCGACTTGAATTCGAACTCAACTCTCCGATTTCCCAATCCGAGCCACTATGAACAGTTAACAGTGAATGGTGAATATTAACTGATACGAAATAGCGGCTAGCCACAAAAACTGGATTGAGAACAATCTATCGCGAATAAAGGATACCATTTGAAATTCCAAGAACGCTACTGCGTATGATAGCTGAAGTAGGCCGGAGAGTACAATGGTCGAAAAGTTGTGAGTATAGCAACCAAAAAGATAAATAAAGCGAGAATTTTTTTAAATTTATTTTAGAGATAATCATGATTTACTGATACAATTTAACCCATAGCTGGTGGGAAAAAGGTGTATTTTACCTAGTCAGGATTTAATAAACAAAGAAATTATAATAAAGTGGGAGATCAATTCTATATTATAATCAATATTTAAACTGATCCCTCAATTTGTGGCCATGCTAGTTTCTATAAATTTATATTCCAGAGAATGCAAATAAAACTAAAAGACATGCCTGTGTAGCTAATCAGTATTTCATTGATTGATTGATTCGTTTTCTATGGCTTATCAACAATCGAGAAATTATAATATGGATATAAAGTGGCGGATCAATTGTACATTACTCCAGTACATAAACTAATCCCTCAGTTTGTGGTCATGGAGTTTTCTATACATTTATATTCCAGAGAATGAAAAAAAAAAAAAAAATAGAACAAACTAAAAGACATGCCTGTGAGGCTAATCAGTGATTTGATTGATTGATTCATTTTCTACGGCTTATCAACCCTTTCCAGGTTATTTAAAGACAGAAAATATTTTTAGATCGTAATATTTGTTTTTGTTATTTTGAGATAATAAAGATTTAGTGATACAAGTTTTACTAATTAACACATAACTGCCTTTCCTTGGGTTAAGCGGAATGTGTTTCAATCCTTTTCTTGAATACTAAAAATCTTCAACGATAAAAGCTGTCAAAAGAAGACATCAAGCCATACACATTCTTGCTGTTCGCAAGCTGTTATATTTGGGTCTGAGATAGATAGATAGATAGATAGATAGATAGATAGATCAGGATCAGGCTGAGATAGATAGATAGATAGATAGATAGATAGATAGATAGATCAGGATCAGACTGAGATAGATAGATAGATAGATAGATAGATAGATAGATAGATAGATAGATAGATAGATAGATAGATAGATCAGGATCAGACTGAGATAGATAGATAGATAGATAGATAGATAGATAGATAGATAGATCAGGATCAGACTGAGATAGATAGATAGATAGATAGATAGATAGATAGATAGATAGATAGATAGATAGATAGATAGATCAATCAGGATCAGACTGAGATAGATAGATAGATAGATAGATAGATCAGGATCAGACTGAGATAGATAGATAGATAGATAGATAGATAGATAGATAGATAGATAGATAGATAGATAGATAGATAGATCAGGATCAGACTGAGATAGATAGATAGATAGATAGATAGATAGATAGATAGATAGATAGATAGATAGATAGATAGATCAGGATCAGACTGAGATAGATAGATAGATAGATAGATAGATAGATAGATAGATAGATAGATAGATAGATAATGAACAGAATGAGATAGATAGATAGATAGATAGATATATAGATCAGGATCAGACTGAGATAGATAGATAGATAGATAGATAGATAGATAGATAGATAGATAGATAGATATGAACAGACTGAAATAGATAGATACATAGATAGATATAAAAAGACTGAAATCGATAGACATGAGCAGAAGATATATAGTTATCAAGATATATATATATATATATATATATATATATATATATATATATATATATATAGAGAGAGAGAGAGAGAGAGAGAGATGAACAGATTGAAATAGAAAGATAGATATGAACAGACTGAAATAGATAGATAGATAGATAGATAGATAGAAAGAAAGAAAAGAAACTGAAATAGATGAAATAACATAATGAGATAGAGAGACAGATAGATAACACGATGGGATAGATAGATAGATTGATAGATAGATAATGAAAAGAAAATAGATAGTTAGATAGATATGAACTGACAGCTTATAAAGTCCATTATATTAAAAAAGTTTAATTCAAAGTCAAAATATAAACAATATGAGAAAAAATTACTTTTTAATCATTTAAAAGATTAAATTCATCATTGTTATGCTGAAATTGTAGTTTGTGGGAAAAAATATTTGATAAGTTGTTTGATTTGTCGTAAATGGCTCGTAATCCATCACCATGTAGTGAACCCGATCAGTGTTTTTCTGGGTGTTGGCAAGTGGACGTTCAGACCTTGGGCCTTATTCAAAACACTTCCTCCATCTCCTAAAATCATCTGACTATTTTTAAACTGCTGATAAAACAGAAACGTCGACATGAACGTTTTTGGTTTTAGTGGCGGCGAGTAAACTATTATTAATAGATTAAAAATTTCACGATGACAAATTTTTTAATGAGATATTTGGTCTATTTTCAAGAGAAATTGCTAATAGTTACATTTCAAGCCTTCATTGGACAGTCTGATGCCAGTTTAGATGAAAAAAAAACGATGCAGTTTTTTCAGAGGAAGAGCTGAAATTAATGCTTGCAAGATTTCCAAGCTCAACCCTCGATCCTTCATAGTTACCCCATCAACTTTGCAGTCCATAACCGTACATGTAAATAAACAATGCAGTTATTAATAAGAATATTTGAAATTAATGCAGCAAGATTTCACGGTTCTAGCCTCACTCCTTCATAGTCAGCCTATGAATTTTTCAGCCCGCCTTCGTATCTTGCAATACGTTGTTGTAGTTCATCATGTAACGTCATCTTATGTCGCCATTGGGCCAGGGAAAAATAAAGCCTTTTTTGCCCTGTTATCATTAAACCGTCTCTGCCCTTAATTATGCAATAATAAAAAATAGAATATTATAAAAACATGGCAATGTGCCCGAGAAAGTAAAACCTTCAAATAAGGAATAAAACCACTTTTCTTATTTAATAACGTTCGACTACATATGAGTTTTAAGAGAATCTCTACTGAATATTTCCTTATTTTAAACAACTAAGGATTTAAGCACTTAAATTGCAGATATAGACTAAGTCAATCGTTAAGGTTTGTATTGACAAGTGCGCCTGTTCTCATTTTATGGTTTAGGGTCCCATTGTTAGACACTCCGGTTTATAGAAAACTGTATATTATCACGAAGTAAAAATGTCAGGTAAAATAAGCTAATGAAATGAACCACTTGCTTAATCAAAATCCCTTTAAAAATAAACCCCTAATAATAATACTACCAATAAACAGTAGTGTAATTGTAAAAAAAAAAAAAACAATCTGTTTCGAATCCTCGATTCTTTAACCAAAACACTGCAACGAACGGAAAATCTCGCAAATGTCCCTTCACTTCACGTTCCAAATGACCTTTCCGCTTCCGCCACTGTATCTTAGGTAAAACACAGCCTCGACCCTCGAGCGGCGACAAATAAAAATCCAGATTAAAGTGCACTGGCCATTAACGTCTCGGATATTCCTGTTAGCCGGGCGCTTGTTAGGGCATGCGCTGACCAACCACAAAGCGCATCGCACAAAATATACAAACATCGCTGATTGGTCAACCCACAGCTGAGCACATATTTAAACAAGTCCGGAGCACGCAGCTAAGGACGGAGGCTTTATGGAAAATGTTGATTGAGTTCGTGTTAATTGGTTCTGCCCCGAAGAAAGCATCGATGGCAGAATCACCAGCAAGATGATGTTAGTTCCTACAGAGGCCTTTTATCCCGGTTAGTAAATTCGCTCTTTGTTTCAAAGCTAGAAAACTGTTAAAACAATTCGCTATAATTTGTTTCGTGACGTTTACAAAAGATAGAATGCGTTCAGAGGAGAAAGAAATGGCGGCATTTTCGTCAGTTATGTCTCTTAGAATTACTGACAATTACAGATTAAGCAATTAATTTCTGAGATTAAGAATTAACATTAATATGCACTGAAATTTATCGAAATACTGTCATTATCTTGGTTATTATAATCACAACGTTTCGACAGTTTTCCCGTCGGTCATCTTCTGTTATTTGAGAAATTCATTAAACTTCTAGGAATTTATAAAGAGAACACTTTACTTAATCCACTCTGCATATAAAGGCTATCTTAGGCTATCCCACATTTTGATGATATTTTGGTTCATTCCATTGAACCAAAATGTATGTTTGTGGTGGGGATAATTTCAAATGTTTTTCCTTACCAAAATTTCCAACATGGTGCTCAATTTTATAATTAGCCTGCCGATACTTTCAATCATGTTATTCTCAGTAATTTTTCCTATTATCCTGATCTCATTTCGTAGGAGGTGTTGATAGTAGTTACCTATCACACATGATCAGCTATACTTGGTTTCATGTCATACCCAGATATTACGGTTCTTTGACGTTCTCAATCCTCGTTTTTAAAAGGAATTAGCTTTCATGTTTGCATTCATTGTCACACCTATAAGGAATGTCATGCATATCTGTCATGGTAAATGTTCTCATCTAATGAAAACATAGATCTGACTAGGTATCTCAAAAGATTGCAGTTGTTTTTTTATTATGGCCATAATATTGTATGGTCTGTAGATCCTCTAAATCGTCCCCTTTACACATCTAAGTAGACAAAACTGGCATTTTTCTTATTATCATCTGTCATATCTCTGATTGTGGAGGATGATTTTATTCTTGCGGGTTAGCTGTTAATCTTGATACTCTTCTTAATATTCATCGTCTGCTGGCAATACTGCAGTTCATAACTTATGCCATTGGTTCGTTGATGGAGACAGAAAAAGGTCTTTTTCTAAAAAAACCAAAAAAAAAAAACCAAAAAAAAACCCAAAAAAAACAAAAAACTTAGAACCAAAACTCAAAAGATCGACTTGTTAATGTTGGTTTACGGAATTTGGAAGTTTTGAAATGATTTGCATCGATGGTGGAGACAACGGGAGATCCGTTTGTGCACACTGTGACCCAAAACTTTAGAGATCTTCTTGATGTTGGTCTGGATATCTGGATGTTTTGAAGTGATTTGCATCGATGGTAAAGACAGAATGAGATCTCTTTGTTCACACTGATCGTCTTCTGAATGTTACTTTTCCATATTTGGATGTTTTGAAATGATTTGCCTTGATGGTGGAGGCAATGAGAGATCCCTTTGTTCACACTGATCGTCTTCTGAATGTTGGTTTTCTATATTTGGATGTTTTGAAATGATTTGCCTTGATGGTGGAGGCAATGAGAGATCCCTTTGTTCACACTGTGACCCAAAACTTAAGAGATCGTCTTCTTAATAATGGCCTAAAATGTTTTGAAGCTATTTGCATCGATGGTGGAGACAACGGTAACCCCTTTGTCTACACCGTGACCCAAAACGCAAGAGATCGTCTTGTTAAGGTTGGCTTCGATATTTGGATGTTTTGGAATTCTATTTTGTGTGAGTTATTAATAATATGAACTTGGAGTTTATTTTCAGGCTTCTGAACATATTTGTTTTCATCATTTATTTCTTTCAACTTCAGATCACCTTCTGTCTGTGCTGTGGATGATTTTAAACTTATTAATCAGTATTGTTTGCTGAATGCTTTTGATCGGAACTTCCTTAAAACTTATCGGACCTGGTCGATCAAATACTAATTATCTATAAATATATTTGTTTGATAGTAGCTTTATTCACGTTATCACTGTCTCAGCTTGTATCTTGTATCTAAGAATAGAGGACTCTCTAAAGTTTGTTGTTTTTCTTTTCTATGCCAGTTTACTGCTCAAATGTGCCCTGAAATTAGAGGGTAAATGATATTTTATTGTTTTTCTCTGTGGATTTTCTTTACTGACCGCACAAATTCACGAAGTGATTTGACTTTTTAGTCAAGGGAGAAAGTATCTGAAATATAGTTATAAACAAACAGGAGTGACATTAAATACAATCATTTTTTTAAGCGTTTCACCCCAAGCAAAGCGGGAAGCCACTAGCACGCAAGGGCTTACAGAAAGTTGGAGCGAGAGCAAATAGGAGCGATAGAGGAAAGGATGAAGAGAAGGATAGGGAATAGATCCAGGCATCTGGAGATGTCGATTGACATTACATTTGTATAGTTGGAGATTAAAAAAATCGACGAAAAATTTCATAGTTTGCATGTCGTTAAGTCGGCGTTGTTGAGTTGGTGACGTTGAGTCGGCGATGTTGAGTCGCCTTGAACTCTTAATCATCTACTTTCTGAAAAGACATGGCATTTAAATAAATAAATAAAGGTTTCAAAGTAAGATGGACTTGCGTAACAACCAATCTAAGGTATGCAAAACTCTGAAATCCAAACGGCGACAAGAAATCACGGTAATTCACAGATAATAAGGAAAAGGAACTCGCGGAGAGTCTTGACCTACGTTCTGATGAAACCTGGCGTGTAAATAAAGAAAAATAGGTTTCAAAGCTGGATAGACTTGCATGGCAACCAGTCTAAGAGAAGGAAATTCTGATTTCCACACCGTGAAGAAAACAGTAAGAAACCACTCCATTATCTTTCCCAAGAAGTCATGGTAATTTACAGATAATGAAGAAGAGGAAGCTGTGGAGAGTCATGATCTCTTACCTTCTGAAAGGAAATGGCATTAAAACTGATGCTTTGTACTTCACTGTCAATAATGGGTTTCCTCAATTTCCGATCGATTGTAGCTTACTAGCGTTTGTCATTTTTCTATCCCCCCTATTCCCGTTCGGCTATAGAATCGCCCAAGATGGTTAAGTAGGTAACCTGCTACCTCCTTCTGTCCCTTTTCCCGTCATGCCAAAAAGAACGTGCTGGAACAGTGCAGTCATCTCTCGTACAGGGCAGTCGTCTCTCGTCGTCCTCGTCGCCTCCGTCGGCCCCAACTATCAAAGCCTTCACTCATTTTATAGACAATTATTGGTTGAACGAGAGAGTGTGTTGGAGCACTCCGCCAATTCGTCCTTCCTCCATCTGCTCTGCGACACTTCCACGCATGCAATGCGTGGAAGTTTTCAGGCAAGAGGTCCCTTTTGCCTTCGATATCTCTTTTGAGTGTCAAATTCTTCAAGCCTTTCTTCCACATTACGTATCGCAAACATCTCTTTCTAATTCTGTGTATCTTCTGTTTTCTTGTTTTCCGCAGGCATGTGCCATCAGTAATTATTCAGGGTAGCCACCTTATGACCTTTATGTAGAAAATCTACAAAAAAAAATTGCGTTTTATTCATAACAATCAGCGTAAGCTTCATAATTTTTGTTGGATTGCGTATATTGCGCCATAGGAGGAAATTGTAGCTGCTGATCTATTTTGTCCAGGTTAAGCATTGCTTAACTTGTCTACCTAGACAGCACATCCCTGCTTTGCAGTCAAGTTTTATGTTTGAAAATTTAAATCCAATGTCACTCATTATGTCCTGTCTTCTGAATTCCTGTTTTTTTTTTATTGTTTCCTCTCCTTTTTCTCATATTCTTTCACTCTCAGTAACACCCTACGTCTTAGTGGCTTTGTTGCCTTTCTTGGGATGAAAAAATAAAAACGTTTCCTTTTTGTTTCTAATTTCCTTAGGACATCTTTGTGAATTACGCACAACGTCAATGGTATTCACAGAATTCATCTGTGGAACAACATGTCTGTTTTATCAAGTCACTTTTTAATCTGTGGGGAGACTGTTCAGAATTCATTGCGATGGAGAAGGATTGATATTAACACTTCAGTCCGAACAACCACCATGTTTTTGACAAGCTAGAAAGTGTGTGGGCTTTTGCTCCCTTTTTATGGAAGAGCGCACATTGCTGGTAAACCGGAAGTTATCTGGAAGTTGGCTATAAATTGCCAAGTGGAGTCGCAGCGTGTAGATATAATGATGAAAAAAAAAAACAGTAGCTAACGAAAATTACACAAGTCGATACCCGATCAGTATCGGCTGGGTCACCGTGAAATAGTGGTATAATGTTAAAAGACCCAAAAACCGTTAACCATAGAACACTAACCATGGGTATATAGTACCCAGCGCAAATTTTCCTATTTTTTTTTACAATTTTCAGTACCTGATTTTCTGACCTAAATAATATATTTTTCAGTTCTTATTAATATTAACTCAAAGTACAAAGTTTGAAGTGCCTGTATGTAAAATATTTCAAATAAAGATTTATATTTAATATTTTTTTTTGATATTTTCAAAATCGGGTATGATATACCCATGGTTAGTAGTGGTGTAACTTTAATTGATGGTTAGTGTTCTAGGGTTAATGAACCTCGGCTAGAGACATCACTGATGATGTGTAACAAAGCATCTAATAGATGTATTTTACGAAATAATTCAGACCCGTTTACACTAATGAATAACTTTCCTTTAAAACGCTTTTTAAATGAAATAAATAAAATATTAAATAAAGCGTAGATAATTCCTACGAAGGCATAATTTGAAATATTCCGAATATACAGGGTGCAATGGATAAATTGTCACAATTTTATATTTCTAATTTCGCGCATGCCCGTTCGTAATTGATTTTGTAGACTGTAAGGTCAGTAGGGCACTGTCTGTGAGAAAAAAAAAAGCAGCATGTCGCAATTGACTCCGCCAGAAATTTGGAAACGAATGCTGTATTGCTTAGCACTCGCAATGGAAGTTCCAATTCGCACGTATCAGTGTTTGGATGTCGATCTGAGAA
This sequence comes from Acanthosepion lycidas, assembly GCA_963932145.1. Lineage (NCBI taxonomy): Eukaryota > Metazoa > Mollusca > Cephalopoda > Sepiida > Sepiidae > Acanthosepion > Acanthosepion lycidas. The sequence continues at coordinate 71,310,679 of OZ010612.1, forward strand.
AAGTGAAGATTATTATGGAAGAGCTGAATGAGTCAAATAGTTTTTACGTAGGTACGTCAGTTCGTAAAAATCACTCTGATCGTTATGATAAAAAAAAAATACTGGAATTTGTTGGTGAGGACCTCAGACGTTACACGGAGGTCTACATCAAGTGCCTTGAAGAGGTAATGCTAACCTTGGTCAAGAATGTAGCTGCTGGATGCCACACAAGCGGGAGAACCCAGTCATGGGTGTCAGACAATTTCTGTGACCACATCACCCCTTACATCTGGCCACATAACTCCCTAGATTGCAAACAACTTGATTATTATGTGTGGGGCGAAGTTGAGCGAGAGACCAACAAAACTTCTTGTAACACCAAAAATGAACTGAAGGCAAGGATTATGGCAGCATTCACTAATTTAATCAAGGAGACAGTCTAGAAGAGTTCCAGGAGGTTCCGAAGTCGTCCGGAGACACGGGTTGAATCCAATGGCGATTTTATGGAATAAATCTATTCTTTAGTATTTCAAAACATTTTTGTGAAATTTTGGTAAATATCTGTTAAAATGAGATGCTAAAGTTATTTTCATTTTTGTATCATTTAGGAGAGAATTTGTCCATCGCACCTTTTAGATAATTTTTCTCAAATGGAAAGTATTTTTTCTGTCTGTCTTCTTACGATGATAAAGGAAATTATTAACGACACGATATTAGGAAAGCCGTGAAAATTAGCCAGGAATTGCAATGCTTCTATATTCAGTGAGTTATATGCCATGCATGATACACACTTAGGGAATCATGTAGCTTTTGATACATGACTGACGAGGCAGATTTTTCCCCGCAGTAGGTTGCCATTTATTTCTGCGGTAGACCAGTTGCCATCCAAGGATATAGAACCCTGCTATTTACCCATAGCTGGGAGGGGGAGAAGAAGACGATTCATACCTTTCCCAAGGGTATTAGCACGTAATGAACGTAATGGATTTGACTGGAATTCGAACTCGGCTCTCCGATTCCTGAATCCGTTTTAAATGTCGAAAAATGTGATAACTGAATTATGTATAAAGTAACGTTGGAAATTCGATTAGGAAATAAGATATAGATTCGCTCGGAGCGTTTTCCTTTTGCGATACAGTTTTATTGATTGTAAAAGGCTTTGTGAATTTCCTGTTTAGCTCAAGGGAATGTGATGAAGTTAAGCAAATATTCAGGGCAGATTGTATTTACATCTTAAGAACAATGTTTCTGCTGTCAAGATGCATTGAATATCCTGACTCTTGAGATAAAAAATAATGATGAAGACACCAATAATCTTGAGTAACGCTCTTCTTTTATGTGTCGTATCCCTTCAGCATGTTGTCGATCGTGGCTCTCCACAATTTCCTTTCGTTCTTAATATATTCTGTCTTTTTAATTATCTCTCCTAAACCTTATTTCGCCTTCTATTTACTCAAACACATTCTTCTTCTACTACGTACCGTATCCCTTCAGGATATTGTCGATCATGGCTCTCCACAATTTCCTCTCGTTCGTAGCTCTTAATAAATTCTGTCTTTTAATTATCTCTCCTAAACCTTATTTCACCATCTATTTACTCAAGTACATTTTTTTCTATGTGTCGTGTCCCTTCAGGACGTTGGTGATCATGGCTCTCCGCAATTTCCTCTCTTTTCTAGCTCTTAATAAATTTGGTCTTTTGTTATTTCTCCTAAACCCATTTCTACCATCCATTTACAAAAGTTCCCTAGGTAGGTTATAAGTTATTTCCCTCAATCCCTCTTGCTTTCAATCTACCCTGTGAGTATCAAATTTTCTAAGCCGTCTTTCCTCATTATGTTTTCTAGAAACTTCAACTCTCTCTTCCTGATGTCAAGTAGAAGGGTCCTTTTTGTTTTAATTTTCTCTAAACATCGCCGTTGCTCACATGTTCGGTCGATGTTTTTTTCAGCATCCTTCTGTAAAATCACATTTCTGTTGTTTCAAATCTCTTCTTCATCTTTTAGGAGATTGTTTAGCTTTCACTGTCATATAGGTAGAGTGATTGATATACATAACTGTTCGGTACTCTTTTCTTTGTTTCTAACGACATTTTTCTGTTTCTGAATACTTTGCTTAGTTTTTGGAAGGCATCTTTCGCTGTCGCAATGTGTCTTCGGATCTCAGTGTGACACTTTTCGTCTTCTGTTAATACTCTTCCGAGATATTTAAATTATTTTGCAAGGCGTATTTCTCTATCCCAATGCGCTTTTGGATACAATATTTAAATCGACCGTAGTAATCAACTTTTCATGCAATAATATCAAGAAATTAAAATTTTCAATAATTTTTTTTTACAGTTATCGATAATCTGTCAGCTTGTTTAATTTGTTTAAAGTGAAATGTAAGAAAAATAAATAAAATCACTGTAAAATTACTAATTGTTTGGTCATGTCAGATTCATTGGAAATCTGCCTAGACGTTTATCAAAATAACAATTAAAGCAGATTTAATATTGCTATAAATTACAGCAAATAACAAAATTAAACAATGACTATAATTGTATTGTTTTGCGAAGAAGAAATGCAGTCTCATGTGATTGGACAAAATTTAGTTAGAAAAATTATGCCAAGTCTCACTTAAAGAAAAAAAAAAAAGAATATTTTTGCAACTCGCGGACGTGTATTCAAATCGTCCCTGTATTTAGTATTTTTTAATTTATCGCTAACATTTTATTGAGATTTACAAACTCCAAGTTTCGTTCAATTTCGCAAACCAACCAATGAAATATGAAGCTGATTTCTTTGGGAACATATTTTGGCAAAAACCCTACTTTGCCGTTTAATAATTTGTTTAATTTAATTAGAAAAAAATATTGTTTGCCATCGGTAAACAATATTATTTTAAGAGAATTTCCTTATTTTCTTTTTAACAGCGAAAAGTAAATTTCTTACTCTTGAGCATGCAACATACAACAGGTCATACGTAAATATTTCATTACGGGCTCAAATTCCTTCTTTTTGTAGCGTTTAGCATTGTAATTTGTTTATAGTTCTCGCAAATGCAGGCCGAACTGGAAACTGGATTCTTATATATATATATATATATATATATATATATATATATATATATATATATATATATATATATATATATATATTGTCCATGTTCTGCCATTCACATCTTTCATTTATATTTCTGATCAATCATGGACAGATGTGATCATGGCTCTCCACGCTTCCATGTGTTTTGTAGTTTTTTATAATTTTTCACTCTTTATCATTCCTCTTTATTCTTGTTTTGCCTTTCATACGTTTCTTCTCCTTTCATGTTCCTTTTTTTTAGGAAGTGACCGATTATGGCTCTCCACAATTTCCTCTTTTTTGTTGCTCTAAGTAACTGTTCACTTCTTACCAGACCTATTTGTCCTTATTCTGCCATTCATATCCTTCTTTTTTGATGTGCTTTTCCCTTCAGGAAGTATCCGATTATGGCTCTCCATATCTTCCAGTTTTTGTTGCGCTAAGTAACGTTTCATCCTTTACTATTTATTTTGTACTTATTTTGCCATTCATATGCTTCTACTTCTTTTATGTGTTATAGCCTTTAACGTATTGCTGGATCATGGCCCTCCACATCTTCCTGTCTTTTGTTGCTCTTTATAACTTTTCGCTCTTTACAATTCCTCTTTAGTCTTGTTTTGCCATTCATAGGTTTATTCTTCTTATATGTGCATTTTTTCTTTCCAGGAAGTGGGTGATCATAGCTATCCACACGTTCCTATCTTTTGTTGCAGGGCGGAAAATAATTTATCCTCCACAAGGTGGTGTGAACGATTTTGAACTCTGTCAAGGTTGCAAAGTTCAATTTCAGATATGGCAGAATTGAACTGATTTTGATCGGCTTTGACTTAAAGAAAAATATATGAAGCAGTACACGAAGCGGTACAAGGTTATCAATCTTTTTTATACAGCATCTTTAGCAATGGATCATATATATATATATATATATATATATATATATATATATGAGTTCTGCTTGAGGTCTGGATTGAAATTGAGTAGCAATCTACGTTCAAAACAAGTAGAGAAAATATAGGTGCGAGGGTTAATGTTAAGGTTAGGGTTAGGGTCAGGGTTAGGGTTAGGGTTACGTAATCATTTGAAGGAGTGGCATTTTTGTGAGGTCTTTGAAAATTCTGTCTGATATTTTACGGGTAAGAGAAATGTTTCAGAGGATTCCTAAAGAAGCAATCTGTAAAGAAATAATTTTTATTTTCACGAATATTTATTCCTAGTATAAACGGGGAAGTCGATTATTTTCAAATGTTCAAATCTTCAGCACATCAATAATTTCGTTTCGCAGTATAAAAAATTAAATTAAAAAAATATTAAAAAGGGTTCAAGTGATTCCACAATTTCGCTGAAGTTGTTAGGAATATTTTCAAAGATCCCCGCTAAGAATATTGGATTGCAACAAATGTGATAGAAAAGTTTATAGAATCCCTATTTTTCATTTAAGCAAAAACGGTAACTGCTAAGAATAGATGAGTTATTATTAAGACAAGAACGAATTGCCAACAACGATTTAAGTAGTTTTCTTTAATTCATATTTCAAATTGTATTAACTTTAATTTTGATAAAAATAGAAAGGATTATAAGGCAATGGGTTATCTTCTCACCGGATTTATTCAACGAAGACAGTGAAGTGATTCTGAGAGAATCAAAAGTCCTATCATGATTGTTTATTGGAGGAGACAATCTTAACAAAATAAGATCAACCGATGACTCAGTGTTGATAACAGGCATGAAATGTAAACCACAAGAAGAGAGTGAATTAAAACAATGGGAAAGGACTAAACGTTAAGAGAGAATTCATGATTGTTAAGAAAAAGGAAATTACACATTGGAAATGCAAGAATCAAACAAGTAAAACAATTTAAATATCTGGGAAGTGTCTTAACAGAGGACAGTAAGGTGCATTGGGATAGCAAAAGCCAATAAAACAGAAGAGGGGGTTACTGGTTGCGAAAAAACAGGAAAAAAAAGAAAACGATATTAAGAAGCGAGAAGAATAAAAGGAAAGGAATCCAAAAGACAGTAGATAACGATAGACATTGTAGTTAAACTTTTTCAAGACCAAAATTGATTCGAAAGCAAGAAGCTACAAGAGAATTCCATAAGCGAGAAGTGCGAGTGAAGAAACTGTTAGCATAGAACCTGCGGTTAGATCTAGCCATTTCAACTGTAAAATAATCTTCAGGTGGAAATTAATAATAAATTAAGAGATAAATTGGTCCATCTTATACCTTATACATGCTATAAATAATGAAATACGTATACAGTGTAACCCGGATATGAGACCCGGATATAAGATAAACCCGGATATAAGAGACATTTTCTATGGTCCCAAATTAGAGCCATACTTACCTAAACAAAATAGACCAAAACCGGATATAAGAGAAACCCGGATATAAGAGACTTATTATCCGGTCCCGACAACTCTCTTATATCCGGGTTACACTGTATATTATTGCGCATTGCTATCCCAAAAGTGTAATTTTTATATTCTTTTTTATTGGTGCCTATTGGAAATAAAAAGCTACAAATTGATGTTGCTACAAATTATTGAGAGCTTTATAGACAGACTGAGTTTTAAACTTTATTACCATTCAACCTGATGAATGCAACAAATATAATGAAATAAATGAAAATTATATATTTAAATTGCAGGGCGGCAAAAAGAAATAGATTATTGAAATATGTGCAGAAAGAGAAAGAATGATATTCATAGATAAAGCAGATATCTATAAGAAATTATTATGCTACCGGTCAAAATTACAATTACAGTGGACATCTATTGTCAACAGTAAGAATATGTAAACACTGCTGAGTAGATAAAAAAAAAAGAACCCGGATGACAAAATTGCGAAGGTGTGGGTTTCATTATAACAAGGTATAATCGAATTCAGCAAATATCACATGTGAAAAATACCGATAACCACGACTGTTATGCGGAGGGTATCCACACACTTTCTATTTCTTACCAGGAAAAAAATGGGATGTGGGCTTGGGATTGTTTACTGACTCAATAGTCCGGTTCATACTCCTCCCAGGCCTTTTGAACTGAAGTAGCGTTATTTTTCTCTTCTTTCCTGTTTGGGACTCAGAAATCAGTAACTTTTTCTTGTACCGGGTGAATAACATTGTAAAAATAATATTATTCGGGTGTTGACTAATGAGCAGCATCACATGCAGCCTTATCATAAGGGTGAAGCCGTTGGTTACTTGAAGGTTGTCAAAATTTCACTTTTGAAATCAAGGCTAATATATATATATATATATATATATATATATATATATATATATATATATATATATATATATATATATATATATATAATTAGCAAATCGGAGACTTCCATGCTAATATTTTTGTCTATTTATTTTATGTATATTCTTTTCATATCGTCTGATAAGTTTCATGACATGATTATTAAAAGACGAAAGAAAATCACCATATAGATACATATTTTTTTCAATTCCATCTAAGGTTTTGGCAGGAATTGGTCTTTGCTTGGAAACTTCTATGTAAACAAAAACAGACTATCATTATTGTTTTGTCCGTGTATTGTTTAATATATTGTAATGTAATTTCCATCTTTGAAAATGGCCGAAAGTAATTTCCATCTTTGATAATAGGCGATTTATATGCGCGCGCGTGTGTGTGTATGTGCGTGTGTGTAACTTGTATTAAAAACGACTTAATCCACGTATAAAGAAAAAATAAACATTAACATCCAGAGTTTTTATTTTAAAAAAATGGGAAGCAGCCAATCACGTTACCTTGGTTTCAACTATTCGGTATTCTCAGGTGATTCGGGTAAAATGATATCCTAACGCTTATATATATATATATATAAGCGTGTATTTGGGCAGCAACCGCTTGTTTATAACATTTTTCTTGAAGATATCTGACAATATACTCTCTTCGCAACAGACTTGTTGGCAATACAACCATAATAAATATATCCACATGTAAAAAAAAAAACTACTAAAATAATGGAAGCATTAAAAATAAAATAAAAAAACAAAAAGCCAACATCCAATAATATTAACTGTGAACACGGCCATAACGTGCTGACCATGTTTTGAAAATAAAAAAAGAAATTAACATTCCCATTACTACAGATACACATATATAAACATCTAAATATTTAGTTTTTAAAAATATTTGATACTATCCACAAGCACTTTTATATATGGAACATTTTGACAGGTTTTACGCACTTGTACGAATGAAACAAAAATTTAATAAAAAGCTTAATCAGAATATCTTTCAGTCATCTTTACATACATACATATATATATATATATATATATATATATATATATATATATATATATATATTTGGGCAGCAAAACTTTTTAAACATTTTTCATAAGAAATGACAGAATTAATTTAGTTAAAACGAAGGAAAAAGAATTATTAAATTTATCTTGTCTGTCAGAGTTGTTAACGAAAGATACACACACATACACATATACACATATACATTGTGGTCATAAAGTCACTATACAGTTATTTATAATAATAAAAAAAGCAAAGCAGTGATGCCGTTCGAACAGAATGGGTAATTATTTCATTATTTTTTACCTTAGAATTTTATTGGTATTAACTAGTATTTTATTGTTATTAACTAGTATTAACCACAAACATTTTAGTTTTTCGGTTGCTGATTAATTGCTTTGTCTTTATTGTTATTGTGACTTTATAGTGACTTTATTGCAACTCTGTATATATATATATATATATATATATATATATATATATATATATATATATATATATTTATATATATTGCAGGCAAAAATAAAAACATTACCTCAACAAAGAGATGGTCTATTTCAAAATTTGAATATATATATATATATATATATATATATATATATATATATATATATATATATATATATATATATATATATATATTTAATTTCAGTCCAGCTGTAATAATTTCAATCTAGTGTCATTGCAGAAGAATTTGCAGAGAAAATTGTGGGGTTAAATTTTAGCTTCACTTGCTATTTGTTCAACAAAGGAAAGCAAATTGAGAATAAGAAAGCGATTGAATAAAATATTTATTGCAAGCGAAACGTTTGCCTCTTAAGCATATAAAACATGCAAATACATTCTCGACACATCCTTACAAGAATGAAAAACCTCTTCATCTACGGATATCACTGATGAACTCTGGGTGTAAAGAAATCTTAATATGAATCGAAAACAATGATAAAGCAACCTACTTTTTTATTCACCGTGTTCCTACAGAACGTAGGCGATCATGGCTCTCCACAATTTCAGGTCCGTATTGAATTTTGTCTTTTTGTTATCTCTCCTAAACCCTGTTCCAACATCCATTTAGACAAGCTCACTAAGAATGTAAGAATGTTCTGCGTTCTTTTCCCACCTCTTTCTTGCCTTCTATCTGTTTTGTGTATAAGATTCTCCAAGACTTTTTCCTCATTATGTTCCCTAGAAATTTCAACTACGGTGAAATGTCTGGCTTACACACTAGTCAAGACATCAAGATGTCCGTTTTATATTAAAGTTCGACTTACACTAGATTCAAGACATCGTGATTTCCGGTTTACACAAAAGCCTGCAAATATCCGTCCGTCTTACGCCTCTGGAGGAGATGGATTCTAATATTTTTTGTTATATATATATATATATATATATATATATATATATATATATATATATATATATATATAACATTAATAAAGAGGAGTTAGTTCTGTATCTGTTATAACCTAGAAAAGGTTACTGAATGAGGAATAACAAAGACGGAGGTTGGAAATGAAATGCTAATCTTTATAACATCAACAAAAATACAATACTCGCCAGCATCGTGAAATAGGTAACCACCGCTACTGGTGGACTACTTAGATAGTATATTACCTCCAATTACAATAGTGTCTAACGTATTGAAGAGGATTGGGACATACCCATTAGTGTTCATAAGTACGGTATATAACAGATAGATAAATATGAAGAAAATGGAATAGATAGATAGATAGATAGATAGATAGATAGATAGATAGCGTTGTAACCTAGAAAGCGCTATTGAATGAGAAATAACCAATACGGAGGCTGGGAATGAAATGGTAATCTTTATAACATCAACAAAATACAATACTCGCTAGCGGCGTGAAGTAGGTAAACCACTGCTAGTAGTGGACTACTTAGATAGCATATTACCCCTACTAACAATAGTGTCCTACGAATTTATGAGGATTGGGACCTACCCATTAGTGTTCATAGGTACAAATAATATAGAATGGCTACTTTAATAATCAGATTAAATTGAAAGAAGAGGAAACATTTTACAATCTCTGTTCCATAATGATTGTTCCATTTGCATACACATTTCAGAGACTAAATGGAACAATCATTATGGGACAGAGGTAGAATAATATAGAGGAATGGCTACTTTAATAATCAGATTAAAATGAAAGAAGACAGGAAACATTTGACACTCTCTGTCCCATAATGATTGTTCCATTTGCATACACATTTCATAGACGAAATGGAATAATTTTTATAGGACTAAGGTAATGTTGTAATTTAGAAAAGGTTACTGAATGAAGAATAATCAAAATGGAGGTTGGAAATGAAATTCTAATCTTTATAACATCAACAAAAATACAATACTCGCCAGCGGCGTGAAGTAGGTAAACCACTGCTAGTGGTGGACTACTTAGATAGCATATTACCCCCACTTACAATGGTGCCCAACGTATTTATGAGGATTGGGACATAACCATTAGTGTTTATAGGCACAGGATATAACAGTAACCCACTCATGTTGCAGTGGAGTCGCACGTATTTTGGTGTGACAACAAAAATATCCCGGGGTAATCAATCTTGAGAGAGCCCATCACTCTTCAGGTTGGTTTTAAAGTTTCCTCCAATTTAATCTCTTCACTTCTCTTGATTTTTGTATATTGATTGTGTGTGATTTGTAAGCAATGCCCTAGGTTAAACTTCGAGAAAGTGTTATGTATATGTGACCGATATACGCGTATCTAATGTTTTATTCGATTATTAGTATTACAGATGCAATTTTTCAAAGGACACGAAGATTCATAAACAGAATTTATCTTTATTTAAGTCGGGTGGATTTTCGAAGTCCCGAATTCTTGTTAATGATTAGATTATATCATTGTCTTTCAACCATTTTAATTAACGGCACACCTGAAAGCAAATGAAAATATCACGACACACTTAGCAAAATTTTAAAGGGGTTAAATTTAAATATTATGAAATAAAACCATAGATTTTTAAAAATACACACAAATATAAACTTTATTTCAATGTTTCTATTCAACTATTTATGCAGCTTATTTAGTGTGAAACCTGTGCCTGGTGTTTTAGGCGATTTCTTCAATGTTTAGTTGAATGTGCGATAAACAGATCTTCCTTTCTTCTTCAGTTAAGCGCAGTCTCTCTCGTTTCTTATATTTTTATTTTATTTAGGGTTGAGAATCATAGTAATAAGAAGTAGAGAATTGCAATAAAACTGATAAAGTGTATTTAGTTAATGTCGGATATTCCTTTTGTATTGAAATCCAAAATGTATCCATTGGTAGCGTCAAATGTTTTATTTTGAGCCCTAGATCAATAGAAATGGTGGCAAATTCTTCTTCTTCTTCCCATAAATGAAGTTCAATATTAGAAGGAACATAGTGAAGAGGATTAATTGGAAAAAAAGTTGAATAAAAAATGGAGATTTAGTCAGTAACAAACACAGGATTATATATGCAAGCGAAGAGAAAAATTAGATTAGTGTAGGACTCATATTAAGCCAGTGTTTCTCAACGTTTTTAAGCAAAAGCACATCTTGGAGCAAATGAAAATTTTACGGCACACTTAGAAAGATTTTTAAAGGTATACATTTAAACGCTATGAGAGGAAACTATAGACTGTTTTAAAAAATACAAATATGAACTTATTTTATTTCAACGTTTTTATTCAGCTATTCTGGCAGCTTATTTAGTGTGGAATCTGTGCCTCGTGTTTTTAGGCGATTTCTTCAATGTTTAGTTAAATGTGCGATAAGCAGATCTTCATTTCTTCTTCAGTTAAGTGTAGTCTTTCTCGATTCTTATTTTTTATGTTATTTAGGGTTAAGATGCCTAATTCACATAAAGAAGAAGTAGAAAATTGCAATAAAACTGATAAAGCCTTTTTAGCTAATGTAATATTTTTTTTTTTATTTGTGGGGACACCAAAAACAATTGGTTTATGCAACGTACATTTCTAATGCAGAGACGCTTCATCATCGTTTCATAGGCTCCTGCGAAACTATTTGACACCGTGTGGTAGTATTTGAAAGTCTCCGACAGTCAAGGATCCGACGTTTGTATGCGCGAGTAGAAGCAAGCGGCGGACATTTTGAACATTAGTCATGACTTGCTCAGTTGATTTAAGACGATGCCGCTTTAGAAATATGCTTATATGGACATCTTATCTTGTTTTGATGTAAGGAACCCGCTCTAAATTTTGTAAAAGTAGTTTTGGATTATATCTTGGATTGGGAATTTAACAGCGTCTACTCTAAATTTTTAACTTAATAACTCAAAAACGAAGGATTTGCGGACGTGGGTTAATATGGACCTTTGTCCTTGTTTTGGCGTATGGAACCTGACTCCAAAGTTTGTAATTTTTTTATATGGCATATATATATATATATATATATATATATATATATATATATATATATATATACAAGTATAGAATTGGTGTATTCGGAATAAATTCTAATAACCAACAAATATTATTCTTAAAAGTGCTCAATACAAAGTAGAACAAATATAATTTTTTATTCGAAAATTATAACATAAATATGTTATAAAATCACTACAAAAATATTCATTTTGTTTCAACACTTCTGGTGTCTTATTAAGTAATGGTGTTAAATATATATTCGATATTCAACGCCATCACTCGATACGACACGAAAAGTGTTGAAACAAAATGGCTATTTTTGTAGTGATTTTATAACATATTTATGTCATAATTTTATTCGAAAATTATATATATATATATATATATATATATATATATATGTGTGTGTGTGTGTGTGTGTAAGGTAATTTTTATACCACAAAATAATATATAAAAAACATACACAGACTGGTATATAAAAAGTTCAGTTTTAATATTTGCTTGAATAGCGATGGCTACAGGTTTCTGGAATGAGGGCAAGGGGATAATTGCTGCCACATCAGGCCTGCCACTTCTACCATGGCTGTAGGGATTCTTGACAAAAGTAAAAGAGGAATAGACAATCTTTTTAGTCCTGACCTGCCATTTCGGATTCTGTTTTTTTCTAAGCGTTGTAAAGTAGCTTTCCTGTGCCATTTCTTATAAATATTTCTACGGTAAGATTTCTTCATCTGTACCTCGATTCACGAAATTTAAGTGCAATACTAGACTGGCAGTTAGGTCTCATAATTCCACTACTGAAATTGCTAGTTGCAGCCGTAAGTTCTATGATAATAGTCTTTTCACCTGGACATTTAAAAAATAATTACAATGTAAATCGTTATCTTCTGTTTCCTTGAGTTATTGTCCTTTTGTTGTCCTCTCTTCAAAATAGCATTTTCTTGGTTTCTTTTACCCTCAGTAACCACCGTGCGTCTGAGAGGCTCTATTGCCTTCTTTCGGAGAAATTCTTATAGAAAAACAATCGCTTGGCTAATAATAAGAAATGCACACACAAAAAGCAAAAACAACTAAATCAAAAGGAAATAAACATTTAGAATGTAACGATTGCAAATAAAAGAGAAGATATGGAGGTCAGAAATAGGAAAAAAGAGAACAGGGCAAAAGTTCAAGGAAAAACGCTGGGAGATTGAATTAATCCTTAGTTGCATAAATGGCTTCCCTGTGATGTAAGCTCTCCACGTACGTGTTCAGACTCGTCATGTTAATAAGCTTTATAAATGTCGGCAAACAGCAGTGTCCTGTCGTTTTGCCGGGAGAAAGAAAAACCATGTGCAAATTTGGAAATCCTAACGTTTCGCCTTACAAACGTTAGCGATGTCTTGAAAATGGAATCACAACTGTGTGTACAATACACATTACATGCAATAACTTGCACACACGAATACAAACACGCACGCACACATACACGTATATATATATATATATATATATATATATATATATATATATATATATATATATATATATATATATATAGCCAAGTAAGATGAAGTGGAATAGAGTACAATTTCAACGTTCGTAACATTTAATGTAAAAGCGAGCTCAATACAAAGTAGAGCAA
>OZ010612.1:71328993-71381493 GCA_963932145.1 Acanthosepion lycidas
CTGAAGAAGGCCGGCGCGTACAACGGCCGAAACATTGTAATAAATATGGCGACAAAGATGAGGACAATAGTCCGAATAATGTAAATAGTGTACATAGTACATGATCTCAGAAATGTAGACAGATATTTAATCTGCACAAATTTAAATGCAATGTCAATCGTTATATTACTGTTCTCCTCATTACTCTTTCACTCTTCCCGTTCATTTAATGTTTCTGTTCCTAATTCATCCTCACTCTGTAACCCTTGTGTCTTAGTGGCTTTACTGTCTTGAATCGCGTGATTCCAATTAAAAATATATATTTCTCAACATTTTAAAAAATCATTTTCATCCCAAGCTAAACAGCTGAGACGCAAGGAGTTGATGAGGGTTGAGGCGAACCGAAAAAAACGTTACCAAAGGGACAATAAACAGAACAGAATCCAAAGAAATGGAAGATATTGGTCGGCGCCACATTTAAATCTTCTTCCAGCTCATTATTAATATTTCTACTTTTAATTCGTCCACAATCTGTAATCTACACTTTGTAACCCATTTTGTCTTAGTGGCCTTATCGCTTTGCATAGGGTGATATCGATTTCAGAAAAAAAAAAGCTAGCGGTCAGTGTTTTTATAGTATTCTTTGATTTTGATTACTGCATGGATGCGACGTGCTATGCTGAGAAAGTTTTTTTTTTTTACCAGTCGTCAACCGAGACCACCTCTTTAGTTCGGATTTCTTTAATAGCCTCTCTCAGGATTTCGGCAAGGGAAGGTTGCTTTCCTGACACTTTGTTTTTGGGTTCACATCTGCTTTGTTCGCCGCTCAGAGTCCAAGTATTTGTCATGTTTATCCTGTTTAGAAACATTCTAAACGACCTTTGACCGGTACCATGGTGCACCGTCATGCATAAATACTGAACACTGATGAATGTGCACATGCAATTCCAGTCTCATCTGCCGAAGTTCCAGGTACCTTTCACCATTCATGATTAGTTATGAAGCTTTTTGAAGACCTCAGTCAAGTAACTGCAAATACTTTCTGCGTTTAATCATATTTATGTTAATTACAAGCATATGACCGTAAAGTTGGTTGGTTTTGTTGAGCGGCACATCACACCTGTATGGGTCATTTAATGACAAAATATACTTATTTTGTACGCAATTTTATGCTTTCAATTACAGATATTTTACACATAATTTTATTCTTTCAGAGTAAACTTATGCTTTATCTATATATATTTTATAGATTATAGGTATAGAAATGCATACAATATGGGAACCAGTAATAAAAAGTACCAGAGAAAAGCGATAACAACAAAAATTGCAATATGAGCTCTGGTAAAAACATGATTGATAACAGCAAAAGTTGCAATATGCGAACTGGTAAAAAATGAAGATATTAGGTTTATAATACCCAGTAATTCATACACAGATGTTCCCAAAGACACATGGCACAGTGGATAAAGGCGTTAGTTAGATCCAGTGACAGGACCCAAAGAGGGTGAGTTCAATACCCGGTTAAGTGGAAGGGAATTAATAGGAGATAACTGACATCCATTAGACATGGCACGTGGAACTAGAACAGTCTACCCCAGAGAGCGAAATAAAGGGTTCAGTGAGATATTTCAACCACCTGAAGAAGGCCGGAGCGTACAACGGCCGAAACGTTGTAAATAAATATGGCGACAAAGACGAGGACAATAGTCCGAATAATGTAAATAGTGTACATAATACCTCATCTCAGAAATATAGACAGATACTGAAGGGCCAAAACTTTGTAATAAATATGGCGACAAAGATGAGGACAATAGCCGAATAATGTAAATAATGTACATAATACCTCATCTCAGAAATATAGACAGATACTGAGAGGCCGAAACGTTGTAATAAATATGGCAACAAAGATGAGGACAATAGTCCGAATAATGTAAATAATGTACATAATACCTCATCTCAGAAATATAGACAGATACTGAGAGGCCAAAACGTTGTAATAAATATGGCAACAAAGATGAGGACAATAGTCCGAATAATGTAAATAGTGTACATAATACCTCATCTCAGAAATATAGACAGATACTGAAGGGCCAAAACTTTGTAATAAATATGGCGACAAAGATGAGGAAAATAGTCCGAATAATGTAAATAGTGTACATAATACCTCACCTCAGAAATATAGACAGATACTGAAGGGCCGAAACTTTGTAATAAATATGGCGACAAAGATGAGGACAATAGCCGAATAATGTAAATAATGTACATAATACCTCATTTCAGAAATATAGACAGATACTGAGAGGCCGAAACGTTGTAATAAATATGGCGACAAAGATGAGGACAATAGCCGAATAATTTAAATACTGTACATAATACCTCATCTCAGAAATATAGATATATACATATCATAAAATATATTGCTGCTAATTTTACTATAAAGATGTATCTCTATATATTTTTAGTGTTGCATTGATTGTCATTTTGATATAAAAAATGTATTGTTGCTCATTTTATTATACAAAATGTGCTGTTGATTTTTGATTGTGAGTTTGACCATAGCTGCGACCCTAAAAAATGCTACCACCTGGGGTCAGGTCAAATCTGGGAACAAAAGTAATTAAGATGTGGCTCTATACTTTATAAAATACCCAATCATCCAATCAGACGCTTTGCTACCGGATGTAGTTTATCGTCATACCCAGGACGAGTAAAGTAAAGACTTTCTTTTATAATTGTAGGAGAAACGTATTCAATGACCACAGTGGCAGTGTCACTCATTGCTTTGAATGTGAAAAATCATTTCAGGAAGAATAAGATTGAAAATAAATTGTTTTAAAAGATCACAGTAGAAATAAAATGAAACTTTATTTTCCATATTATGATTTTTTAAAATTAAAAATTAATTCATTACAGTATGAACGTTTTTTCAATTTTGTTTTCCATCTAAAACTAGAAAAGAATACTAAAGACAATAAAAAAAAAGAACTAAATTATATATCTATATTTTAGATTTAAAAGTCGCATTACGTATGGACTTATAAGCTAACTCCTGAGTGGGCCTAATTAGGCTTCTGGCCTAAACTAATGGGGCCTTTGTTCCAGCATAAAAAACAGATATAATTTTGAAGAAATATCTTCCAAACCTCATTTTAACTCTAATTCGGGCTGTACAATTTCGGTCAAAAGACCGACTTGGGCCTAAAGTTCAATTTGGGTCGAAAGACCGATTTGGGCCGAAAGTTCAATTTGGGTCGAAAGACCGATTTGGGCCGAAAGTTCGATTTGGGCCTAAAGTTCGATTTGGGTCGAAAGTTCGATTTGGGCCGAAAGTTCATTTGGGTCGAAAGACTGATTTGGGCCGAAATTCCAATTCAGGCTGAAAACTGAGTTCTTCAAATCACAAACTCTGCAGAAAATTCAAACCTTATGCCACGAAACTTCTCAATTAAACTGATTGGCATGTAGAAGAAATAAAATAGATTCCCTCAATTGGCAAAGTTTTGGAGATATTTTAAACTGAATTTTTGAACAACGTTTTTTAAATCCAAAAGTTTTTTTGATACAATGTCAATCTATATTAAAAAATAAACTTTAAGATCACTAATTTTTGAACTTATTTAAAAACTTGAACTTTTAACTGTTCCCTCCTCATCAGGACACAAATTCCAATGTATGTTCAAGCACCTGATGAAGGGCATATTTTCAATTACAGGATCATCCCGAATCCCAAAAGGTATAATATGCAGAGCAAGTGTGACCGGAGTAGGTGGGGTTTCAGACACACGGACAGGCAGACAGAATTTTCCGTTTATTTATTTAGTTGGCGTCTCTGAAAACCTCTCGGTACTCTGACAATTCCCAGTAGTACTAATAAAAGGTAAATCTTTTGTTAATTTAAAACTGAAAAATGACCAAGTTTTTTGGTTGTTGCTGGACGTTTTGATAAAAATGAAGATAGACATTCAAAATAAAATAAAACAATTCTAGAGACAACTTTTTAAATGGGTTAAACATTTGAAAATTAGCAAAGGAAAAGAAAACTTTTGAATGTGACTTAAATAAAACCTCTGTCTCCCTTCATGATTTTGCAATGATAAGAAACCATAGTCCCGGGGATAACAATGCTTCCTTCATTACCTTAAAATCAGATGTTGATGGCACATTTATTTACTTCTGTCTTAAGAAAAACAAATACGATAGGTCCTACAAGATAAATTTGGCTGCTGGTCGCAAAAATGACATTCTTTCAGTTGTTAATTGGGACACGAAACGGCTTTGTCGAAGGGCAGAGTCTCGTCTCGGGAAACAGGTTCCCGATCCCATTTTATACGGGTATAGGGGGAATTTTTGGCCGAACCTACTGGCTCGGATACCTCACAGTAAATACACTATATTTCAAAAGTCCAAAGACGGCTCCAGATGTAGCATGGGATGAACTTGACAGAAGAGTGAAACCTTACCACCCCAAAAATGAAAAAGAGCTCTTAGAATCATTGAAAAAAGAATTGAATCAATTATCAAGAAAATATTGCAACGAATGATAAAAATTGTGCTGCAGTAATCAAGGCTAAAGGAGGATATTTTGGCGAGAGAAAAATGTAATCATAAAATATTTTGTTCTTCTTTTTGTCAAAATAAAATATTTAATGAAATATCATGTCCTAAATTTTTTAACCATGTATTTTCTCTTATTTGAAGTACAAAATAACTACTTTTGGGTCAATGTAAAAAATGACTAGGAGTCGCTTCAAAATTTTGAACTATTCTGTATATCGAGATTTTAGACAAAATCCAAAGATTCAAAGAAGGGTTTGTTATGTTATCGGTTCTGAGCTTTTTGGAGGAAAGACTTTGTAAATCACAGATACAATAATAGTAACGATACTCGGGCAGACGCAGCTAATTACTGCGTTCTGAGTATGAAGATAAACTACGTCCAACAGGAGAGCCTCTGATCAGAAGGTTTTGAGGAACATGAAACCACCTCTTAAATGCTGGTGTTCCCAGGTCCACCCTGGCGCGGGGTGGTAATCCCTGTTAGGATCTTAGCTATGGGCAAATAATTAACCCTGAAATTGGAGTCAAAACGTGTAAAAATAAATTTTAACACTAGCAATATATTTTCGAAGAAAGAATTATCAGCAATTTTAAAAAGAAATATCACCAGCGATACATTTTGAGGAAAAATATTACCAGAAATAATTTTTGGAAAAAAATCTTTACCAGCAATAAAAACCTTGTCAGCATTAGATAACCCATTGAGGTTGATAGACCGTAAAAGAAAAAAAAAGAACAAATCGAACCAAACCAACCACTAATTCCCATATATATATATTTTCCTTTAGCCGCTACGTGATCTAATTATTTCAAAATGTGGTCGACTGTGCTTGCTCTCTGACGATTCGTGTTCCAAACCAAGTGTCGGTAGCGACACTTTTTCCTGTATGATACGTTTCTACATCACGTCCTTTCTTTCGGCCGTGACGTCGTCTCCTGTCTTTTCTATAAACATTTTCATGTGAATTATTATAATGAACTTCCCTCCTTGGCACTTCAACTTGGCATAAATTTAAGCATATTACTGAATTGGCAAATAGCTCCCATCGTTTTACTATTGAATTAGCTACATCTAACCGTAAGTTCTCTTCTAAGATTTTATTTTCTCGCACGCCTCATCTATGGGACTCACTTCAGCTGTCTTTCTCTCCTGGTACAGAATATTTCAAACATTTAAATGTAATATCATTGTCTGTCTGCCTGAATCCTGTTCTTAATTGTACTTTCTCGTCACCAGTAACCATTGTGTCTTAGTGGAATTATCACCTTGACTGGGGTGAAATGATTAAAAAAATAGAAGATACCAACGCCAGTTTGATTGTGGCTGTAGGGAATGGATAATTCTTGTGCTTGTGCCTCACTTTAAATCGGCCTTGTATCGCATTCCAACTCCGCCGTTAAGTTCAGCACCTCGTTTTGTCGTAAAGTATGACTGCCAAACTCGTCTAGTAGACATGTGGAGCGAAGACAGAAATAAACATAGAGGCAGTCAATCATCAAACGACAAAAATAGTTTCTGTGTTGGTAGGTTCTCTCTTCGTTTCGGTTAATAAATTAATCCTTTGAAAATAAATATTTAACATTTTTCAACCAATGGATCGCCTTCCCGCCGACAATAAAAAAGAACATGCTTCATGATCCCATTGAAGAGTATAAAAGCAGACCTTCTAAACCAGATAGTCCAGTACAGAGAATGAATGTCAACATACGACGCGCACGGCTTAGAGATTTCTTTCCTCACCAAGCTAGAAACCACTTACACTCTATCCCATCAAGTTACACGACACTTACACTCTTCCGCACCAGCTACATGACACTTACACATTTCCTCACCAAGGTACGTGACACTTACACTTTCCTCCTCACTTTCTTCCTTGCCTCTTTTTTTTCTCCCACATACAAGCGAAGAAATAACATTTATTTTACCTTAACAAACAACTACAAACAAAGGCTGGAAAACTTTACCACTCGACACGTTAACAAAGACTTAATTGTAAAAAATAGAAAAATAAAAATATTTTATTTTTCTATAATTAAACTCCGTTCTAGCCTTTTTCTTCGTTGTGGGGTGATTCAAATCCACAACGGACCATAAGCATCTACTTATGATAGGTAACGCCGAACGTAAATCAGGCATATTGTCTTCGCTAAGATTCTTATAAAGTAAAACCATGAAAATCGTAAGTTTTATAGAGACGACTACATTTTTTTCTATTTCTTAAATCAATCTTTTAGAGATTTTGAATTGTTGAAAACTAAATTACTGTCGCATGTTACAGAAAATATATAACCTCGAAATATTGTGTCAAGAGTTAAAAATATCGACAGTCAGGTATTTTAAACAAATGGCGAAGCTCGAGGTGTTACTCTGGACATTTCGAAGGGATTTGATAGCATTTGGCATACTGGTCTTTTTGAACAGATTCAACCTTTCTTATCAAATCACGAAATGAAAGTTATCTTGAAAGGCCACTCTTCTAGATCTTTTTGCATTTATGCAGGTTTCCCCGGAGCTCTATCGCTGGACCTATGTTGTTCTTTATTTTCATCAATAGCCTGATGGTAACTGGGGAATCGTTCCTTAATTTTAATGCTGATTTCTAGTAATCATCCGAAACAGTGCTTTCTGCCTACTATCCTTATGGCTGATGCTAACCTCCGGGAGCATGACGCGTTGCACTTTCTCGGCCTAACGTTCTCTATTGACAAGAAGTGGAAAGATTATTTAGAATCAATTGCTAGGTCTGCTGCTACGAAAGTTGACTCGCCCTCTCGTGTTAGACAATTTCTCTCTCAAGAAACTATTGTGCGTAGATGTTAGTCTGACATTCATCCATGCTTAGAATATTGCTGTCGCATATAGTCTGCAGCTCCTGCTATATATCTAGAGATTCTTGATAAAATCCAAATAAGAATTGGCCATGTTATTGCTCCTGATTTGGCATTTAGGCTTCAGTCCCCTCCCCACCGCCGCAATGTAGCTTCCCCGTGCCTTTTATATCAGTAGTTTCATGGTAATTTCTCTAACTGCATCTAGACCTTATGAATTTAACGCATTACTAGATTGGCGGTTAGGTCTCATCATTTTACAGTTGAAATGCTTAGATGTAACCGTAAGTTCTATGTTAACAGTTTCTTCTATCGTACTTCTCGCTTGTGGAATTCATTGACAGCTTTTTCCTTACCAGTCAACGTTCATCATCAAAAATTTAAAGTTGTTATCTATTGTCCTCATTATTCTTCTTTTTTTATCTCGCTCCCTAAGGATTCTCTTCTTTTCTTGTTCTTCCGCACTCCTTAACCCCTTGCGTCTTAGTGGCTTCATTGTCTTGCAAGGGATGATATGATTAAAAAACAAACAAACAGAGGTTTAATGTTCTTATATTAATGGCAATTCCTATGCCTTACGAATTAAAGTTCAGTACTAAAATGGAGTAATGGATAGCAACTTGGATCGGAGAGCTGAGTTCGAATTCCAGTCGAATCCATTACATTCACTTACGTGCTAATACCCTTGGAAAAGGTATGAATCCTCTTCTAGATTTTCCCGGAGGAGTAATGGATAGCGGCTCGGATTGAGGAATCGTAGGGCCGAGTTCGAATTCCAGTCGAATCCATTACATTCACTTACGTGCTAATACCCTTGGAAAAGGTATGAATCCTCTTCTAGATTTTCCCGGTGGAGTAATGGATAGCGGCTCGGATTGAGGAATCGTAGGGCCGAGTTCGAATTCCAGTCGAATCCATTACATTCACTTACGTGCTAATACCCTTGGAAAAGGTATGAATCCTCTTCTAGATTTTCCCGGAGGAGTAATGGATAGCGGCTCGGATTGAGGAATCGGAGAGCCGAGTTCGAATTCCAGTCGAATCCATTACATTCACTTACGTGCTAATACCCTTGGGAAAAGTATGAATCCTCTTCTAGATTTTCCCGGTGGAGTAATGGATAGCGGCTCGGATTGGGGAATCGGAGAGCCGAGTTCGAATTCCAGTCGAAACCATTACATTCACTTACGTGCTAATACCCTTGGAAAAGGTATGAATCCTCTTCTAGATTTTCCCGGAGGAGTAATGGATAGCGGCTCGGATTGAGGAATCGTAGGGCCGAGTTCGAATTCCAGTCGAATCCATTACATTCACTTACGTGCTAATACCCTTGGAAAAGGTATGAATCCTCTTCTAGATTTTCCCGGAGGAGTAATGGATAGCGGCTCGGATTGAGGAATCGGAGAGCCGAGTTCGAATTCCAGTCGAATCCATTACATTCATTTCCGTGCTAATACCCTTCGGAAAGGAATGAATCCTCTTCTAGATTTTCCCGGGGGAGTAATGGATAGCGGCTCGGATTGAGGAATCGGAGAGCCGAGTTCGAATTCCAGTCGAATCCATTACATTCACTTACGTGCTAATACCCTTGGGAAAGGTATGAATCCTCTTCTAGATTTTCCCGGAGGAGTAATGAATACCGGCTCGTATTGAGGAATCGGAGAGCCGAGTTCGAATTCCAGTCGAATCCATTACATTCACTCATGTGCTAATACTCTTGGGAAAGGTATGACTTCTCCCCTCCGTGCTGTGGGTAAATAGACCGAGTTCTATAGCCTTGGATGGCAACTGGTCTACCACAGAAAGAAATGGCAAACTACTGCGGGGAAAAAATCTGCCTCGTCAGTCATGTATCGAAAGATACATGATCGCCTAAGCGTGTATTACGCATGGTACATAACTGACTGAATAAAATGGTTTCATCAATTATCAGTTGGTGCAACTGTAAGTTTTATGCTAACAGTTTCTTCTCTGGTACTTCTCGCTTGTGGAATTCTCTTCAGGGCTTCTGTCAACTTTGATCTTAAAAATATTAAATGCAATGACAATCGTTATCTACTGTCCTCCTGAAACCTCTTCTTTTATTCTTCTGTTTCTCTTTTCTTTATTCTTTTACAATCATTCTCGTGTCTTATTGCCTTAGTGATTATATTTGGCTTTGTTGGAGTGAAATGATTAAAACTTTTAACATTTTTTCTAAAAACATTTTTTTGCAGTCTGGAGTTCTTCATGTTTATCAAGTGTAATATGTTGGATTGTATTTTTATTATGAATTTAAAAATCGAAAGATAAGCAGTGCGAAAGAGAATGCAAGCTTAATATTTAAAAAAGTATTAAGTAACAGAAAAATTTGGTTAGAAACGAAGACAAAAGTACTGAACTGTTACGTAATATAAATCAACATTTATAGCAGTAAATGCTGGACAATCTCCTCACAGATGAAGAAGAGACTTGAAGCAGCAAAAACAGAGAAAAAGAGTACTGAAATATTACGTAATATCAATCCTCTTCTATGGCAGTGAATGCTGGACAATCTCCTCACAGATGAAGAAGAGACTTGAAGCAGCAAAAACAGAGAAAAGAGTACTGAAATATTACGTAATATTAATCCTCTTCTGCGGAAGTGAATGCTGGACAATCTCCTCACAGATGAAGAAGACACTTGAAGCAGCAAAAACAGAGAAAAGAGTACTGAAATATTACGTAATATCAATCCTCTTCTATGGCAGTGAATGCTGGACAATCTCCTCACAGATGAAGAAGAGACTTGAAGCAGCAAAAACAGAGAAAAGAGTACTGAAATATTGCGTAATATCAATCCTCTTCTATGGCAGTGAATGCTGAACAATCTCCTCTCAAATAAAGAGGAGTCGGAGATGGAGACCGATGGAGAGAGAGAGTATACGCGCGAGAGAGAGAGGAGGGGAGAGAGAGCAAGCGAGTGAGAGAGAGAGAGAGCGAGCGATGGAGGCAGAGCGAGAGAGAGAGAGAGATGGAGAGCGAGGGAGAGAGTGTGAAAGAGAGAAAGGCGTGAGAGAGAGTGTGCGAGAGAGAGCGAGGGAGAGAGAGCGAGGGCGAGGTTGCATATGACAGAGAGAGAGCATGCGCAAGTGAGTGAGAGCGAGGGAGAGAGAGCGGGAGAGAGCGTGTGAGAGGGAGAGAGCGCGCGAGGAAGCATTCGAGTGATAGAGAAAGCCTGCGTGAAAGAGAGCCTTCGCGAGAGAAAGTGAGTGTTAGTGATTGAGATCTAGGGAGATAGAGCGTGCAATAGAGAGAGAGAGAGAAAGAGAGAGAGAGTGCGAGACACAGAGAGAGAGAGAGAGAGAGAAAGAGAGAGAAAGGGAGAGAGAGCGGGCGAGAGATATTAAAGAAAAACATTGGAAAGAAACTCCCTATCATTATTCAAAAGAGCGATAACATTTCGGGGATTTGGGTTGTGTTAACTCTTTTTCAGTTAAGACTTGTCTGTCCACTTTGAAATATCACACATTCACTCGAAAAGACAGTAAAGCCTGTTATGCGGATTTGAGGCAGAGAAATCGGTTTACAAAGTTAAGTAAACATCTCTGTCCGTCCGTCGGTCAATGACACTGAAGCAATGGCAACCAAGCAACATATAAGACGAAGGAAATCACATACTGCTCTTTTCCTTTTTCTTTATTACTAGACGGAGTCTTCTTTATACGTTTGTTCTATCGCTTAGCGAATTTAAACTGTCGAGTTTACTCTTGCTCTGAAAAAATGGCTACTGACACAAATCGATTAATTTGTCCTTGTTTCTCACTTGACTAGCTTATTTAGTGGACCGTCATTTCCTTTACGGCTGTCCTTAATTGCACAAAATAAATATTTCCATCCTTTATTGATGTTCCTCTGGCGTATTGCCGCTTATTGAATTCCATATATTTTTCACATGTAACATCAGCTTTTAATTGAAACCCTCGCTTCATTAGATCCATGCACATAATCTAATTGGTTAAACAAAAGGAAGGGAAAAAAAAAACTAATTGTAAAACTCGTGGAAATTCCACATTGTCATTTCTAAATAAATCACGAAATAATTGATATATTTTAATCATACAAAATATTAACCTTAACGTCAGGACGTGACACGAGATTGTTTTAAATACTGGCTGCTTATATTCAGGCCTATTTCTTTTTTGTTATCATTTCACCATATCAAAGGCAATAAAGAGAAGATGTATTCAAGGAGTTAGAGAGAGTGGAAGAATCGGGGAGGAAAATGGAAAAACAGGCTTCAAGATGACGATTGTCATTACGTTTAAATTTTCGAAGATCGTACGTGACAGGAAAACCAGATACCGGAACTGAGTTTCACAGGCAAGAAGTGCGGGAAAATAAACTATTAGCATATAACTTACGGTTATGACTAGCAATTTCAACAATTAAATTATTTGACCTCGCTGCCAATTTAGTACTGCGTGTAAATTGGTGAAGTCAAGAATTGAAAATGAATATAGAAAAGACCTAGGGAAGTTACTGTACGACATTTGGAAAGTGACTTTAGCCGAGATGCCAGGTAAGGACAGATAACGTTGCTATCTTTGGATTTTGTCAAGATTGTTTAGATATAAAGAAACGTGTAATAGTTTGGGCTGAAATACATGGAATGATTACACACCTTAATTTTGTAAAGAAGTTGACACTTTTTTACCGATATGCTATTTATCTGTGGACCTTGAGGATTAGAAAATATGTTTTTTTCAACTTTCGTAGATCTCATTTAACAGACGTTATGCCGCTTTAAGTCGTTTAAAAGCTAAAAAAAAAACAAAGAAAAGATCTAAGATGATAAAGTCGTGATAACATGCAAATCTCTAAGTAGGAATTGTTTCATCTTATTGACATAATTGTATTTTTTAAAACACTTCACCCCAAGCAAGGCAGGAGGGCTACTAGCACGCAAGAGGTTACAGAGGATGGAGAAAAAAGTAAAAGAAGCGTTTGGGGAAAGGATACATAGAAGGTCGAGGAAAAAGCTCAGGGTGTCAGATGTCGATTGACATTACACTTGAATATTTGAAGATTAAATTCATCGGGAAAAAAGAAGGGGAAGGGAGTTTCACAGATGGGAAGTGGAAGAGAAGTAGTTTGAGTAGAAAAGACGGTTACATTTAACCGTTTTGACAATGAAAGGGTGGGACCGAGATGCCAGCCTGGTAGCTCGGTTAAATTCATCTAGTTTCGGAATCAGCGAAAGTAATTCGTCACAACAGTGGCCGAAAATCCACGGTAGGTCTGTAGGAAAGCGATTGTAGCCTAGATGCCAGATCAGAACCTATCACATTGCATATTGATCTCTGGATTTTGTCGAGGACCTCGAGACGTATGGCGGGAGCACCAGTCCATATATGACGCAATATTTCATGCATGTTTGTTTGTCTGTTTAGCGGCATATCAACATTTTATGCGTCATTCAATTCCGAAAATTAATTTACTTGGGAGTATTAGTAATCTCTTTAACAAAAAATGTATTTCTAATAATATTTTTTCTCCTTCAGTTATGTGTCAGGCTTGATAGATGCTTAGGCTATCATGTATCTTTCGATACATGATTCGCGAGCTAGATTTTTTCCCGGAGTGGCTTGCCATTTCTTTTTGAGATAGACCAGTTGTAATCCAATGCTATAGGACCCGGTCTGTCCTGCGTTTTACCTATAGTTGCTGGGGAGTGAGAAGAAGAGGATTCATACCTTTCCCGGGGTTATTAGCACGTAAGTGAATGTAATGTATTTAACTGAAATTCGAACTCGGCTCTCCGAATCCTCAATCCGAGCCGCTATCCATTACTCCTCCGGAAAAATCTAGAAGAGGATTCATACCTTTCCCAAGGTTATTAGCACGTAAGTGAATGTAATGGATTCGACTGTAATTCAAACTCGGCTCTCCGATTCCTCAATCCGAGCCTCTATCCATTACTCCTTCGGGAAAATCTAGAAGAGGATTCATACCTTTCCCAAGGGTATTAGCACGTAAGTGAATGTAATGGATTCGACTGGAATTCGATCTCGGCTCTCTGATTCTTCAATCCGAGCCGCTATCCATTGCTCCCCCTGGAAAATCTAGAAGAGGATTAACACCTTTCCCAAGGGTATTAGCACGTAAGTAATTTTAATTGATTCGGCTGGATTACTCCACCATATCTTCCTTACAGATATGTATTGCTGCTAACTTTTTTAATGAATTTTTTTTATGTTTTGCAAACAATGTTTTGGGGTCTTTCTTTGAGTTTGAATCGAATCCTCGTCGCTTCTGTTGCAACCTTCTTTAAGGATACTACAATATAAATATGTATTTTCGGTATTTTTACGATGACAAGTTTTGTACTTTCATAGTGATTCGATCGCAGGTTGGCGGTTGACTATTTGTGTATCGCTGCGACCCTAACTGGTGCTACTACCTCGGCATCAGGGTGGACGTGGAAACAATAGCAATTAAAAAGTGGTTCCACAATCCTGAAATCTCCAGATTAGAGGTCTTGCTACCGGGTGTAGTTTATCGCCATACCCAGGACGGAAGATGATGATACGTAATTGAAATTGAACATTAGCTTGGTGAAACAAATGATGTAGTCTGTGACTTTAAATGTGAAGATGATGCAATGAGAGATAGCGAAAAGATTTTTTTAATACTTGAAGAGAATTAAAACCAAGGAAAACCGGAATATCACAAAACTTAAATTAGAAAGATTAAAAGAAAATTGAGAGTGATAGGCCGTCCAAATTGAGCATGCGCACAAGAAAGGAGTGAATGCAGATTTAACAGTGAGCTTTCAGTTGATACAACACGCAGACTATTATGAAAAATCAACTTGAATAGGGTATTATGCCGATCATCATCACACACTCATACACCCTTACAAATTCAAATTTTCGACAGCGTTCATTCATTGGACAGGAAGTAATACTGCTATCTGATGCGAGAATTTTGAAATCGCTATATTTTCATATAGTAGATTTTGTGCACTTTTGGGAGAATCGGCTCCCAGAAGTATCCCCAATGCTCATTCACTGATTGGTCAGTATCGACCAATCAGATTCTCTGCATTTGGAGAATGATTCTTCCCGGGTAGCACTCCTGATCCAATGACAACCTATAAAAGCAAAAGAAAAGAGGAGACGCAGAGTGAGACTTTAGCTGCCACAGAAATCCATGACAGTTGAAGCTATGCGCCAATCTTCTCACTCAACTCACAAACTGCATATTCTTTCACACTTATATATTTTCCTCTTGCCCGACAAAACTATTTAAAAACATTTATAACAGACTAATAACTCTTGCTTTTCTTTCAGAGAACTTTAATAGACTTTGATAGTCAAGGAGAGACAACTCTCGTCTTACTCATTGCATGCTTTTTCGTACGCATTCTTTATTGTATGCATTGTTGAATACAATTTTTATATATATTGATACCTTTGCCATGTCCCTTTTTTCACATCAATTTGGTTTATTAAACAAAATTAAATAAATGTGGTGGAAGTCCACCCGACTATAGTTGCAAAATATATTGACCAAAAGACATTGGAATTAAAGATTAAACTGGTCAAAAGAACCGCAAATATAGGATGCTGGAAAGTGACAAAAAGTAATTTTTACTCATAATCGTCAATGCAAAAGATTATGATTCTTTTTAAGCGTAGCTTTGATGTGGCACATGGCCGAAAGTATGCGTCACCTAGTGAGAATCGAACTCACTTTTCAATTATAACTGATCTAGCGAGATACGCTTGCTAACGATTACACCCACGCCGAGGTGCCCAATGCAAAAGATTATATGTAAGAAGACCAGTGGTAGAGACAAACAATGAAAGATGTACAACAAAGACGGCAAATCTTGGTGGTAATGTTGTGGGTCTCTAACAAAAGCGATGGGAGACGAAAATTGGTAAAAACTGAAGGAGACCTAAAAAACATAAATTATAGAAATTTATATTGTCCTCATCTTCATTGCCCTTTTCCCAACGTTTCACGCTCCGGCCTTCTTCAGGTGATTGGGATTTCGAACTGAACACTTTATTTCGTATTGTTCTAGTCCGACGTGCTATGCCGCTTTCGGATATCTCAATCTCTTTTAAACTGAGTTCTCCAAGTGTTTGTTCACCACTGCAGTAGCCTGGTATTGAACTAAAATACCAGGTTACTAAATCAAGTCACTGGATTCAACCAACGCTTTTATCCACTGCGCCAATAATATAAATAATGTAAACGATGACAATTGCTATATACCCGTGCCTAGGAACACTAATGGGGGTAGGTCCCAACCCTCATAAATACGTTGGACACAATTGTAAGTGGAGATATTATGCTGTTTAAGTAGTCCACTACTAGCAGTGGTTTACCTACTTCACGCCGCTGGCGAGTATTATATTTTATTGATGTTATTATATTTTATTGATGTGTTATTGATCCATCAAATATGGCACGTAGAACTAGAACAGTCTACCCCAGTGAGCGAAATAAAGGGTTCAGTTCGACATTCCAACCACCTGAAGAAGGCCGGAGCCTACAACGGCCGAAACGTTGTAATAAATATGGCGACAAAGATGAGGACAATAGTCCGAATAATGTAAATAATATACATAATACCTCATCTCAGAAATATAGACAGACTCTAATATAGAGCAGTTTCGTTTTGCAGGCGTTAACATTAACATACCACTTACTGTACCGATCAAGAAGAAAAGGTTTCCGGTCTCTGTGACTATTCTCACCCGGTTTTCAGTATCCCCACCAATCTCTCTCTTTAGAGTAATGAGGGAGGTACTCTGGCATAGTTGGAATCTGCGGTACCATGCTTGCCTCATAATTTTAAAAGGAACAGCGTATGTATACCACACCTGGTATTTGCGCAGCCCCATAACAGTGACGAGATATGGCACAAAGCAAAATTAAAATGGGAGCCCAAATGCGTGCACATGGTTCAAGGCTAGAAAAAGGTCAAATTCCCGAAACTAACAATGAGCTGGCGTCGATATACCCCAGAAATGACTTCTTCGGGGAAATGAAGGAGATACTGCCACAGCGTTTTTATTCCGGGTGCCTGGTTTTATTTTTTGGTGTTCTATCAGAAGACAAAAACACAATTGAGAGATAAAATATAGTTTGTCCAACGGAGGACAAATACTACACTTCGTATTTACTTCTCTCTCCTCGCTGTCAAAAAGTCAGTTTAATGTGGGGAGACCGAGCGCGTGCACCCGGTCCAGGTCCAAAATATCATCGGTATTACTATCGAAACTCCCTCTTTAATGCAATGCGGGAGGTAATGACACGGACAGCCGGTTCCCAAGACTAGGCACCTAAAAATACTATTTTCAGCTGCGCTCTGTGCGCAGACAAAAAAACAACTAAGGAGTAAAATACAGTTTATCCGCCGAATGACAGATACTGCACATTGATCCCAGCCCGAAAACATTGTAAAAACGCACTCAACTTGAAATCTTAGAAACATACTGTGGGATCCACTTATTCGCAGATCGAATATGATTAGAATATTCTTCTCATGAAAAACAAAATTCGATATTTAAACGGCAAACGTCCATAGTACAAAATTGACATTTAAAAATAAAATATGTTCGCTGGTTAGGGAGATTTTATTTCTTTTTTGCATTTCGGCTTTTAGAAGAACATAGCAAAGAAACCGCAGTGAATTGTATTTACTCATAACATTTCCTGATACATTTTCTTTAGTAAGACCCTCAAACTATAGGCCAGTAGATAGTAATTTCTTAAAAAACAGATGTACATTTACTCAAACACATGTGCGTACTAAATCGTATATAGTAACGAGTAAGAATGTCGGATGAAAAATCATTAATTGCATAAATATTATGGTTCCCTACGTAATAAATTATGACATACCAAACTTTTTCAGATTAATACCAAATTCTATATTATAATAAAAAACAAACGGTGAGACAGAGGTTTGGTTTGCATGAGATTTATAACGGTACATGAATATGATTAATTATAGGAGAATATAAACCAGTTCATCTCGTAATACTATAAATATTACTTTTAGTGGGTACACATGGTTAAGATGTAGCACTTCGATGTTGTGTAATGGTTAACAAGCTTGTCTACCTAGATAGTTTACGGCTGATTTGTAAGTTTGATACTCACTGGGTGCCCCACACTTTCGGCCTTGTGCCACAAGTAATCTACGCTTATTAAACCACGGGGCACTTCGACGTGGTGTAATGGTTAACAAGCTTGTCTCGGTAGATAGTTTACGGCTGATTTGTAAGTTTGATACTCACTAGGTGCCCCACACTTTCGGTCTTGTGCCACAAGTAATCTACGCTTATTAAACCACGGGGCACTTTGACGTGGTGTAGTGGTTAACAAGCTTGTCTCGCAATATCAAATACGGGTAGTGAGTTCGATTCGCACTGTGTGTCCTAAACTTTTACCTTTGTGCCATATTTCAGCTACGTTTAGAAAATCAGTTAGGCGCACTTCAACGTGGTGCTTGTCTCGCAAGATTATTTGCAAGTGAGTAGTGAGTTCGATCCTCACTGGGTGCCACAAACGTTCCGCCATGTACCACATATCAGCAAAGTTTAGAAAATAATTTAGGGGCTCTACGACGAGGTGTAATGGTTATCAAGAATGTCGCACTTGATCAATTACGTCTGGATAGTGAGTTCAATACATTCGGCCGGGTGCTACCTCTAAGCTACGCTTGAAAAACCATTCAGAGGCGCTTAGACGTGGCGTAATGGATAGCAAGGTTGTCTCGATCAGTTATGACTGAATAGGGAGTTCGATCCTCACTGGGTGCTCCATACTTTCGGGCTTGTGACGCATCTAATCTACGACGGTGCGTAATGGTTAACAAGCCTCGCTAGTTCAATTATGACTGATTAGGTGGTTCGATTCTCACTGGGTGCTTCATACTTTTGACCTTAGCAAATTACTATACATGTTTGAATTGACGCCTCTGTTCTTTCATTTCTTGAACAATGAAAGTATTATCTACCGGCCTAGATTGAGAAGTGTTATTTACGAAAACAGTGATTCTCAGCAGTATTCGAAATTGTATTGCATCAAAGAAAAACACTTCTAGAACCGAAGCAGCCCTTACTAATTAGGCCACGGAGACCGGCGTAATAAGTCTCATTTACTTAGAAAATCACTTCTTATTATTCTAAACTTTATTTTTGCTCTTTTGTCTTGCATTATAAACATGAAAGGCGATCATACAATTGTTTCAAGAACACATGTAATCTTGTGCTTGACAGTTGGGGATTTCATTATAAAATTTCCAAGAGATACTCAAAAGTTACTGAATGCAGTTGCTGTAGAAACATGAAAGGATAAAAAAAGTGGAGATTATGAGGATATGTAGGATAGATAAAGGTCGGCGCTAAAGTTGAAGGCATTAATATGGTTGTGATCGGGGAAGAATTCTCTCAGGTTTTTGTTCTACAAAGTAGACGTTCTCGGAATGAAGCTCTATGTCGAACACACTTATTATCAATGGAATACGAAGAAAACATAGATGACACGAACTATGTGTACCTCACATTGAGGGTCCCAGTTTTAAAGGTCTGAACAAGTGGAATTAACAAATGGGGCTTCTCTGAATATTTGCCACGGAAAGAGCGATTAGCATGCAATGTTTTGTCTGGAGGAAACGGGTTGTAGGGTGGAAACTAATTCATCCAGCACAAGAAGGCGTAACAGCTTTTGAACTCTCTCAATGTGCACAAAGTAATTTTTTTATTTAAAGTATATGTTTAATCTGGGTTTGAATGGCTGTCCATTTTCTCTTATTTTCATAAACAATGAAAGCATTATCAACCGGACAACATAGAGAAGACATACTAAAGAATAGTGCGCCTAATAACAGGATTCGAAAATATAACCCATTTTTCAGAGCAGCGAAAGGACTTCGATGACCGAAAATCGTCAGGCTCAAATAACAACTTAAATAATGCAAGTCGCTCGTATTAAAAAAACAGGAAGATTTAGTTAGAAACAAAGAAAAGAGGGGTGAACTTCTAGGTATTATCATTCCTCCTATATGGCAGTGAATGATGGACAATCTCCTCATGTCTTCGAAAAGCTAAACAAAGTATTAAGAAACAGGAAGTTTCGTTAGAAAGAAAGAAAAGAGTGATGAAATTCTATGTAATATCAATCCTCCTATATGGCAGTGAATGCTTGACAATCTCCTCAGGTCTACAAAAGCTCAACAAATTATTAAGGAACGGGAAGATTTCGTTAGAAAGAAAGAAAAGATTGATGAACTTCTATGTAATATCAATCCTTCTATATGGCAGTGAATGATGGACAATCTCCTCATGTCTTCCAAAAGCTCAAGAAAGTATTAAGAAACATGAAGATTTCGTAAGAAATAGAGTGATGAACTTCTATGTGATATCAATCCTCCTTTATGGCAGTGAATGATGGACAATCTCCTCATGTCTACAAAATTTCAACAAATTATTAAGAAACAGGAAGATTTCGTTAGAAACAAAGAAAAGAGTGATGGACTTCTATGTAATATCAATCCTCCTATACGGCAGTGAATTCTGGACAATCTCCTCATGTCTTCCAAAAGCTAAACAAAGTATTAAGAAACAAGAAGATTTCGTTAGAAACGAAGAAAAGAGTGATGAAATTCTATGTAATATCAGTCCTCCTATACGGCAGCGAATGCTGGAAAATCTCCTCATGTCTTCCAAAAGACAAACAAAGTATTAAGAAACAGGAAGATTTCGTTAGAAACAAAGAAAAGAGTGATGAACTTCTATGTAATATCAATCCTTTTATATGGCAGCGAATTCTGGACAATCTCCTCATGTCTTCCAAAAGCTAAACAAAGTATTAAGAAACAGGAAGATTTCTTTAGAAACAAAGAAAAGAATGATGAACTTCTATGAAATATCAATCCTCCTAAATGGCAGTGAATGCTGGTCAATCTCCTCAAGTCTTCCAAAAGATTCCACATTGCGTCTTGCGAAAAATGTTGCTTCATTTTCTCTATCTAATTACTTGCTGCCCGCTACTTTCAATATTAGTTCCTGGAGCTCTGTTTGTCTATCTTGATTTTCCTTTCGCTTTTGTAATATTTACTTTTGCCATTTTTCTTGTAGCTGTAACTGTTGATCATTTTGCTATTTTTGCATTTGTAATTGTTGCTCATTTTCGTGCTTTATCAGTTCTACCAACATATTTTTAAAAATTTCCATGA
Source organism: Acanthosepion lycidas (assembly GCA_963932145.1). Classification (NCBI taxonomy): domain Eukaryota; kingdom Metazoa; phylum Mollusca; class Cephalopoda; order Sepiida; family Sepiidae; genus Acanthosepion; species Acanthosepion lycidas. The sequence goes on from OZ010612.1 coordinate 71,349,581, forward strand.
TAACTCAATTTTATGTATTATTACTCCTCGAATTTGTTTGTCGCTAATTTGTTGTTGGACGACGAGGGAAGGATTTTTCTTCTGTTGATTAGTTTTTCCGCGTGTGTTCGCCAAGTTGTTTGTTGTTAGACGTACGAAAAGTTTTTCTTTCCGTGTGAGTTTCGAATCCTCGTTCGTCAAGTTGCTGTAGGTTATCCGTGTGAGTTTCGAATCCTCGTTCGCCAAGTTGTTGTGGATTCCGCGTAAAAAATCGGTCTCCAATAAATGACAAATGAAATTATTTAAGCTAAGAAATTAAATGTATTTACACAAAATACAAAAGGTAATGCTGTTAGTTAAATCTAGGAACGCCGGTTAGTATTAATCAAAGATCGCGATATACAGTCTCGAAGTAAACTTCCTTAGAGTACGGCGTCCTTGTAACTGACTTCTAACGTCAACTCAATCACAAAGCTAAACAAAGTATTAAGAAACAGGAAGATTTCGTTAGAAACAAAGAAAGGAGTGATGAACTTCTATGTAATATCAATCCTCCTATATGGCAGTGAATGCTTGACAATCTCCTCAGGTCTACAAAAGCTCAACAAATTATTAAGGAACGGGAAGATTTCGTTAGAAAGAAAGAAAAGATTGATGAACTTCTATGTAATATCAATCCTTCTATATGGCAGTGAATGATGGACAATCTCCTCATGTCTTCCAAAAGGTCAAGAAAGTATTAAGAAACATGAAGATTTCGTAAGAAATAGAGTGATGAACTTCTATGTGATATCAATCCTCCTATATGGCAGTGAATGATGGACAATCTCCTCATGTCTACAAAATGTCAACAAAGTATTAAGAAACTGGAAGATTTCATTAGAAATAAAGAAAAGAGTGATGAACTTCTATGTAATATCAATCCTCCTATGTGGCAGTAAATGCTGGACAAACTTCTCATGTCTTCCAAAAGCTAAACAAAGTATTAAGAAACAGGAAGATTTCGTTAGAAACAAAGAAAAGAGTTATGAACTTCTATGTAATATCAATCCTCCTATACGGCAGTGAATGCTGGAAAATCTCCTCATGTCTTCCAAAAGACAAACAAAGTATTAAGAAACAGGAAGATTTCGTTAGAAACAAAGAAAAGAGTGATGCACTTCTATGTAATATCAATCCTTTTATATGGCAGCGAATGCTGGAAAATCTCCTCATGTCTTCCAAAAGACAAACAAAGTATTAAGAAACAGGAAGATTTCGTTAGAAACAAAGAAAAGAGTGATGAAATTCTATATAATATCAATCCTTTTATATGGCAGCGAATTCTGGACACTCTCCTCATGTCTTCCAAAAGCTAAACAAAGTATTAAGAAACAGGAAGATTTCGTTAGAAACAAAGAAAAGAGTGATGAACTTCTATGAAATATCAATCCTCCTAAATGGCAGTGAATGCTGGTCAATCTCCTCAAGTCTTCCAAAAGATTCCACATTGCGTCTTGCGAAAAATGTTGCTTCATTTTCTCTATCTAATTACTTGCTGCCCGCTACTTTCAATATTAGTTCCTGGAGCTCTGTTTGTCTATCTTGATTTTCCTTTCGCTTTTGTAATATTTACTTTTGCCATTTTTCTTGTAGCTGTAACTGTTGATCATTTTGCTATTTTTGCATTTGTAATTGTTGCTCATTTTCGTGCTTTATCAGTTCTACCAACATATTTTTAAAAATTTCCATGATAACTCAATTTTATGTATTATTACTCCTCGAATTTGTTTGTCGCTAATTTGTTGTTGGACGACGAGGGAAGGATTTTTCTTCTGTTGATTAGTTTTTGCGCGTGTGTTCGCCAAGTTGTTTGTTGTTAGACGTACGAAAAGTTTTTCTTTCCGTGTGAGTTTCGAATCCTCGTTCGTCAAGTTGCTGTAGGTTATCCGTGTGAGTTTCGAATCCTCGTTCGCCAAGTTGTTGTGGATTCCGCGTAAAAAATCGGTCTCCAATAAATGACAAATGAAATTATTTAAGCTAAGAAATTAAATGTATTTACACAAAATACAAAAGGTAATGCTGTTAGTAAAATCCAGGAACGCCGGTTAGTATTAATCAAAGATCGCTATATACAGTCTCGAAGTAAACTTCCTTAGAGTACGGCGTCCTTGTAACTGACTTCTAACGTCAACTCAATCACAAAGCTAAACAAAGTATTAAGAAACAGGAAGATTTCGTTAGAAACAAAGAAAGGAGTGATGAACTTCTATGTAATATCAGTCCTCCTATACGGCAGTGAATGCTGGACAATCTCCTCATGTCTTCCAAAAGCTAAACGAAGTATTAAGAAAGAGTAAGATTTCGTTAGAAACAAAGAAAAGAGTGATGAACTTCTACGCAATATCAATCCTCCTATATATCAGTGAATGATTTACAATCTCCTCATAGCTGAAGCAGAAACTTGAAGAAATGGAAACCTGACGATAGGCGAAGCTTCCCACTGCGTTTGAAATAAAATGTTAAGTTTGAAATTCACCGATGCAAATTGGATAATCGATAGGTTTCGGTGCTCTAATTAACGGGGCGCGAGTAACTTAAAATGGTTTACCTCCCATATAATGGACAATTATTCAAAAATGGAGACTTGCACCAACAGTGATGTCTTTCTGAAGATGGATGCTGAAGATACCATGGCTGAAGAATTTATTAAAGTTTAATTCTCAGAGAAAACCGAAACAAAATGTAAAATAATGCTTTACATCAGAAAGAAGCAGTTAAATTTTTCAGGCTACATATTGAGGAAAGAAGGCTGTGAAAGTTTAGCACTCAAAGGATATATTAAAGGCAATAAGGACAGAGGAAATTAGCATAACCCTTGCCTAACGATATTGTATAAATGGTTTTCAGAGCAGGGTTTAGGTGAGATAGCGAGATGTTATAATTTGCTAAGAACTTGAAAGGTCAGAAAATTATGGTCAGCTATGATCGCTAAAGTCCTGAAGGAGAATGGCAGATAAAAGAAGAATATTCTTCTTTTTTTCAATTTTATATGTATGCAAAAAGGGAGAAGTATATTTGTATATTTGTGAAAAGGGATAATTTTCTTAGTGTGTACATATCTGTGGGGGTAGTGTGTTTATTCTTAGTCATTTGATAAAAATATTCACCGCATCCACCCGACAGTGTTCAGAAATTTCGACTCGATTTTTGGTTTCGCATATCAGAACAATCAGTAAATTCTTTACGTAAAGCTTGTAAATTATTTATTCTTTGCTAAAAGATTTCGGTCCCTATTGTTTTTGTTTTTTTTCTGCCAGTGACAAAATCGAAATAACTGTTTTTTGTTTTTTATTTGGTCAGCGTTATTGAGAGGAAAACATACGTCTGATTCCCCGTGAAAGATCTCAAGTTATTGCAACGAATCCCAGACAACGGCATTGAAAAGAGACGGAAGATATTGACCGTCTTATTGTGTCAGGCACCGAACACGTGGATGGCTAGATTGATGATAAGAAGCTTAACTATAGAGTCATTGTATTCAAAGTTCGAGATTTGGCGCCACGAGTTAGATCAATGGTTAGAACATAAAGATTAAACCTAAATTCCAGCGGCATAGCTTTATATTCTTCATGAAGTTATGCGAAACTTCAAAGACGTGCGAGATCATGGTTCTTAATATCTCCTTAAGATTCCTAGCAGTAAGCAAGGTTTAATCCTTTACTATCTATCTCAGTCCATGTTTTGACATCTATTTTCCCAAACCCGTTAGATTCTGCCTTCTACACCTTCTGAAAGTGGACTCGCCACAAGTTCCTATCCTTTCTTGTTCGAAACAATGTATGTCCCCTTACTCTCGCACTGAGTCTGTTGTCTTAAATTCTTTTACATAAACTCGTTAGCTAGTTTACTAGACGTCTCCCTCTGTCTCTTTCTATAAGTCCCGTGAGTGTCAAATTCTCCAAACCTCCTTATTTTCATTATAAGCCCCAGAAATTTGAAGCTGCCTCTTTCTGGTTCTAAGCATAAATCTCCTTTTTGCATAATTTTGCTTTAACACTTTATCGTTGCTCACATGTATTGACCATGGCATTCTCAGCATCCTCCTGTAGGACCATTCCTCATTTCTCGGATTCATCTGTGAAGAAATTGTCCGGCATTCTCTGCCGTATACATGAACTGATATTACATATCAGTTCATTACCATGTTCTTTAAATTAAAGATATACATATCTATCACGCACACACGCACACGCACGCACACGCACACACGTACACACGCACACGCACGCACACGCACGCACACACACGCACACACGTACACACGTACACACGCACACACACGCGCACACGCACACACACACACACGCACACACGCACACAGACACACGCACACACACGCACACGCACACACACACACACGCACACACAAACACACACACGCACACACATTTATATATATTGTGGAAATTGCAAGACAAAATGGAAAAGTTGATTTGTGGCGCATTTCATCCATTTGTACTTCATCTTACTGGGTTTGTTTACGTTGTTGTCGCTACGCATGCGCATGAACAAGAGAAACTACTAACGTCTCTCGTTCGCGCGCATGCGTAGTCACAAAATTTCTACAAAAATCTACAAAAGGTAAAATATTTTGCATTTTATGCCGAATAGAGTAAGCTGAAAAATTTTGTTGGAAAGAAAATATAGCCGCTGATCTATTTTATTCAGGGTAGAACTGCCTACCTTACCTAACTAGACACACACCTAATATATGGGATAACGATATATAAATTCTTATATAAAGAAAAGATGTATGACAAACTGAAAAATATTTATTACCTCACACGTTAGAATAGTAGCTAATCGTACTTGAAATAGACGCCCTTCTTTTTTTTACTTTAACAAGTGTGTGTTACGTGTATCGGCCTGCACACCGAGAAATTTCAATACAGGGAATATGCTCTCTGAAAGAAAATCGAACATGCGACTCCCTTGTTAGTGTTGTTCTGGGGAGGTATTAGTCGGCGGCGCCAATTCGATAATAAATTTGCCTTCTTTCGCGGCCCCTGATCACTAGTTGTTTTTAGTACAGAGATAAAAAAAAACTTCAATAAAAGGAATTTTAACTTAGCTAGTTTATTAATATGGACGTATATATCTTGTAACTATTCAGTGGGATCATTTTCACTCGTTGGGAGAATCGCATTTTAACCTTTGGTATCGACTTTTTTTGTGGAGGTCGCTACTTAAATGGCAAGTTTTTACAACGCCTAACACATTGACTATACGACTATAACTACAGAATATATATAATTTATCAAAAAAATATACTTTACAAAAAATATACTTTATAAAAATATATTTTAAAAAATATATATGATAAAAATATATACTTTACAAAAATATAATTTATAAAAATATACTTTTAAAAAATATAGTTTATAAAAATATAGTTTATAAAAATATGCTTTATAAAAAGATAATTTATAAAAAATATACTTTATAAAAATATATATTTTATAAAAATATGCTTTATAAAATTATGCTTTCTAAAAATATACTTTATAAAAATATGCTTTCTAAAAAATATACTTTATAAAAATATACTTTATAAAAATATGCTTTATAAAAAGATAATTTATAAAGACTATACTTTATAAAAATATATACTTTATAAAAACATGCTTTATAAAAATATGCTTTATAAAAATATACTTTATAAAAGTTTCTTTTGAGGAAATAATTGACAGTCTTCATTTACTTTCAAAAATTTTATTAAGTTACTTTCTTATAAACAAATGGGCCCTGTAAATGAAAATAAAATAGCATATTCCATTAGCATCGCAGTTGGCACAGCAAGCACTGGCTTAGGAAATCATGTGCATTGACGATCGCTTTCAGTAGTAACGTGTTACCTTTAAATATTTGAAAGAACACAAGTGTTAACGGACTTCTCGAGAAAGACCAACGTTAATATGGCATCTGGCTGAATGCCTTGAAAGCATAAATGTCTCACGCAAAACCTCGACGTCTTTTCTTTCGTACTATAGTTTCTTTTACTTCTGCTGGTTCCGATATGGCCGACAGCCAGTTTATCAGATTCGAGCAGTAATAGTGTCATACGACAATCGAAGATACAACTTGGCCTATTCAAAAGTGTTTTTCTTTTTAGAAAATTATCTGATTGAAAGACCTTAATGTAAAGTTAATGATTGATGGAAAAAGGTAGCCAATTAAACAGTCCTCTCAGTAATGGCCTCTTCCAAAAAATTAAGTAGATCAGAAACGTTTCAGCCAGAAATCGATAATTTACACAACTGCCTAAAGCACTCAGATTCTCACTATTATTTCGAATAACATTTCTAAGCACAATTCTTCTGCCATAAAATTGCTCTGATGAAGAAAAAAGTAAATTCTGATGAGAATTTTCAAGAAAATCAATTTAACGTATTAGCAAGCAGCTGTTAAATAGTTATTCCGGTACCAAAAAATCAGCAGAAGAATCTTTTAGAAATAAAAAAGGTACAAATCATATTTTGTTTTATATAAAATTACTACTAGATTGGCAAATAAGTCTCACCGTTTTAGTCTTGAACTATAAGCCATTTCTACACCAACAGTTTTTTTTCTCACACTTCTCATCTGTGGAACTTCCTATCTATTCCTTGCTTCCCTGATAACTTTTGTAACCTAAGGAAGGTTACTGAATAGAATAATCACACAAAGGTTGGTAATGAACGATAATACTTAGGATAAGAACAATACATATAAGATTCGCCAGCGGCGCGTAGAAGAAGTAGTCAACTGCTAGAAGTGAGTCATGTGAATTCCACAATGAATCTCCAACTATAGGATATCTACCAACCGTCCCACGCGGTCAGATGTGGCACAAGGCCGATTTTAATTTACGAGCTCGTAGGCTCGGCCAAAAATTCCTCGTAGATCCGGTATAAAAATGAAAACGGATAGTTGTTTCCAAAGACGATACTCTGCCCTTCGACATAGCTTCGTCTGGAGATCCTTTTTGCCAGAAAGCAGAGACTTTGACCAGCACAGCTGGAGACGAATCTCTAACTTTAAGATATCTACCAACTGCCCCACGCGGTCAGATGTGACTCAAGGCCGAGGAGAAGAATCTCCAACTTCAGACCAATATAACGTATTCACTACTGTATTTATGTGAATGTGGACATACCCATTATCGTTCGTAGGTATGCTACAACAATAAATATAAACTTCAAAATTTTAAAAGCACCACCAAGCCTCCTAGTGGCAGTATCGCCTTGCTTGAGGTGAAACGATTTTGTTTTAATTTTCTTTCAGTCGTCATTTATATGCGACAAAATTCAAAGAAGGATCTCTAAGGTAATCGTTTCTAATTTGGTATCTCGATTTCAGTCACTTTCTCACCGACGTGACTTCCCTCTGCCTTTTCTACAAATATTTTCATGGCAACTACTCAGGTGAACTTTTTACCCTGGTACTCCGACTACATGAATTTACGCGATAGTAGACTGGTATCTAGGGTCCGTCAGATTAGGGTTGAAATAGCTAGATGTAAAGCCACTACTACTCTAACAGTTTCTTTCCCCGCACTTCTCACCTGTCCAAATCCATTCCAATTTCCTGCTTCCCTGATAACTACAAACTTCAAAAATATTTTGAAGAATAAAATTGATGAAAAACAGAAATTATTTATGATTCAACCTAATATTTTATAACAAAATTATTTCCAATGCATTTTCATAGTAAAATCATTTCCAATGCATTTTCATAGTAAAATGATATCCAACGCATTTCCATACTGAAATCATTTCCAATGCATTTCTATATTAAAATAATTTCCAATTTATTTTTATCGTAAAATCATTTCCAAAGCATTTCCATAGTAAAATCACCTCCAATGCATTTCCATACTAAAATCACTTTCGATGTATTTCCATATTAAATTCACTTCCGACGCATTTTCATAGAGAAATCACTTCTAATGCATTTTCATAGTAAATTCATTTTAGATGCATTTCCATTGTAAAATCACCTTCAATGCATTTTCATAGAGAAATCACTTCTAATGCATTTTCATAGTAAATTCATTTTAGATGCATTTCCATTGTAAAATCACCTTCAATGCATTTTCATAGAGAAATCACTTCTAATGCATTTTCATAGTAAATTCATTTTAGATGCATTTCCATTGTAAAATCACCTTTAATGCATTTTCATAGAGAAATCACTTCTAATGCATTTTCATAGTAAATTCATTTCAGATGCATTTCCATTGTAAAATCACCTTCAATGCATTTTCATAGAGAAATCACTTCTAATGCATTTTCATAGTAAATTCATTTTAGATGCATTTCCATTGTAAAATCACCTTCAATGCATTTTCATAGAGAAATCACTTCTAATGCATTTTCATAGTAAATTCATTTCAGATGCATTTCCATTGTAAAATCACCTTCAATGCATTTTCATAGAGAAATCACTTCTAATGCATTTTCATAGTAAATTCATTTCAGATGCATTTCCATTGTAAAATCACCTTTAATGCATTTTCATAGTAAAATCACTTCTAATGCATTTTCATAGTAAATTCATTTTAGATGCATTTCCATTGTAAAATCACCTTTAATGCATTTTCATAGAGAAATCACTTCTAATGCATTTTCATAGTAAATTCATTTCAGATGCATTTCCATTGTAAAATCACCTTCAATGCATTTTCATAGAGAAATCACTTCTAATGCATTTTCATAGTAAATTCATTTTAGATGCATTTCCATTGTAAAATCACCTTCAATGCATTTTCATAGAGAAATCACTTCTAATGCATTTTCATAGTAAATTCATTTTAGATGCATTTCCATTGTAAAATCACCTTCAATGCATTTTCATAGAGAAATCACTTCTAATGCATTTTCATAGTAAATTCATTTTAGATGCATTTCCATTGTAAAATCACCTTCAATGCATTTTCATAGAGAAATCACTTCTAATGCATTTTCATAGTAAATTCATTTCAGATGCATTTCCATTGTAAAATCACCTGCAATGCATTTTCATAGAGAAATCACTTCTAATGCATTTTCATAGTAAATTCATTTTAGATGCATTTCCATTGTAAAATCACCTGCAATGCATTTTCATAGAGAAATCACTTCTAATGCATTTTCATAGTAAATTCATTTTAGATGCATTTCCATTGTAAAATCACCTTTAATGCATTTTCATAGAGAAATCACTTCTAATGCATTTTCATAGTAAATTCATTTTAGATGCATTTCCATTGTAAAATCACCTTCAATGCATTTTCATAGAGAAATCGCTTCTAATGCATTTTCATAGTAAATTCATTTTAGATGCATTTCCATTGTAAAATCACCTTCAATGCATTTTCATAGAGAAATCACTTCTAATGCATTTTCATAGTAAATTCATTTTAGATGCATTTCCATTGTAAAATCACCTTCAATGCATTTTCATAGAGAAATCAATTCTAATGCATTTTCATAGTAAATTCATTTTAGATGCATTTCCATTGTAAAATCACCTTTAATGCATTTTCATAGAGAAATCACTTCTAATGCATTTTCATAGTAAATTCATTTTAGATGCATTTCCATTGTAAAATCACCTTCAATGCATTTTCATAGAGAAATCACTTCTAATGCATTTTCATAGTAAATTCATTTCAGATGCATTTCCATTGTAAAATCACCTTCAATGCATTTTCATAGAGAAATCACTTCTAATGCATTTTCATAGTAAATTCATTTTAGATGCATTTCCATTGTAAAATCACCTTTAATGCATTTTCATAGAGAAATCACTTCTAATGCATTTTCATAGTAAATTCATTTTAGATGCATTTCCATTGTAAAATCACCTTCAATGCATTTTCATAGAGAAATCACTTCTAATGCATTTTCATAGTAAATTCATTTTAGATGCATTTCCATTGTAAAATCACCTTCAATGCATTTTCATAGAGAAATCACTTCTAATGCATTTTCATAGTAAATTCATTTTAGATGCATTTCCATTGTAAAATCACCTTTAATGCATTTTCATAGAGAAATCACTTCTAATGCATTTTCATAGTAAATTCATTTTAGATGCATTTCCATTGTAAAATCACCTTCAATGCATTTTCATAGAGAAATCACTTCTAATGCATTTTCATAGTAAATTCATTTTAGATGCATTTCCATTGTAAAATCACCTTTAATGCATTTTCATAGAGAAATCACTTCTAATGCATTTTCATAGTAAATTCATTTTAGATGCATTTCCATTGTAAAATCACCTTCAATGCATTTTCATAGAGAAATCACTTCTAATGCATTTTCATAGTAAATTCATTTTAGATGCATTTCCATTGTAAAATCACCTTCAATGCATTTTCATAGAGAAATCACTTCTAATGCATTTTCATAGTAAATTCATTTTAGATGCATTTCCATTGTAAAATCACCTTCAATGCATTTTCATAGAGAAATCACTTCTAATGCATTTTCATAGTAAATTCATTTTAGATGCATTTCCATTGTAAAATCACCTTCAATGCATTTTCATAGAGAAATCACTTCTAATGCATTTTCATAGTAAATTCATTTCAGATGCATTTCCATTGTAAAATCACCTGCAATGCATTTTCATAGAGAAATCACTTCTAATGCATTTTCATAGTAAATTCATTTCAGATGCATTTCCATTGTAAAATCACCTTCAATGCATTTTCATAGAGAAATCACTTCTAATGCATTTTCATAGTAAATTCATTTTAGATGCATTTCCATTGTAAAATCACCTTTAATGCATTTTCATAGAGAAATCACTTCTAATGCATTTTCATAGTAAATTCATTTTAGATGCATTTCCATTGTAAAATCACCTTCAATGCATTTTCATAGAGAAATCACTTCTAATGCATTTTCATAGTAAATTCATTTTAGATGCATTTCCATTGTAAAATCACCTTCAATGCATTTTCATAGAGAAATCACTTCTAATGCATTTTCATAGTAAATTCATTTTAGATGCATTTCCATTGTAAAATCACCTTTAATGCATTTTCATAGAGAAATCACTTCTAATGCATTTTCATAGTAAATTCATTTTAGATGCATTTCCATTGTAAAATCACCTTCAATGCATTTTCATAGAGAAATCACTTCTAATGCATTTTCATAGTAAATTCATTTTAGATGCATTTCCATTGTAAAATCACCTTTAATGCATTTTCATAGAGAAATCACTTCTAATGCATTTTCATAGTAAATTCATTTTAGATGCATTTCCATTGTAAAATCACCTTCAATGCATTTTCATAGAGAAATCACTTCTAATGCATTTTCATAGTAAATTCATTTAAGATGCATTTCCATTGTAAAATCACCTTTAATGCATTTTCATAGAGAAATCACTTCTAATGCATTTTCATAGTAAATTCATTTTAGATGCATTTCCATTGTAAAATCACCTTCAATGCATTTTCATAGAGAAATCACTTCTAATGCATTTTCATAGTAAATTCATTTTAGATGCATTTCCATTGTAAAATCACCTTCAATGCATTTTCATAGAGAAATCACTTCTAATGCATTTTCATAGTAAATTCATTTTAGATGCATTTCCATTGTAAAATCACCTTCAATGCATTTTCATAGAGAAATCACTTCTAATGCATTTTCATAGTAAATTCATTTTAGATGCATTTCCATTGTAAAATCACCTTCAATGCATTTTCATAGAGAAATCACTTCTAATGCATTTTCATAGTAAATTCATTTTAGATGCATTTCCATTGTAAAATCACCTTTAATGCATTTTCATAGAGAAATCACTTCTAATGCATTTTTATAGTAAATTCATTTTAGATGCATTTCCATTGTAAAATCACCTTCAATGCATTTTCATAGAGAAATCACTTCTAATGCATTTTCATAGTAAATTCATTTTAGATGCATTTCCATTGTAAAATCACCTTTAATGCATTTTCATAGAGAAATCACTTCTAATGCATTTTCATAGTAAATTCATTTTAGATGCATTTCCATTGTAAAATCACCTTCAATGCATTTTCATAGAGAAATCACTTCTAATGCATTTTCATAGTAAATTCATTTCAGATTTATTTCCATTGTAAAATCACCTTCAATGCATTTTCATAGAGAAATCACTTCTAATGCATTTTCATAGTAAATTCATTTCAGATGCATTTCCATTGTAAAATCACCTTCAATGCATTTTCATAGAGAAATCACTTCTAATGCATTTTCATAGTAAATTCATTTCAGATGCATTTCCATTGTAAAATCACCTTCAATACATTTTCATAGAGAAATCACTTCTAATGCATTTTCATAGTAAATTCATTTTAGATGCATTTCCATTGTAAAATCACCTTTAATGCATTTTCATAGAGAAATCACTTCTAATGCATTTTCATAGTAAATTCATTTTAGATGCATTTCCATTGTAAAATCACCTTTAATGCATTTTCATAGAGAAATCACTTCTAATGCATTTTCATAGTAAATTCATTTCAGATGCATTTCCATTGTAAAATCACCTTCAATGCATTTTCATAGAGAAATCACTTCTAATGCATTTTCATAGTAAATTCATTTTAGATGCATTTCCATTGTAAAATCACCTTTAATGCATTTTCATAGAGAAATCACTTCTAATGCATTTTCATAGTAAATTCATTTCAGATGCATTTCCATTGTAAAATCACCTTCAATGCATTTTCATAGAGAAATCACTTCTAATGCATTTTCATAGTAAATTCATTTCAGATGCATTTCCATTGTAAAATCACCTTCAATGCATTTTCATAGAGAAATCACTTCTAATGCATTTTCATAGTAAATTCATTTTAGATGCATTTCCATTGTAAAATCACCTTTAATGCATTTTCATAGAGAAATCACTTCTAATGCATTTTCATAGTAAATTCATTTTAGATGCATTTCCATTGTAAAATCACCTTTAATGCATTTTCATAGAGAAATCACTTCTAATGCATTTTCATAGTAAATTCATTTCAGATGCATTTCCATTGTAAAATCACCTTCAATGCATTTTCATAGAGAAATCACTTCTAATGCATTTTCATAGTAAATTCATTTTGGATGCATTTCCATTGTAAAATCACCTTTAATGCATTTTCATAGAGAAATCACTTCTAATGCATTTTCATAGTAAATTCATTTCAGATGCATTTCCATTGTAAAATCACCTTTAATGCATTTTCATAGAGAAATCACTTCTAATGCATTTTCATAGTAAATTAATTTTAGATGCATTTCCATTGTAAAATCACCTTTAATGCATTTTCATAGAGAAATCACTTCTAATGCATTTTCATAGTAAATTCATTTTAGATGCATTTCCATTGTAAAATCACCTTTAATGCATTTTCATAGAGAAATCACTTCTAATGCATTTTCATAGTAAATTCATTTTAGATGCATTTCCATTGTAAAATCACCTTCAATGCATTTTCATAGAGAAATCACTTCTAATGCATTTTCATAGTAAATTCATTTCAGATGCATTTCCATTGTAAAATCACCTTCAATGCATTTTCATAGAGAAATCACTTCTAATGCATTTTCATAGTAAATTCATTTCAGATGCATTTCCATTGTAAAATCACCTTTAATGCATTTTCATAGAGAAATCACTTCTAATGCATTTTCATAGTAAATTCATTTCAGATGCATTTCCATTGTAAAATCACCTTCAATGCATTTTCATAGAGAAATCACTTCTAATGCATTTTCATAGTAAATTCATTTTAAATTCATTTCCATTGTAAAATCACCTTCAATGCATTTTCATAGAGAAATCACTTCTAATGCATTTTCATAGTAAATTCATTTCAGATGCATTTCCATTGTAAAATCACCTTCAATGCATTTTCATAGAGAAATCACTTCTAATGCATTTTCATAGTAAATTCATTTTAGATGCATTTCCATTGTAAAATCACCTTCAATGCATTTTCATAGAGAAATCACTTCTAATGCATTTTCATAGTAAATTCATTTCAGATGCATTTCCATTGTAAAATCACCTTTAATGCATTTTCATAGAGAAATTACTTCTAATGCATTTTCATAGTAAATTCATTTTAGATGCATTTCCATTGTAAAATCACCTTCAATGCATTTTCATAGAGAAATCACTTCTAATGCATTTTCATAGTAAATTCATTTTAGATGCATTTCCATTGTAAAATCACCTTCAATGCATTTTCATAGAGAAATTACTTCTAATGCATTTTCATAGTAAATTCATTTCAGATGCATTTCCATTGTAAAATCACCTTTAATGCATTTTCATAGAGAAATCACTTCTAATGCATTTTCATAGTAAATTCATTTTAGATGCATTTCCATTGTAAAATCACCTTTAATGCATTTTCATAGAGAAATCACTTCTAATGCATTTTCATAGTAAATTCATTTCAGATGCATTTCCATTGTAAAATCACCTTCAATGCATTTTCATAGAGAAATCACTTCTAATGCATTTTCATAGTAAATTCATTTTAGATGCATTTCCATTGTAAAATCACCTTCAATGCATTTTCATAGAGAAATCACTTCTAATGCATTTTCATAGTAAATTCATTTTAGATGCATTTCCATTGTAAAATCACCTTCAATGCATTTTCATAGAGAAATCACTTCTAATGCATTTTCATAGTAAATTCATTTTAGATGCATTTCCATTGTAAAATCACCTTCAATGCATTTTCATAGAGAAATCACTTCTAATGCATTTTCATAGTAAATTCATTTTAGATGCATTTCCATTGTAAAATCACCTTTAATGCATTTTCATAGAGAAATCACTTCTAATGCATTTTCATAGTAAATTCATTTTAGATGCATTTCCATTGTAAAATCACATTCAATGCATTTTCATAGAGAAATCACTTCTAATGCATTTTCATAGTAAATTCATTTTAGATGCATTTCCATTGTAAAATCACCTTCAATGCATTTTCATAGAGAAATCACTTCTAATGCATTTTCATAGTAAATTCATTTTAGATGCATTTCTAATCTAAAATCACTTGCAATGCATTGTCATAGTAACATCTTTTCCAATATATTTTTTGTAATAAAATAATCTCTGTAGTATAGATAATATAGCTAATGGTAAATATTTAATTGAATAAAGCAAAAATGTACTTTTTGAAGAATAAAATTCACAAATTAAATTTTAATTTATTTGATAAAAAAGAAGCGGAAATCTTGAAACTTCTTACTTGCAAATAAACCTTTCTGTCAAAAGGACGTCTCTTCCCTTGACACCGTTATTACTACGTTATTTTTCTACTCCCTTAGCAATGTTTATTTACAATATTATAAAAAAATATATGAATCAAGTACAATGCAATGGTCATCGTTTACCATTTTATAAACAAATACATTTCCAAAGAAATGTTTTTATTAAAAAATATATAATAATAGACAAATTCATTCCGAATCGTTATACATTGCATGACATCACAACCACTGGGGTTAGGGTTAGGGTTAAGTTTCGTTCGGCGATTCTAAACACAAATTTTTGACGCTGGCAATCTTCCGAACAAAAACATAATTTCGACTTTTTTGTTTTTCGTTTAGTTTATCCGATGAATTTTTCCTGAATTTTACTTTATTAATCAATAATTATTGATATTTCTGATATCGACTATAGGACAGCAAAGTCACAACAACGCGTAAATGTCTCGCGTGCCTATCACAACAGATCAGTCATTGAAAAGAGCCAGGCCAGAAGTAAGAAAGAAATACGACTGCTGTTGTGCCAGGCTCCAGCCGCCTCGGAGCCTGACGCAAGTATAAAACGTAAACAGGCGGAAATACATCAGGAGTCCTCATGCATTTATTGGGCTTTTATTACACACAATTGGTTGCCTCCTTCAGAGTATCAACGGCACTTCATATGCCAAAAGTTTTATATAAAAATATTTGCATTATTTGTTTTTGCTGCTAACAATTTTTAATAATAATAATAATAATAATAATAATAATAATAATAATAATATATATATATATATATATATATATATATATATATATTAGTAATATATATATATATAATTTTTAATGATATATATAAATATAATTTTTAATATATATATATAATTTTTAATAATATATATATATATATATATATATATATATATATACATAATTTTTAATAATATATTCATTTGTTCTTTTTGGTTTCATTCAGTTTTCCACAAATATCATTGGCAAAGATCTAAATCTATCCCTTCTCCCACAAGCCAAGGAATAACAGGACATATTGAGACTTACAGCTTTCGCTCTCAATAAATCTACCGCAGAATGAAACGACAATCTACTGTGGGAAATCGTGAATTGAAAGACCATGCCTGATGGCCATATCATGTTGAAACACCGGTTCCTGTACAATCACTGCTTATTAGCCAGATGAGTGACCGCTTGCCCATACAACGATGCTGTTAGCTAAACGCCGATTCCTGTATAGTCAATGGTTACTACCCAGATCGGTGACCGCTTCGGAATACAAATATGACGTCAGCTTGGAAAATGTGGATAGTGTAATGAACATACAGCCGTATCATGTTGAAACACCGGTTCCAGTACAATCACTGGTTAGTAACAAGACGGGTGACCGCTTGAGAATGATAAGGTGGGGTGAGATTGTATATGCGTATGGTGAAATGGTCTTACAGCTGTTTCATTTTGAAACATCGACTCCTGTACGATAATTGGTCAGTACCCAGATGGGTAGATGCTTGGATATACAAAGATGCTGTGAACTTGAATGTATAGCTAGTGTAAAGGACTTTCGGCCGAATCATATTGAACTCCAGTTTCTGTACGATGACTGGTCTGTACCCAAATGGTTAAGCGCTTCAGTACACAAAGGTGCTGTGAACTTGGTTGTGTGGCTAGAGCAAAGAACTTACGGCTGTATAATGTTGAAACACCGGTTCGTGTAAGATCAATGGTTAATACCCACATAGGTGGCCGCTTCAGAATGCAAAGGATCTTTGAGCTTGGATGTGTGCATTGTGTAATAGACTTACGGCCGTATCATGTTGAAACACCTGTTTCTGAACAATCCCTGATCAACACCGCTTGGAAATGTCCGGTGCTATCAACTTGACTTTGTGCATAGCGCAATGGACCTACTGATGTATTATGTTGAAACCTCGATTCATGTACGATCATTAGCTAGTATCCAGGTGGCTGACAGCTTCGGAACACAAAGAGGTTTTCAATTTGGAAAATGTGGATAGTGTAATGGACTTACGGCCGTATCATGTTGAAACACCAGCTCCTGTACGATCACAAACCAGTACCCAGATGGATGACAGCTTGAGAATACATAGGTGCTATGAACTTGAATATGTGCATAGTGTAAAAGACTTAGGGCCGTATCATGTTCAAACACTGGTTGCTGTGCGATCGCTGATCAGTATCTAGATGGATGACAGCTGGAGAATACATAGGTGCTATGAACTTGAATATGTGCATAGTGTAAAAGACTTAGGGCCGTATCATGTTCAAACACTGGTTGCTGTGCGATCGCTGATCAGTACCCAGATGGATGACAGCTTGAGAATACATAGGTGCTATGAACTTGAATATGTGCATAGTGTAAAAGACTTAGGGCCGTATCATGTTCAAACACTGGTTGCTGTGCGATCGCCGATCAGTACCTAGAGGGATGACCGCTTTGGAATACCAGGTGCTGTTATAATAGATGTGCAGTTGGTATAAAGGGAATAGGACCATGTGAAGTTGGGACACCTGTTTCCGTACTATCGCCGAAGTTAAGCAACGTCAAGCCAGGTCAATACCCAAATGAGTGACTGCTTGAGAATACCAGCTGCTGTAAGTTTTGATATGTTCATGGTGAATAATGGTTTAATTAGTAAGTCATTACCACTAAACCATTATTATCTCAAAAAAATCTTACAATCTATTATAAAAAGTATTTTCTGTCTTTAAATATTCGCCAAGTCAATCAGTTAAACACTAATTGCACAGTTATGTCTTTTAGATTTATTTACATTATTTGGAATATTCGTGTATGCAAACGACAGTTGCCACAAAGTGAGGGATCAGTTTATACATTTGTTGTAATATAGAAATGCACCCCCAGTTTTATCCCAATTACAATATTTTGTTTGTTTATAAAATTCTGATTAGGTGACATCAACATTTCCTTCTGTATGAAATAAGTCCCTATGCTCGAACTGAAGTGACGTCCTGTTCTCTGTTCGTCTCTTCTGTTTGTCTTCTGGTGTTTTCAAAATGTAACAATCTCCAAAAATGTATTTAAAATGTTGTCATTATTGACGGAACTCGTTGACAAATGTGCAATGCTCATCGACATTTACTTTTGTGAAATGAGTTCCATCTTGGATCTGAAGAGACATCCATGCCTACTGCTGGTACGGTAAGAGGGAGTGTTCTGTGTATGGAGAGCTGTGACTTTTCTTTGAGGTCTATTCGTCTCTTCACCATGTCTCTGGTGATTTCGAAATGTAACGCCTCGAAATATATTTGAAATGTCGTTATTGACGAATATCATCGCCGAATATTGGGGCTGTTCATCGATATTTCTCTTTGTGTGAAATGATTTTTATACTGGATCTGAAGAGACGTTCGCACGCACGTCAGGTATGGTAGGAGGGAGTGTTGAGTGTATAGAGATTTCTGGCTTTTCTTTGGGCTCTCCTCGTCTGTTCTATATGTCTTCTGGTGTTTTCGAAATGTAAAGACCCCAAAAATGTAATTAAAATGTGGTCGACATTGGCGGAATTCATTGCCAAGTATTGGGCTGTTCACTAAAATTTTCTTCTGTGTTCAATGAGTCCTATGTTGTATATGAGGTGACGTCCGTACATACTGCAGATTCGGAGGAAGTGTTCAGGGTATGAAGAGCTCTGGCTTTTCTTTGAGCTTCCTTCTATTTCTCTTACGGTATTTTCGAATGATATTGTTTTTCGCGGACTGCTCTTCTCCAATCGGTTCATTCTACAGCTTCCGTTTTTCAATTGACCAGATCTATTTTGTCCTCACCAAGGTGTTTTTGAGTTGAAGTGACAATGTGTTTTGTCACTAATAAATTATGTGTGGTATCTGATATTCTCAAGGGAACATAGATTTGCGCCTAGGGAGTTTTATTTAAGTGCTGAGGTGTACTCTTCAGATTTTATGGGAGGTCAATCGGCCAAGAAGAGAAAAGACGTGCTATCCATGTTACCCATATAGCACGTCTGTCCGCACTATCGATGTTCTCCAAATTAATGCCAGTGGTACCAGGGGTATCACAGGCTTTACCAGACTAGGGTTGAATGTCTTTTGAACTCTGAGTTCATATTTTATCCTCGGGATTTTATTTCCGAAACCGGATTTCCCGTGATTCCTTATAACTACATGTTTTGAAATCAGTTTTCGTTTGGACTGCCTTCCCAGGCTGAAGAATTTTCTCTTCTTGGCCGATTTTACATAGAAATTTCATAAGTGTGGGTTAGATGTAGTACAAGGTGGAAATTATGGAGCACGGGGGAGAGAACTTACAACTCAGTCACAATCCAGCGAGACAGGCTTGTTAAGCTTTACAACACGTCGGAATGCCCAGATGTAAGTTACTAATCGGAGGCCGAAATTAAGGAGCGCCTAGTTAGGATTGAACTCACTACTCAGACCTGATTGATTTAGCGAGACAAATTTCCTGATCATGACGCCACATCAATGGGTCCCAACAATTTTACTACGCCTTATATAGTGTTATTGCACATGGTCAACATTAAGGAACACCTAGTGAGGATCAAAGTCACTATTCAATTGTAATTCACCTAACAAGACAAGCCCGCTGGCCATTGCATCACGTTGAATTGATCCTAGTCGGTTTGTTTGCTTTGGTTTGTTTTGTGTGCGTATTAACCTCAATGGGTTATTTAATGCTGACGAGATTTTTATTTCTGGTAATATTTTCTTTTTTCAAATATTTATGCTGATACAAATTTTGAAAACTATTTCTGGTATTAAAATCTATTTTTAAATATTCATAGTGTTTTGTGGCAGGTTGTAGGGTCAACTATTTGCCCATAGCTGGGACCCTAACAGGTGCTACCACCCCGGGTCAGGGTGGACCTGGGAACACCAGAAATTAAGAGGTGGTTCAACGTTCCTCAAAATCTCCTGATCAGAGGCCTTGCTGTTAGATGTAGTTTATCGTCTTACTTAGGACACGGATGTAGTTTATCGTTTTACCCAGGACGCGGATGTAGTTTATCGTTTTACCCAGGACGCGGATGTAGTTTATCGTCATACCCAGGACACGGATGTAGTTTATCGTCTTACCCAGGACGCGGATGTTGTTCATCGTCTTACCCAGGACGCGGATGTTGTTCATCGTCTTACCCAGGACAGGATCCTAGTCAGCTGTGGATATGTCCGTTAAAAACCATTAAAACAATGAATAAATGAGATGTTTATAAACTTGAAACCCTTATGACTATCAATTTGGTATTAATTTCATTTACATGGATATTCCAATGAGAGAAAAGAAACCATTGTGTATCTGTTTGGATTCAGAATGTAAATGTTTACTCTGTAATATCAATGAAGAAAAGTCGAGTGTTTTGCATTGATAAGTATCAATCTTTTAGTTCTTAAGCAGTTCAATTTTGCAAATGTTCCTTTGTACATCTGTCATGTTTAAGGCAACTGACAATTACTACTTAAAATATTGCATTATTTATTACTTTTCAAATGGCATCAACATGAATGTTGCAAGTCACAACGTGTTTTATATTTAGTGAAAGCTCTATAGTAACAAGTAAAATGTCAATTGTTTTAGAGAAACAAATTTGGATCAAAACAAATATCTTTAAGAGAGAAGAGGATTGAATTGGGAACATATATAGATTATTAAAAAGAAGCGAGACAAAGGATTTATTCCATGTTGCAGTTGAACAAGTGCATCAATTCGATCGGTGTCAGTGACAACTTGAATAAGTATCTTGCCACAAAACCGTTATGAAGTTAGATTACAGACTATTATTTGAAATCCAAGTTTAAATGATAACAGTAAAAAAGGAAGAATAAAAAGAAAGTTTATAGAAAGTAAACAATCAAAATGGAGTAGATTGAGACAGAAATAAAAGATCCAATGGTAGCAACAGAAAAAAATGAATAGATATAGTGATATTAAGGTGAATCACTAGAACACATCTAGTATTCAACCTATTTCGCTGAAATGAAAGGTTAGGAAAGAAAATCCCGCATTAATACTGGAAAGAGCGATAACAGCTACTGGGCTTAAGAAATATGTTAAAAACTTAAATAACCTTATCAGATAGACTCTTTCGTACGGATGTCATATATGAGGCCCAAACCGTTCGGAAATATCTAAACTGTCAGCTGAATAAACATCTTCCTAAGATCAATTGTGAAAAACATGTATTGAGTGAATGAAGCATGTAGGCCTCAGCAAGGACCATTTTTTTTTAACATTGTCGACTGGCGCTACAGAATCACAAAAAATATATACCAAATAGTAGAAACCATATCCATTGAGGACTACCAACAGCAGCAACAACTAAAACGGATTGCACATATATCTCGAAGAGAAAATAATGACATAATCAAGATGTTGACATTCCACACTACTTGAAACAAAAGGTTAGGAAGGAAACTCCCATCAATACTGGAAAGAGTGATAACAGCTACTGGCCTTGAGAAGAGAAAATAATGACATAATCAAGATGTTGACATTCCACACTACTTCAAATAAAAGGTTAGGAAGGAAACCTCCATCAATAATGGAAAGAGTGATAACAGCTACTGGGCTTGAGAAGAGAAAATAATGACATAATCAAGATGTTGACATTCCACACTACTTCAAATAAAAGGTTAGGAAGGAAACCCCCATCAATATTGGAAAGAGTGATAACAGCTACTGGCCTTGAGAAGAGAAAATAATGACATAAGCAAGATGTTGACATTCCACACTACTTGAAACAAAAGGTTAGGAAGGAAACCTCCATCTATACTGGAAAGAGTGATAACAGCTACTGGGTTTGAGAAGAGAAAATAATGACATAATCAAGGTATTAACATTCTACACTACTTCAAATAAAAGGTTAGGAAGGAAACACCCATCGATACTGGAAAGAGTGATAACAGCTACTGGGCTTGAGAATAAAAAATAATGACATAATCAAGATGTTGAAATTCCACACTACTTCAAATAAAAGGTTAGGAAGGAAACCTTGATCAATACTGGAAAGAGTGATAACAGCTACTGGGCTTGAGAAGAGAAAATAATGACATAATCAAGATGTTGACATTCCACACAACCGTTAAACAAAAGGTTAGTAAGGGAACCTTCATCAATACAGGAAAGAGCGTAGTAGCTACTGGACTTGAAAAGCTTATATGGATATAAAGTGGGGGATCAATTCTAAATTACAATCAATATGTAAACTGATCCATCATTTTGTGACCACAGTAGTTTCTATACAGTGTAAACTGGCGGTACAGAATCACAAAGAAAGAACTGCACCAAATAACAGAAACAGCATCAGTTGAAGGCTTCAAGCTAAACTGGATAGCACATGTAACTTGTAGGGAAAATAATGACATAATCAAGATGTTGACATTCCACACTACCTTAAACAAAAGGTTAGTAAGGAAACTCCAATCAATACTGGAAAGAGCGATACCAGCTACTTGACTCGTGAAACTTGTTTTCCTAACAAAACTATTTTAAGAGAAAGATATTAATTTCAACGGTCATCAGTACTGGATGATTGTGCAATGATACGACTGATATTACAATTAACATTAACATTTCTACTAATATTTAATTCGTTTTTATTTTCAGGCTATTGTTCTCATCTTTGTTGTTTTTGTTAGCACAGTGTTTCAGTCAGTCGTTGTGTCCCACCCCGGACTTCATCAGGTGTATGTCGATCCGTGTAACTTCATGGCAATTTAGAACTGAACAGTTTTTAGTTTACGCCGGTAGATTGTTTGCATCTTGCTGATCTATTTCTGACCGATATTTCTAGGCAGACGTCGCCTAGTTTTTATTTAATACTGGTCAGTAGGAGGCACGGTGGAGTAATGGATAGGGGCTCGGATAGAGAAATTGGAGATCCCAGTTCAAATTCCATTATATTCACTTACGTGCTAATACCCTTGGGAAAGGTATGAATCCTCTCCTAGATTCTAGATAAATTCAACCTGTTTGAATCCCGAGTGCTAAACATGGCTTCTCCAGACACAGGAGTATCTCCAAATTATAAACAAGACGCTTTTGTTTTGTTTTTCCTTACACTCTGCTCGCTGTACAGATATATTCTCCGCGTGTATATATGTATATATAGACTTGTGTATGTCTTAGTAGTATAAATGTCTCTCTGAGAACAAACCAATTTTGTTATTCCTTTTTCCTTCAGCCATTCAATTCCATCCGTGAAATATAGTGTTACTATATCATGGATATAATAATGCCCATAATGGGGGAAATATAAATAGTGGAATAAATCTTTCTTCCATAGCTCTCTCCTGTTAAAACAGGAAAATATATTGGTTTGGTCTGGTTTATTTTGTTTTATAGCATATCAAGCTTAATGGGTTATTTAATGCCGACAACATTTTTAGGATAGATTCCTATGAATAAAATATATATTCTTTGGTTTAGATTGGTTTAGTTTATTTTGTTTTACGGCATATAAACTTCAATGGGTTATTTAATGCCGACAACATTTTTTATTGCTGGTAATATTTTGTTTTGTCAAAAATCTGTTTCTGGTAATATTTTTCCTTCAAGATTGTATTGCTGGTAATAATAATTATTTTTCAAAAAAGTATAGCTGGTAATAGTTAACTATTTGCGCATAGCTGGGACCCTAACAAGTGCTACCACCCCGGGTCAGAGTGAACCTGGAAACACCAGAAATCAAGAGGTGTTTCTACGCTCCTCAAAACCTCCTGATCAAAGTCCTTGCTTCAGGGTGTAGTTAATTGACTTACCCAGGATGCTGATGCAGTTTAACGTTTTACCCAGGACGAGAAAAGATATTGAGCGAAAAACGAATTATATAAGGCTAAAATTAATCATGGAATTATAGAGACTATTGGCGATTTTTAAAAAAATGTATAAAGGGAAGGAAATAATTAGGCATTTAGTTGCCTTCATATTTCGTTATGAATTCTGGTGGGTTACCGTTTTTAGAGTTTTATTGCTAAATTTTTTCTTTCGAGAGGTTTTACCATTTACATTATATATTTAGCATTAAATCCTATTAAGCACCAACTTATTCATCTAAAACCTTTAGTAATGAATGAATTATGGAACCGTCTAAAACTATAAAGGAAACGGAAAAAGAAACGGTTCCGTGGCCTTTATTTTAGTTGTGAACTCTAGATCTCCGCTTTATTGAATCTCAGTACATTATTTCAAGACGTTTGACTGCATTTCACTATTAAAACCTTCTAAGAAAAGGCGTCATTTTTTATAACATCGTTAGAGGTGTTCGTGATAAGTATATAATATAAATATATAAAATATAAGGTATAAATATAAGATATAAAATATAAAATATAAATAATAAAATAATAATATGTAAACATATATAATATATAAACATATATAAATAAATATAAATAAATAAAATATATAAATAAATATATATAAATATAAATCTATAATGATATATAAAAATATATAATATATATTATAAATTAACTGATTTAAAATATGGTTTCTTCGCTACAGAGGAATTACCATGTTTCAAAAACTGAAGCTAAAAACTTCAAATTTAATTATTTATTTAATTAAATTAAAAGCATTAGTTCTGGTTCATATTCAGGCAAATTTTGGAATAACTTATTTTTTTGGAATATCTTATTTTTAAATATCAATAAGAAAACCGGATTATATATCTTTCTGTTCTTTCTTTTTATTATAATATATATATATATATATATATATATATATATATATATATATATATATATATATATATATATATATATATAACATGAAAATATAAAATATAAGATACTATATAAAACTATAAAATATTATGGAACATCTAAAACTATAAAGGCAATGGGCAAATAATCAAATAAGCAAATAATAATGGAAACGGCTAAATAAACGGTTCCTTGGCCTCTGTTTTAGTTGCGGAATATTTATTTTGGCTTTATTGAATATCCATACATTGTTTTAAGAATGTTGTTTGACTGCATCTCACTATTAATACGTTCTAACAAAAGCAGTCATTTTTGACGACAACGGTAGTTAGCGATAAAAGCTAAGCAGTTGGCAAATGGTCAGCAATTTTCTCAAGCCATGGTACATCGAGGCTACTTCTTTCGTTTGCTCAATATTTAGTGCCAACACGCCATTCATTACCACAGACCAGTAATTCAAAATGGCCGATACTATTAGAGTAAGGAAAATCTTCAGCATTGAATTGTCACGGTATTGCTTGTTGTCCAGATTACAGATTCATGGATTTTTCCATCTCCGATCTAATCAACAAGGGTCATGGATTTCGATCTTTCTACCTATAAAAGTTGCTTTCCGCCCTTCGGCCTGGGTCCCTTTCAACTCCGTTTCTTCATACGAACGAGGTCCGTACCAACACCTAATTTCCTTTCATTCTAATCAGTGATAACTCACTACCGAATGTCAATGGTAGTAAGATCGCCGAAGTTAAGAAACGCCGAGCCTGGTCATGACCTAGATGAACGCATCGGAATAACTGGTGCTGTAAGCTAAAATTTGCGGGAGTTATGAAGGGCTTGCGACCGAAGTTAAGCAACATCGAACCTGGTCAGTGGCTAGATGGGTGACCGTTCCGGAATACCAGGGACTGCAAACTTGAATGTGCGGCTGATATAAAGGGCTTACAACCATATCAAGTTGAAACAACCTTTTCTCGTCCGCTCACTGAAGTTGAGCAACGTCAAGTTTGGACAGTATCTAGATGGGTGAATGCTTGGGAATATCTGATTATGTAAGCTTGAATGTGCTTGTCCTATGATGTACTTACGCTGAAAAACCGATTCACCAAAGTTAAGCAACGTCAAGCCTGGTCACTATCTAGATGGGTAGCCGCTTTGGAGATACAAGGTGCTGTAAACTTGAATGTGTTGGTAGTGTAACGGATAAGGCCGAGTTCTAATTCCAGTTGGGTTCGTTATATTCGCTTACGAACAAATGCCCTTGGGAAAGGTAGGAATCCAATTCTGAAATGGACTAATTAATATATACTAAATCATTATTATCTCCCCCAAAAAATCTTACAATTTAAAAAAAATAATTTCTGCTTTTAAATAATCTGTTAAAGGTTGATAAGCCGTAAAAAATCAAATCAATCAACCAGTCAATTCATCTTCGTTGATATGGATTCATTAATTTTCTTTAGATTTTCTCTTTTCTTTTTTCCTGCTTCCATTTATTGCTTTCTTTTTCTCATTTATTTGACTTTCTCTTATTAAATAAACGGTGCGATGAATAAATTGTCGTCTAAATAACGTAATAATTAAAAGAAAACTGGCATCTCATTGTAACAGATGCATTTACCAAAATTGCACAAAAATATCTTGAAGTACTATAGAGTAAATTTACTCAATAAAATCGCCATTGGCTTCAACCACGACCTCCACGTGATTTCGGATTCTCCTGCAACTCATCTGGACAGTCTCCTTGTTTAAGTTGGTGAATGCTACCATAATCCTTACCGTCAATTCATCTTTGCTGTTACAAGAGTTTTATTAGTCTCTTGCTCAACTACACCCACACATAATAATCAAGCGGGTGCAGTCTGGGCAGTTAGGTGGCCAGATTTAAGGGGGTAATGTGGCCGCAGAAATTGTCTGACAGCCATGACTGTGTTCTTCTTCTTGTCTAGCATGGAGTAGAGTCTGCTTAAAGAAATCTCTGGTAGTCACGCCCCTTACTTTAGATATTGAACGGGTGGCATACTGGCCATAACGTCGTGATCGTAAAATGAGGTTTGAGCATTATTAACATATTATTCAGTGTAAACAGAAAAATCTGTGGAGATTAAAGGTTTTTTTTCTGAAATCCATTCGGATGTATAACCTCCTGAAGAAAACCGTAAATCACAACAAAGATGAGGATAATAGTGCAAATATAAATAACAAAAACTCTTCGTCTCATCCCAGAAAATAAAGCAGAATCTGTATATTATGATTTTTTTTTATAATTTTTATAATTTTTACAATTTCCATGTGTAAAATTTGAATCGCATAGCCTTTTCGTTCAGAAAAAATGTCAGTTCTCTTTGTCAGGTGATAATGAAAATTAATATTCTCTTTTTGAGATGGGAAAATTACCAAGTGGCTTAAGAAAGTGGCTGGCAAAAATCCGAGAAAATTTATTCTCTATAGAATGTTTCTTATAAGTTTACCATTTCTCCTTGCTTTGAATACTGCTGCTACATATGGTCTGGTATATTTCAGATTTATCTTTGGGTTTTATCAAAGATCTTTAATTAGTAGAATAATACACTTCCGATGCATCAGTGGTCTTTAATGATGCACTGTCTTCATCGCCGATTTCGGGTTTCGCATCATATCGGTTCAAACAGTAACCCCGACCTGATTCCAAAAGGGTCAGGCCACCTCCTTTATAGCGTCGTGCTACACACCTCGACATCGCTAAAAAATTCTGATATGGCTAAAAGTCCGACCGCTCTTATTGACATACGTCAGTCAACATCAGCCAATGAAATAAAGACTTTTCCCCCTTCCCTCCTATATAGTCTTGTCTCTTGCTTAATGCGGTTTTCATTCGCGCTATTTACCCGGAATTATAATCAGGTAAGCTGGAGTAGTTCTTGCATAGTTTAATCCGATGTTTTAAATACTAATTCGATAACTAAACCATAACACTTATATTACCTTTCCTAAAAAAAAAAAACATTCATTATTCTTACTATTATATAAAAATCTTTAAGTCTAACCTTATATTCTTAATCAAACGAATTTAGAAAAATGTATGCACGTTCACGCCTCTGCATATTAGGTTGATGCAAAAATAATGACGTAATAATGTCGTTTTTTGACGTTAAAAAATACGTCAAAAACGACATTATTACGTCATTATTTTTGCACCAACCTAATATAAATGTAGTAAATATACTCTCAAACACACTCATACAACCTATCTCCCATTTACATTAATTTTATGAAACCGTTCATTACAAGATTATCTAGTACTGTTCATTTGAAATTCCTTACCAGTTTTCTAATCTATCGCTTAAAATAATACAATAGCCTAATCTAAGGAAAAAATAACTAGAAAAACATAAATAACTAAAATCCTAATTATATAATTAATCATCTTTGATGTGTGTAACTCCCTCTCTCAAATAGTTTGTAATACGTTAATTTATCATCTCTAAGTTGCATCACTGTCTTTGGGCAGAGTGCACTCAGGGGTGGTTCCGTCAAAGGACAGAGTAACAATTGAGGAAGCAACTGTCCAATGTCGCGCCCTCTCATTACACCAAATAGAGGGATCGGTGCTCGCACAGAGGCTAGCGCAAGCATGTGGTCGGTACTTTGAACCTCTTGATTTCACCCCACCCCAAAGTTAACCCTCTTAGGTTTGTAATTTTTGTTAACTTTCTACATTTTCTATTTTATTTCCTTGTTATTGTTTGGACATTTGTTTAAAATAGCCTTATGTTTGTACCTCTGGGGTAGAATCCTGTCAACAAGTGTCCACTGTCCACACTGTTTCAAAAATGCAAACCTCTTGTAACTTCCTTTTTTTCCGCGAACTCGGCGTAACATTGAAATGTATTTTTGTAGCAAACTTTATACGTAGTATAATTTATAATAATACGTAATGTAATTTATAATTTATAAGTGTATAATTTATAATAATACGTAGTGTAATTTTATAGAAAACTTGAGGACAATGTGCCATGTGTCCTCAGTGAGAGGACCCAAAGAATGTGAGTTCAATACCCGGTTAAGGCAGTGAAGAACTTGCAGATGGAAATTAACAGGAGATAACTGATAACTGACATCCATTAAACATGGCACGTGGAACTAGAACAGTCTACGCCAGTGAGCGAAATAAAGGGTTCAGTTCGACATTCCAACCACCTGAAGAAGGCCGGAGCGTACAACGGCCGAAACGTTGTAATAAATATGGCGACAAAGATGAGGACAATAGTCCGAATAATGTAAATAATGTACAAACTTTATACATATTTATGTAAACAAAATATTCGCTATATTTCTTTATCCCTTTAGACAAATGATCTTAGTTTCATGTTTAAGATTCCAGATAGTCTTGTTATTTCTTGTTTGTATTTTCAGATTAACTAGTTTTATTTATTTGTATTTATTTTCCATTTCTAGTTTTACTCTTCTGCTTCTTTTCCCGATAGACGAGTCTTCGTCTTCCTCAGAATTTTCATTGCCTTAATTCATTTATCTGGCGGTCTTTGAGAGTACGCACTCGGTAGACACTGATACCTACACTCGGGGCAAAGTAATTTTATTTTTTTGCTAATGAAAACGTTAGTTTTTGTAACACTTACAGACAAAACGCAGGATCAAATCACTGACAACTTTAATAAATTACCAGCTAAAAATTAATTAAATATAATTTTTATGATAACTCACACTGTAATTCTTAATTTTTAGAGATTTTTAGTAACTAATTTAAAAAAAGAAAACATCTTAATGTTTTCTTTTTTTAAATTAGTTACAATATTTATCCAATCTTTGCTAAAAAAATTATGTACGGTTTGCAAGGTAATGATTATTTAATTTTAACTTTGTTCAAATATGAAACATTTTCACTTTCAGCATTCCTTAAAATACCGACAGAACCTGTATTATGTTGTTATATAAATTCGTTCGTTGTTTATAATTTCTTTTAATACTTACTTATTTATTAATAAATAAATATTAAAATAATGATGAAACATTCATCAATGTTTTTCCCTTTATTGTTTACGATCTCCGGACAGCGATCCACTAACTGTTCAATGCCTCAACTATAGAAATCACGAGGTTTTACTCGAAACATGCAACAATCTATCTTTTAACCTCTACATTGTTGTTGAATGAAAAAACCCTCAAATTATCAGAAAGCGACTGAAAAAAGTGGTAGTCTGAGAGGCTAAATCAGGAGAATATGGCGGTGGTGTCACAACTTCCTAACCAAATTGTTTAATTCGATGTGTGGTTATGCATAGTTTTCATCGCAAATTAGTCTTTTTTAGTCCCACCAAACGCAGATCATTCGCTTGAGTTCTCTGGCTTCGTTTGTCCTGCTACCTGTTTGTTAGGACTCACCCATTCTTTTCTCTGCTTCATATTCCCCTAAAGACAACATTTTTCTCCCCGGTGATATACGGTAAAGCAATTTTTCTTTGTATCCACGAGTCGACCTGTTTTGAGCAAATAAACTGGCGGAAATAGAGGAGCATTTGTTTCTCTTTGGTCCTGTCTATGTCACCTGTGCACCGTGTTATTTTCCTTACCTATTGCGTAAAGATGACGAGCGACAGTAAGATGGGGGGTTGTGATATTCTAAGCCAATTTCCTTTTGGGGGTCTGCGGGGTTCTTCTTTAATCAGCGCTTGAATTTGGTTCTCATTAAAATGGAAACGTAGCCAGGACCATCTCTGTATCATTCTGTCGATAATGAAGTCTTCTTTGTGCACAACAAAAATGTCCCGAGCCGCTTTTGGTAGCTTTTTTGATTAAAAGAAATGAGAAGATGTCGAAAATTCTCATTATTGCCTCCTTGGCATTCCAGCTAAAAGGTGGGTGTCTAATATGATATAACATTTCAATAATGTTGAACAAGATTTTCACATGATGACTAGAGTTGCTAAGAATCAGATAATGGTACGAAAGATCTTGGAGATTATTCGCTGAAAATGAGAAACAAAGAACGAATATTATTATTATTTTAAACCTTGGCAGATCAAGTTGTTTCTGCCGAATTGCCTCTCCGAGTCTCTTTCCATTTGTTCAATATACGCCTAAACATTGACCATTTGTCTGCTTTGAATCATTTCATCGTAAATTATTCCTCTTTCGTCGAACCAAACGCAGATCATTGGCCTGCGTTCTCTGGCTTTGTTCGGCGTTAACAGCTACTGCTATTGTAACTGCTACGGCTGCTGCTGCGCGACGGATAAAAAAAGCCCACTGACTTGGCCAAAAGCACCTCACTCTCGACTAAAAGTGGATTGAGACAGGTGATAATTGAAAAATCTAGTGGCATCGAACTGTCATATGCTTGGTCTGTTAAGTTTTGTATTAGTTACACCAACGCGAATGGCTCAGTAATCTTCCGCCGGTTTGGTCGTTGAGGTCGTGTAGATCTTTGTCTATTCCGTTGTTTGGGCCTTCGGGCCTTCGGGCCTTCGGGCCTTCGGGGGCTGGTTGCATTCAGTCTGGTTCCTTCTTCTCGACCTTACCGCCATGCTTCTTTGGAATTAATCAAGAATCTCTAAATATATAACAGAATCACAAGACCATATAGAACAGCTATATTCAAAGAATGGACGAATGGTAGACTTATAAATAATTAAGACAGAGTGAACCAATTTTCATAGCAGCAGACCTAGCAATGTTATTATTATTATTATTATTATAAATTAGAAACATTTGTGGAAACGAGGCCGTAACTTGAGATCTTGTCGTCTTGTCTCGATAGAAATCTCTGCAGGAATAATAATATAATATAATCTTTCCAATTCATGTGAACGGAAAATTTTAAAATGAATTTGTTGTGTTCGCTTTCCGGATTTTTTTTTTTTTTCGTTGTGAGAACAAAAGCGAAGTTAAGATCGGTTCGTCCGAATCTAAATTATTAGCAAGTCTTTTATCAGT
>OZ010612.1:71386493-71436493 GCA_963932145.1 Acanthosepion lycidas
TTCTGTCGAAAAACGTGAACAGAGTTAAAAAAAAAAAAAAAATTGACGCAAATATGAAAATTTGAAAAAAAAAAAAAATGATTTCATTACAATTTGAAATATTTAATATCACGATTAACCCTTTGAAAAGTGGACATATTACCACAAAACTGCAGAATTGGGGACAATTGCAGTTAATTAATTATTTTGTATATATTATATAAATAATATCAAGGATTTTATTTTGCAACGATTATTTCCAAACAGAATTAAAAATGCCGTTAGTTTTTTAAGAATTCTTATATGAAACTTTTGAAAAACTAACGACAATTTTACTGTTGTTTAGAAACACTTGTTGCAAAATAAAATTCTTACATTTGCCTTGATAAATACCATCAGCGGACGAAACGCTTCGACAAGAAAAAAATTCATTTTGTCCTTTTACAGACATATATATATATATATATATATATATATATATATATATATGTGTGTGTGTGTGTGTGTTATATGATTTTAAACACACACATACATATATGAAATGCCTAGATCTGACCGTAAATTCTCTGCTAACAGTTTCTTTTCTCCCTTGTGAGACAATCTTACGGCTCCATGCTTTCCAGCCAACGTTATTCTGCAAAAATATAAATGCAATGTAGATCACTCTCTACTGTCTTATTATTCCTTCCTGTTCTCGTTCAATAATAATGTTTCTGTTCCTAATTCCCCCAATAACCTCCTCGTACCTTAGTGGCTTTACTGCCTTACATCGGCTGATAACGATTAATATATATATATATATATATATATATATATTAAAAAGGGAGATCTCTGTATGTGACCTCTTTCTCTCTCTCTCTCTCGTATATATATATATATATATATATATATATATGTATCTATCTATCTATCTATCTATCTATCTATCTATCTATATATATATATATATATATATATATATATATATATATATAATATTAAAAATAAAAAAGAAGCCGATTCTCAATAATATCAACTATAAATACGAACATATATATTAGTATTTCCTGATTTTTTACATAGAGACACATACGCACACACAAACCGTAAGTTCTATGCTAATAGTTTCTTCTATCGCACTTCCTGTTGTTGGAATTCTCTTCAGGTTCCTTTCTCCCACTCAACTTACATCTTCAAAAATTTGAATGACATATGAATCGTTATCATCTGTCTTCATAATTCTTGTTTGTTCCTTCTCCTTAGAAGTTTTTCCCCATGTTCTCTAACGTTCAGTAAACCTCTTGCGTCTTAGTGGCTTTATCGCCTTGATTGTAGTGAAATTATAAAAAAAGAAAAGAATATATATAGAGAGACCGTGCATAAGAAAATTCTAGGTCTAATCCGTAATTAGTATGTGCATTTTAATTTCAATTTAACTTTTATAATGTTCGATTTATTTGTCATCCCCAAATTGATTACAATGATAATGGAGGTGATTATGTTGAAAAGTAATTATTTGCTTAATTAAAAGCTGGCTGTTGTAATTTCTATGATTGAAGCCATACAAACGCTTCTCTTCAGTCAAATTACCGGCGGAATTTTGAGTGAAAAGAACGCTGTGACTGGTCATTATCAAATAAAATAATGAGCGAATGTGTTAATGAATAACAAACATTGTAATTGATATAAAACTTAAAAGAAAAATAAATTTGAAATCACGTTTCATTAAACCTTGCCAGAAGATAAACACTGTAGCGCCAGAATTGCTCAAAAGTCAAAGAGGAGAACAATTTAATTAAATCTCTCTCGTGGATCAAGAAGCTTTTATCCCTAACATCACGCATTATCTCTATGGTCAAAGCCATGGCCGAGAAAACGACCGACGTTTAATTACGCCCAATATGTGATTAGTTAAATCTTAGTATATTACTAGCCAACGGAAGTAAGATAATCATTAAAGCCTTCTAAAAGGTTGCCACCATCATCATTTATTTCGTTATGGAATTTTGCACCGCCGTTATGGTCACCGCTCCCCTGCATCTCACAATTGTGGTTCATGATGAGATTCAACGTAGAACAGTGTACTGGGTTCGCTTTTCACCGGAGATGTTGAGATTACCGAGGCCCCTCTTCTCAGGAATGGATTTTGAAGTTACCTTCTAACGTTTGCCTTAAGATGCAGGGCCTACAAAGCAGCAGGTGGTTTAAATTCGAAGTGTTTTCTATTGTTTGTTTGTTTAACGGCATATCACTCCTCTTTGCTCTCGCTCCAACTTTCTGTAACCCCTTGCGGGCTAGTGGCTTCCCGCCTTGATTGGGGTGTAACGCTTAAAAAAATATCAACTTCCTTGTGTCATTTTGTACAGAGAATGTTCAGATTACAGCGTCCCTGTACACAGCAGTTAAAGAGTCAAGACATGCAAGTCAGTAGGGGGTTTGAATTCTTGTAGGTTGGTTGCCAACGAAGTCTATAGCGCCAAGTTTATCCTGTTATTTACGCATTGCCTGAGGAGGGGGAAGAGATGGATTCATGCCTTTCCCAAGTGTATTAGCATGTAATTAAAGGCATTGAACTCGAGTGGAATTCGAAATCGGCTCTCCGGTTTCTCAATCCGAGCCGCTATCCATTAATTCACTGTTCGTCCCAAAAGGCTATAAAATTATCTCATCTTGTTCCTTATAACTTTTAAACAAAAGTTTTTATAAAGAAGACGAGATTTCATTAGATATGGACAGGAGAACGAGGACAGTCTTCCTGCGCAAATCAACAGGACTTTTTTTATAATAGAAATGTGCAACAAGACATTTTTATAGCAACATGACATTCAATGCAACGCGAGAAAATATAAAAAAAAACGTTTTTATAGCAAAATGACGAAAAATATATTTTAGGATTTACAAAATATATCACTAAAAAACATAATTTCACTCTGAAAGTATAAAATTATATAAAAAAAATATTTAGATTTTGGCATTAAATAACCCATAGAAGTGCCTCAAAACAAAAATGCCTCAAAACAAAATCAACCAACCTATATCAACCTGAAAATATAAAATTATTTACAAAACATTATTTACGAAATGAGATAGAGCGTGTGTAAATATAAAAGTGAACAGTGAAGTCAACACTTAGAGGTGACAGGCTGTTTCATGCTAGACGCAATCGTCAGGCCACGAGTCAGACCACGAGACATATATATATATATATATATATATATATATATATAAAACAAAAAAAACAGAATAGTTGATACTAACGTCGAAGAGCGTGACTGGTTGCAGCTTATCGGACTAACATTCGGATTATATAAGATTGTATTGAATAGATATTGAATTATTTAAGATTATATTGAATATATATTGAATTATATACGATTATTATTGAATATATATTGAATTATATAAGATTATATTGAATAGATATTGAAGTATTTAAGATTATTATTGAACTAGCAGCATGGCCCGGCGTTGCTCGTGCTTGATTCAAAAATCGTACGACTCATACAGCAATCGCTTTCACTTGACTTAACATATTTTTGCCCTTCCTTGCCTTTAAAGGAGTGCCCTTTGCCATGCTGATGTTGCTACATGCCTTACTTCTTGCCTATCGCACAGTTCCAATTTTTTCTAAGCTCTATACTAAACATGAAATCTGTTATGAAAAAAGAACTAAACAAAATGAACACAAAGCGGTAAGCTTTAAAAAATGGCTCGTAACTGGAAAAACCGAATGATAAAAGAATGTTAACAAAAAATACTTTTTCACACCTATCCCGGTTCTGCGGAATCAGAATCAACGTTGAGTTTAAGCAAGCGAATCAGCCAACTGGAGTAAAGTGCTATGCAGATTTAAATTTTTCTCACTTCTGACGAATGCAGCGATCGATTTTTTTTACATGCTAGCATGCTAGTTAACATTCGTGTCAGTCAGCTGTTGGCTCTCACGCTGGCCAATAGAATCTTCCTGCCAATTCGTGGCAGCCAGTTATAGGTTCTCACTCTGGCCAGTACTAAATGGCCGCAAACTACATGAAAAGGGCTGTAGCAGCTTGAAAAAATCGATTATTTCCACTATCGATGGGAGTTGGGAAATGCAAAGTCGGTCTTGGCCTTGCCGCTAACTTGTAGCATGTGCATGTAAATTTTGGTGCAAATCCGTCTAAAATTGCTGACGTGCATTCGTTACACATACTCTCAAAAACACACATTATGCGTTTTATAGATAGAGATAGATATTGTATTTTACAAGATTATTATTGAATAGATATTGAATTATTTAAGCTTATTATTGAATAGATATTGAATTTTACAAGATTATTATTGAATAGATATTGAATTATTTAAGCTTATTATTGAATAGATATTGAATTATTTAAGATTATTATTGAATAGATATTGAATTTTACAAGATTATTATTGAATAGATATTGAATTAAGATTATTATTGAATAGATATTGAATTTTACAAGATTATTATTGAATAGATATTGAATTTTACAAGATTATTATTGAATAGATATTGAATTATTTAAGATTATTATTGAATAGATATGGAATTATTTAAGATTATTATTGAATAGATATTGAATTTTACAAGATTATTATTGAATACATATTAAATTATTTAAGATTATTATTGAATAGATATTGAATTTTACAAGATTATTATTGAATAGATATTGAATTTTACAATATTAGTATTGAATAGATATTGAATTATTTAAGATTATTATTGAATAGATATGGAATTATTTAAGATTACTATTGAATAGATATTGAATTTTACAAGATTATTATTGAATACATATTAAATTATTTAAGATTATTATTGAATAGATATTGAATTATTTAAGATTATTATTGAATAGATATTGAATTTTACAAGATTAGTATTGAATAGATATTGAATTATTTAAGATTATTATTGAATAGATATTGAATTTTACAAGATTATTATTGAATAAATATTGAATTATTTAAGCTTATTATTGAATAGATATTGAATTATTTAAGATTATTATTGAATAGATATTGAATTTTACAAGATTATTATTGAATAGATATTGAATTTTACAAGATTATTATTGAATAGATATTAAATTATTTAAGATTATTATTGAATAGATATTGAATTATTTAAGCTCATTATTGAATAGATATTGAATTTTACAAGATTATTATTGAATAGATATTGAATTATATAAGATTATATTGAATAGATTTTTAGGTCTGCTGCTAAGAATTTGGTTGATTTTCAAAACAATTTCTCTCTCCAAAATCCATCTTATGTATTCATATATTCTTTCATGCTTTCAATACTTCTGCCACAAATTGTCCGATGCCCCTGTTATATATTTAGTGATTCTTTACAAAATAAAAAGAAGAATCCGCAATATTATCAGTCTTCATAATATTTCGACTTCAGTGACTTTCTTGGCGCCTGTGCTTTTTCTATAAATACTTTCTTGGTAATTGTTCTGATAAACTTAGCTCTTTGGAACCAAGACAAGGAATTTAAGAGCAGTACTAGATTGTCAACTAAATTTAATCCTTTTATGGAATTTGATTTGGTTAGATGAAACCGTAAATATTTTGCGACTAATTTCTTCTCTCGCATTTCTCGTTTGTAGAACTCTGTTCCAACTCCAAGCTTTCCAGACAAATTTAATCTTTCAAAATCGAAATGAAGTGTCCGTCGTTATCTATTTGTCTTTTTCTTCCTCTTCTTTTATTATTCACGCTCCTTAATAAGTTTTTCTCTTCTTTTCATATTCTTTCATACTCAATAATCAATTGTGTCTTAGTGATGAATTGGTTCGACAAAACGGAAATTGTTATTGATTGTACATTATTTACAATATTGTCCTCATCTTTGTCGCCATATTTATTACAACGTTTCGGCCGTTGTACGCTCCGGCCTTCTTCAGGTGGTTGGAATGTTGAACTGAACCATTTATTTCTCTCACTAGGGTAGACTGTTCTAGTTCCACGTACCATGTTTAATGAATGTGATATCAGTTATCTCCTGTTAATTTCCCTCTGAAAGTTCTCGACTGTCTTAACCGGGTATTGAACTCACACACCTTGGGTCAAGTCACTGGAGCTAACCAACGCCTTTATCCACTGTGCCATGTGTCCTTGAAGTAATATAGACAGATATTATTGATTGAACTTAATAGTGAGACAAATTTTATCCTGTCAGTCCATTATGTGCCATGTATGATACACGCTTAGGTGGTCATGTATCTTTCGATACATGACTAACAAGACAGATTTTTTCCTGCCATTCCTTTCTGCGTTAGACCAGCTGCATTCTAAGGCTATAGAAACCGGTCAGTTCTGCTATATACCCATAGCGAGGAGTGAAGAGAAGAAGAGGCTTCATAGCTTTCCCAAGGTTATTAGCACGTATGTGAATGTAATGAATTCGACTGGAATTCGAACTCGGCTCTCTGAATCCTCAATACAAGCCGATATCCATTACTCCTCAGAGAAAATCTAGAAGAGGATTCATACCTTTCCCAAGGTTATTATCACATGAGTGAATATAATGGATTCGACTGGAATTCGAACTCAGCTCTCTGATTCCTCAATCCGAGCCGTTATCCATTATTCCTCAGGGAAAATCTAGAAGAGGATTCATACCTTACCGAAGGGTATTAGCACGTAAGTGAATGTAATGGATTCGACTGGAATTCGAACTCGGCTCACCCATTCCTCAATCCGAACCTCTATCCATTACTCCTCCTGGAAAATCTAGAAGAGGATTCATACCTTTCCGAAGGTTATTAGCACGTAAGTGAATGTAATGGATTCGACTGGAATTTGAACGCGGCTCTCCGATTCCTCAATCCGAACTTCTTTCCATTACTCCTCCGGGAAAATCTAGAAGAGGATTCATACCTTTCCGAAGGGTATTAGCACGTAAGTGAATGTAATGGATTCGACTGGAATTTGAACGCGGCTCTCCGATTCCTCAATCCGAACCTCTATCCATTACTCCTCCGGGAAAATCTAGAAGAGGATTCATACCTTTCCGAAGGGTATTAGCACGTAAGTGAATGTAATGGATTCGACTGGAATTCGAACTCGACTCTCCGATTCCTCAATCCGAGCCGCTATCCATTACTCTTCCGGGAAAATCTAGAGGAGGATTCATACCTTTCCCAAGGGTATTAGCACGTAAGTGAATGTAATGGATTCGACTGGAATTCGAACTCGGCTCTCCGATTCCTGAATCCGAACCGCTATCCATTACTCCTGCGGGAAAATCTAGAAGAGGATTCATACCTTTCCCAAGGGTATTAGCACGTAAGTGAATGTAATGGATTCGACTGGAATTTGAACGCGGCTCTCCGATTCCTCAATCCGAACCCCTATCCATTACTCCTCCTGGAAAATCTAGAAGAGGATTCATACCTTTCCGAAGGTTATTAGCACGTAAGTGAATGTAATGGATTCGACTGGAATTCGAACGCGTCTCTCCGATTCCTCAATCCGAACCGCTATCCATTACTCTTCCGGGAAAATCTAGAAGAGGATTCATACCTTTTCCAAGGGTATTAGCACGTAAGTGAATGTAATGGATTCGACTGGAATTTGAACGCGGCTCTCCGATTCCTCAATCCGAACCTCTATCCATTACTCTTCAGGGAAAATCTAGAAGAGGATTCATACCTTTCCGAAGGGTATTAGCACGTCAGTGAATGTAATGGATTCGACTGGAATTCGAACTCGACTCTCCGATTCCTCAATCCGAACCGCTATCCATTACTCTTCCGGGAAAATCTAGAAGAGGATTCATACCTTTTCCAAGGGTATTAGCACGTAAGTGAATGTAATGGATTCGACTGGAATTTGAACGCGGCTCTCCGATTCCTCAATCCGAACCGCTATCCATTACTCCTCCGAGCAAATCTAGAAGAGGATTCATACCTTTCCGAAGGGTATTAGCACGTCAGTGAATGTAATGGATTCGACTGGAATTTGAACGCGGCTCTCCGATTCCTCAATCCGAACCGCTATCCATTACTCCTCCGAGAAAATCTAGAAGAGGATTCATACCTTTCCGAAGGGTATTAGCACGTCAGTGAATGTAATGGATTCGACTGGAATTTGAACGCGGCTCTCCGATTACTCAATCCGAACCGCTATCCATTACTCCTCCGGGAAAATCTAGAAGAGGATTCATACCTTTCCGAAGGGTATTAGCACGTAAGTGAATGTAATGGACTCGACTGGAATTTGAACGCGGCTCTCCGATTCCTCATTCCGAACCGCTATCCATTACTCTTCCGGGAAAATCTAGAAGAGGATTCATACCTTTCCGAAGGGTATTAGCACGTAAGTGAATGTAATGGATTCGACTGGAATTTGAACGCGGCTCTCCGATTCCTCAATCCGAACCGCTATCCATTACTCCTCCGGGAAAATCTAGAAGAGGATTCATACCTTTCCCAAGGGTATTAGCACGTAAGTGAATGTAATGGATTCGACTGGAATTTGAACGCGGCTCTCCGATTCCTCAATCCGAACCGCTATCTATTACTCCTCCGGGAAAATCTAGAAGAGGATTCATACATTTTCCAGGGGTATTAGCACGTAAGTGAATGTAATGGATTCGACTGGAATTTGAACGCGGCTCTCCGATTCCTCAATCCGAACCGCTATCCATTACTCTTCCGGGAAAATCTAGAAGAGGATTCATACCTTTCCCAAGGATATTAGCACGTAAGTGAATGTAATGGATTCGACTGGAATTTGAACGCGGCTCTCCGATTCCTCAATCCGAACCTCTATCCATTACTCCTACGGGAATATCTAGAAGAGGATTCATACCTTTCCGAAGGGTATTAGCACGTAAGTGAATGTAATGGATTCGACTGGAATTTGAACGCGGCTCTCCGATTCCTCAATCCGAACCGCTATCCATTACTCTTCCGGGAAAATCTAGAAGAGGATTCATACCTTTCCCAAGGTTATTAGCACGTAAGTGAATGTAATGGATTCGACTGGAATTTGAACGCGGCTCTCCGATTCCTCAATCCGAACCGCTATCCATTACTCCTCCGGGAAAATCTAGAAGAGGATTCATATCTTTCCCAAGGGTATTAGCACGTAAGTGAATGTAATGGATTCGACTGGAATTTGAACGCGGCTCTCCGATTCCACAATCCGAACCGCTATCCATTACTCCTCCGGGAAAATCTAGAAGAGGATTCATACCTTTCCGAAGGGTATTAGCACGTAAGTGAATGTAATGGATTCGACTGGAATTTGAACTCGGCTCTCCGATTCCTCAATCCGAACCGCTATCCATTACTCCTCCGGGAAAATCTAGAAGAGGATTCATACCTTTCCGAAGGGTATTAGCACGTAAGTGAATGTAATGGATTCGACTGGAATTTGAACGCGGCTCTTCGATTCCTCGATCCGAGCCGCTATCCATTACTCCTCCGGGAAAATCTAGAAGAGGATTCATACCTTTCCGAAGGGTATTAGCACGTAAGAGAATGTAATGGATTCGACTGGAATTTGAACGCGGCTCTCCGATTCCTCAATCCGAACCGCTATCCATTACTCCTCCGGGAAAATCTAGAAGAGGATTCATACCTTTCCCAAGGGTATTAGCACGTAAGTGAATGTAATGGATTCGACTGGAATTTGAACTCGGCTCTCCGATTCCTCAATCCGAACCGCTATCCATTACTACTCCGGGAAAATCTAGAAGAGGATTCATACCTTTCCGAAGGGTATTAGCACGTCAGTGAATGTAATGGATTCGACTGGAATTTGAACGCGGCTCTCCAATTCCTCAATCCGAACCGCGATCCATTACTCCTCCGGGAAAATCTAGAAGAGGATTCATACCTTTCCGAAGGGTATTAGCACGTCAGTGAATGTAATCGATTGGACTGGAATTTGAACGCGGCTCTCCGATTCCTCAATCCGAACCTCTATCCATTACTCCTCCGGGAAACTCTAGAAGAGGATTCATACCTTTCCCAAGGGTATTAGCACGTAAGTGAATGTAATGGATTCGACTGGAATTTGAACGCGGCTCTCCGATTCCTCAATCCGAACCTCTATACATTACTCCTCCGGGAAAATCTAGAAGAGGATTCATACCTTTCCCAAGGGTATTAGCACGTAAGTGAATGTAATGGATTCGACTGGAATTTGAACTCGGCTCTCCGATTCCTCAATCCGAACCGCTATCCATTACTCCTCCGGGAAAATCTAGAAGAGGATTCATACCTTTCCGAAGGGTATTAGCACGTCAGTGAATGTAATGGATTCGACTGGAATTTGAACGCGGCTCTCCGATTCCTCAATCCGAACCGCTATCCATTACTCCTCCTCGAAAATCTAGAAGAGGATTCATACCTTTTCCAAGGGTATTAGCACGTAAGTGAATGTAATGGATTCGACTGGAATTCGAACTCGACTCTCCGATTCCTCAATCCGTACCCCTATCCATTACTCTTCCGGGAAAATCTAGAAGAGGATTCATACCTTTCCCTAGGTTATTAGCACGTAAGTGAATGTTATGGATTCGACTGGAATTAGAACTCGGCTCTCCGATTCCTCAATCCGAACCGCTATCCATTACTCCTCCGGGAAAATCTAGAAGAGGATTCATACCTTTTCCAATGGTATTAGCACGTAAGTGAATGTAATGGATTCGACTGGAATTCGAACTCAACTCTCCGATTCCTCAATCCGAACTCCTATCCATTACTCTTCCGGGAAAATCTAGAAGAGGATTCATACCTTTCCGAAGGGTATTAGCACGTAAGTGAATGTAATGGATTCGACTGGAATTTGAACGCGGCTCTCCGATTCCTCAATCCGAGCCGCTATCCATTACTCCTCCGGGAAAATCTAGAAGAGGATTCATACCTTTTCCAAGGGTATTAGCACGTAAGTGAATGTAATGGATTCGACAGGAATTTGAACGCGGCTCTCCGATTCCTCAATCCGAACCTCTATCCATTACTCTTCCGGGAAAATCTAGAAGAGGATTCATACCTTTCCGAAGGGTATTAGCACGTAAGTGAATGTAATGGATTCGACTGGAATTTGAACGCGGCTCTCCGATTCCTCAGTCCGAACCTCTATCCATTACTCTTCCGTGAAAATCTAGAAGAGGATTCATACCTTTCCGAAGGGTATTAGCACGTCAGTGAATGTAATGGATTCGACTGGAATTTGAACGCGGCTCTCCGATTCCTCAATCCGAACCGCTATCCATTACTCCTGCGGGAAAATCTAGAAGAGGATTCATACCTTTCCGAAGAGTATTAGCACGTCAGTGAATGTAATGTATTCGACTGGAATTTGAACGCGGCTCTCCGATTCCTCAATCCGAACCGCTATCCATTAATCTTCCGGGGAAATCTAGAAGAGGATTCATACCTTTCCGAAGGGTATTAGCACGTAAGTGAATGTAATGGATTCGACTGGAATTTGAACGCGGCTCTCCGATTCCTCAATGCGAACCGCTATCCATTACTCTTCCGGGAAAATCTAGAAGAGGATTCATACCTTTCCCAAGGGTATTAGCACGTAATTGAATGTAATGGATTCGACTGGAATTTGAACGCGGCTCTCCGATTCCTCAATCCGAACCTCTATCCATTACTCTTCCGGGAAAATCTAGAAGAGGATTCATACCTTTCCGAAGGTTATTAGCACGTAAGTGAATGTAATGGATTCGACTGGAATTTGAACGCGGCTCTCCGATTCCTCAATCCGAACCGCTATCCATTACTCTTCCGGGAAAATCTAGAAGAGGATTCATACCTTTCCGAAGGGTATTAGCACGTCAGTGAATGTAATGGATTCGACTGGAATTTGAACGCGGCTCTCCGATTCCTCAATCCGAACCGCTATCCATTACTCTTCCGGGAAAATCTAGAAGAGGATTCATACCTTTCCGAAGGGTATTAGCACGTCAGTGAATGTAATGGATTCGACTGGAATTTGAACGCGGCTCTCCGATTCCTCAATCCGAACCTCTATCCATTACTCCTCCGGGAAAATCTAGAAGAGGATTCATACCTTTTCCAAGGGTATTAGCACGTAAGTGAATGTAATGGATTCGACTGGAATTTGAACGCGGCTCTCCGATTCCTCAATCCGAACCTCTATCCATTACTCCTCCGGGAAAATCTAGAAGAGGATTCATACCTTTTCCAAGGGTATTAGCACGTAAGTGAATGTAATGGATTCGACTGGAATTTGAACGCGGCTCTCCGATTCCTCAATCCGAGCCACTATCCATTACTCCTCCGGGAAAATCTAGAAGAGGATTCATACCTTTCCCAAGGGTATTAGCACGTAAGTGAATGTAATGGATTCGACTGGAATTTGAACGCGGCTCTCCGATTCCTCAATCCGAACCTCTATCCATTACTCCTCCGGGAAAATCTAGAAGAGGATTCATACCTTTTCCAAGGGTATTAGCACGTCAGTGAATGTAATGGATTCGACTGGAATTCGAACTCGACTCTCCGATTCCTCAATCCGAACCGCTATCCATTACTCCTGCGGGAAAATCTAGAAGAGGATTCATACCTTTCCCAAGGGTATTAGCACGTAAGTGAATGTAATGGATTCGACTGGAATTTGAACTCGGCTCTCCGATTCCTCAATCCGAACCGCTATCCATTACTACTCCGGGAAAATCTAGAAGAGGATTCATACCTTTCCGAAGGGTATTAGCACGTCAGTGAATGTGATGGATTCGACTGGAATTTGAACGCGGCTCTCCAATTCCTCAATCCGAACC
Source organism: Acanthosepion lycidas (assembly GCA_963932145.1). Classification (NCBI taxonomy): domain Eukaryota; kingdom Metazoa; phylum Mollusca; class Cephalopoda; order Sepiida; family Sepiidae; genus Acanthosepion; species Acanthosepion lycidas. The sequence goes on from OZ010612.1 coordinate 71,399,245, forward strand.
GCGATCCATTACTCCTCCGGGAAAATCTAGAAGAGGATTCATACCTTTCCGAAGGGTATTAGCACGTCAGTGAATGTAATCGATTGGACTGGAATTTGAACGCGGCTCTCCGATTCCTCAATCCGAACCTCTATCCATTACTCCTCCGGGAAACTCTAGAAGAGGATTCATACCTTTCCCAAGGGTATTAGCACGTAAGTGAATGTAATGGATTCGACTGGAATTTGAACGCGGCTCTCCGATTCCTCAATCCGAACCTCTATACATTACTCCTCCGGGAAAATCTAGAAGAGGATTCATACCTTTCCCAAGGGTATTAGCACGTAAGTGAATGTAATGGATTCGACTGGAATTTGAACTCGGCTCTCCGATTCCTCAATCCGAACCGCTATCCATTACTCCTCCGGGAAAATCTAGAAGAGGATTCATACCTTTCCGAAGGGTATTAGCACGTCAGTGAATGTAATGGATTCGACTGGAATTTGAACGCGGCTCTCCGATTCCTCAATCCGAACCGCTATCCATTACTCCTCCTCGAAAATCTAGAAGAGGATTCATACCTTTTCCAAGGGTATTAGCACGTAAGTGAATGTAATGGATTCGACTGGAATTCGAACTCGACTCTCCGATTCCTCAATCCGTACCCCTATCCATTACTCTTCCGGGAAAATCTAGAAGAGGATTCATACCTTTCCCTAGGTTATTAGCACGTAAGTGAATGTTATGGATTCGACTGGAATTAGAACTCGGCTCTCCGATTCCTCAATCCGAACCGCTATCCATTACTCCTCCGGGAAAATCTAGAAGAGGATTCATACCTTTTCCAATGGTATTAGCACGTAAGTGAATGTAATGGATTCGACTGGAATTCGAACTCAACTCTCCGATTCCTCAATCCGAACTCCTATCCATTACTCTTCCGGGAAAATCTAGAAGAGGATTCATACCTTTCCGAAGGGTATTAGCACGTAAGTGAATGTAATGGATTCGACTGGAATTTGAACGCGGCTCTCCGATTCCTCAATCCGAGCCGCTATCCATTACTCCTCCGGGAAAATCTAGAAGAGGATTCATACCTTTTCCAAGGGTATTAGCACGTAAGTGAATGTAATGGATTCGACAGGAATTTGAACGCGGCTCTCCGATTCCTCAATCCGAACCTCTATCCATTACTCTTCCGGGAAAATCTAGAAGAGGATTCATACCTTTCCGAAGGGTATTAGCACGTAAGTGAATGTAATGGATTCGACTGGAATTTGAACGCGGCTCTCCGATTCCTCAGTCCGAACCTCTATCCATTACTCTTCCGTGAAAATCTAGAAGAGGATTCATACCTTTCCGAAGGGTATTAGCACGTCAGTGAATGTAATGGATTCGACTGGAATTTGAACGCGGCTCTCCGATTCCTCAATCCGAACCGCTATCCATTACTCCTGCGGGAAAATCTAGAAGAGGATTCATACCTTTCCGAAGAGTATTAGCACGTCAGTGAATGTAATGTATTCGACTGGAATTTGAACGCGGCTCTCCGATTCCTCAATCCGAACCGCTATCCATTAATCTTCCGGGGAAATCTAGAAGAGGATTCATACCTTTCCGAAGGGTATTAGCACGTAAGTGAATGTAATGGATTCGACTGGAATTTGAACGCGGCTCTCCGATTCCTCAATGCGAACCGCTATCCATTACTCTTCCGGGAAAATCTAGAAGAGGATTCATACCTTTCCCAAGGGTATTAGCACGTAATTGAATGTAATGGATTCGACTGGAATTTGAACGCGGCTCTCCGATTCCTCAATCCGAACCTCTATCCATTACTCTTCCGGGAAAATCTAGAAGAGGATTCATACCTTTCCGAAGGTTATTAGCACGTAAGTGAATGTAATGGATTCGACTGGAATTTGAACGCGGCTCTCCGATTCCTCAATCCGAACCGCTATCCATTACTCTTCCGGGAAAATCTAGAAGAGGATTCATACCTTTCCGAAGGGTATTAGCACGTCAGTGAATGTAATGGATTCGACTGGAATTTGAACGCGGCTCTCCGATTCCTCAATCCGAACCGCTATCCATTACTCTTCCGGGAAAATCTAGAAGAGGATTCATACCTTTCCGAAGGGTATTAGCACGTCAGTGAATGTAATGGATTCGACTGGAATTTGAACGCGGCTCTCCGATTCCTCAATCCGAACCTCTATCCATTACTCCTCCGGGAAAATCTAGAAGAGGATTCATACCTTTTCCAAGGGTATTAGCACGTAAGTGAATGTAATGGATTCGACTGGAATTTGAACGCGGCTCTCCGATTCCTCAATCCGAACCTCTATCCATTACTCCTCCGGGAAAATCTAGAAGAGGATTCATACCTTTTCCAAGGGTATTAGCACGTAAGTGAATGTAATGGATTCGACTGGAATTTGAACGCGGCTCTCCGATTCCTCAATCCGAGCCACTATCCATTACTCCTCCGGGAAAATCTAGAAGAGGATTCATACCTTTCCCAAGGGTATTAGCACGTAAGTGAATGTAATGGATTCGACTGGAATTTGAACGCGGCTCTCCGATTCCTCAATCCGAACCTCTATCCATTACTCCTCCGGGAAAATCTAGAAGAGGATTCATACCTTTTCCAAGGGTATTAGCACGTCAGTGAATGTAATGGATTCGACTGGAATTCGAACTCGACTCTCCGATTCCTCAATCCGAACCGCTATCCATTACTCCTGCGGGAAAATCTAGAAGAGGATTCATACCTTTCCCAAGGGTATTAGCACGTAAGTGAATGTAATGGATTCGACTGGAATTTGAACGCGGCTCTCCGATTACTCAATCCGAACCCCTATCCATTACTCCTCCTGGAAAATCTAGAAGAGGATTCATACCTTTCCGAAGGTTATTAGCACGTAAGTGAATGTAATGGATTCGACTGGAATTCGAACGCGTCTCTCCGATTCCTCAATCCGAACCGCTATCCATTACTCTTCCGGGAAAATCTAGAAGAGGATTCATACCTTTTCCAAGGGTATTAGCACGTAAGTGAATGTAATGGATTCGACTGGAATTTGAACGCGGCTCTCCGATTCCTCAATCCGAACCGCTATCCATTACTCTTCCGGGAAAATCTAGAAGAGGATTCATATATTTCCCAAGGGTATTAGCACGTAAGTGAATGTAATGGATTCGACTGGAATTTGAACGCAGCTCTCCGATTCCTCAATCCGAACCTCTGTCCATTACTCTTCCGGGAAAATCTAGAAGAGGATTCATACCTTTCCGAAGGGTATTAGCACGTCAGTGAATGTAATGGATTCGACTGGAATTTGAACGCGGCTCTCCGATTCCTCAATCCGAACCTCTATCCATTACTCTTCCGGGAAAATCTAGAAGAGGATTCATACCTTTCCGAAGGTTATTAGCACGTCAGTGAATGTAATGGATTCGACTGTAATTTGAACGCGGCTCTCCGATTTTTCAATCGGAACCGCTATCCATTACTCTTCCGGGAAAATCTAGAAGAGGATTCATACCTTTCCCAAGGGTATTAGCACGTAAGTGAATATAATGGATTCGACTGGAATTTGAACGCGGCTCTCCGATTCCTCAATCCGAACCTCTATCCATTACTCCTCCGGGAAAATCTAGGAGAGAATTCATACCTTTTCCAAGGGTATTAGCACGTAAGTGAATGTAATGGATTCGACTGGAATTCGAACTCGACTCTCCGATTCCTCAATCCGAACCCCTATCCATTACTCTTCCAGGAAAATCTAGAAGAGGATTCATACCTTTCCGAAGGGTATTAGCACGTCAGTGAATGTAATGGATTCGACTGGAATTTGAACGCGGCTCTCCGATTCCTCAATCCGAACCGCTATCCATTACTCTTCCGGGAAAATCTAGAAGAGGATTCATACCTTTCCCAAGGTTATTAGCACGTAAGTGAATGTAATGGATTCGACTGGAATTTGAACGCGGCTCTCCGATTCCTCAATCCGAACCTCTATCCATTACTCTTCCGGGAAAATCTAGAAGAGGATTCATACCTTTCCCAAGGGTATTAGCACGTCAGTGAATGTAATGGCTTCGACTGGAATTTGAACGCGGCTCTCCGATTCCTCAATCCGAACCGCTATCCATTACTCTTCCGGGAAAATCTAGAAGAGGATTCATACCTTTCCCAAGGGTATTAGCACGTAAGTGAATGTAATGGATTCGACTGGAATTTGAACGCAGCTCTCCGATTCCTCAATCCGAACCTCTGTCCATTACTCTTCCGGGAAAATCTAGAAGAGGATTCATACCTTTCCGAAGGGTATTAGCACGTCAGTGAATGTAATGGATTCGACTGGAATTTGAACGCGGCTCTCCGATTCCTCAATCCGAACCTCTATCCATTACTCTTCCGGGAAAATCTAGAAGAGGATTCATACCTTTCCCAAGGGTATTAGCACGTCAGTGAATGTAATGGATTCGACTGTAATTTGAACGCGGCTCTCCGATTTTTCAATCCGAACCGCTATCCATTACTCTTCCGGGAAAATCTAGAAGAGGATTCATACCTTTCCCAAGGGTATTAGCACGTAAGTGAATGTAATGGATTCGACTGGAATTTGAACGCGGCTCTCCGATTCCTCAATCCGAACCTCTATCCATTACTCTTCCGGGAAAATCTAGAAGAGGATTCATACCTTTCCGAAGGCTATTAGCACGTCAGTGAATGTAATGGATTCGACTGGAATTTGAACGCGGCTCTCCGATTCCTCAATCCGAACCGCTATCCATTACTCTTCCGGGAAAATCTAGAAGAGGATTCATACCTTTCCCAAGGGTATTAGCACGTAAGTGAATGTAATGGATTCGACTGGAATTTGAACGCGGCTCTCCGATTCCTCAATCCGAACCGCTATCCATTACTCTTCCGGGAAAATCCAGAAGAGGATTCATACCTTTCCCAAGGGTATTAGCACGTAAGTGAATGTAATGGATTCGACTGGAATTTGAACGCGGCTCTCCGATTCCTCAATCCGAACCGCTATCCATTACTCTTCCGGGAAAATCTAGAAGAGGATTCATACCTTTCCGAAGGGTATTAGCACGTCAGTGAATGTAATGGATTCGACTGGAATTTGAACGCGGCTCTCCGATTCCTAAATCCGAACCTCTATCCATTACTCTTCAGGGAAAATCTAGAAGAGGATTCATACCTTTCCGAAGGGTATTAGCACGTCAGTGAATGTAATGGATTCGACTGGAATTTGAACGCGGCTCTCCGATTCCTCAATCCGAACCTCTATCCATTACTCCTCCGGGAAAATCTAGAAGAGGATTCATACCTTTTCCAAGGGTATTAGCACGTAATTGAATGTAATGGATTCGACTGGAATTTGAACGCAGCTCTCCGATTCCTCAATCCGAACCTCTATCCATTACTCCTCCGGGAAAATCTAGAAGAGGATTCATACCTTTCCGAAGGGTATTAGCACGTAAGTGAATGTAATGGATTCGACTGGAATTTGAACGCGGCTCTCCGATTCCTCAATCCGAACCGCTATCCATTACTCTTCCGGGAAAATCTAGAAGAGGATTCATACCTTTCCCAAGGGTATTAGCACGTAAGTGAATGTAATGGATTCGACTGGAATTTGAACGCGGCTCTCCGATTCCTCAATCCGAACCGCTATCCATTACTCTTCCGGGAAAATCTAGAAGAGGATTCATACCTTTCCCAAGGGTATTAGCACGTAAGTGAATGTAATGGATTCGACTGGAATTTGAACGCGGCTCTCCGATTCCTCAATCCGAACCGCTATCCATTACTCTTCCGGGAAAATCTAGAAGAGGATTCATACCTTTCCGAAGGGTATTAGCACGTCAGTGAATGTAATGGATTCGACTGGAATTTGAACGCGGCTCTCCGATTCCTAAATCCGAACCTCTATCCATTACTCTTCAGGGAAAATCTAGAAGAGGATTCATACCTTTCCGAAGGGTATTAGCACGTCAGTGAATGTAATGGATTCGACTGGAATTTGAACGCGGCTCTCCGATTCCTCAATCCGAACCTCTATCCATTACTCCTCCGGGAAAATGTAGAAGAGGATTCATACCTTTTCCAAGGGTATTAGCACGTAATTGAATGTAATGGATTCGACTGGAATTTGAACGCAGCTCTCCGATTCCTCAATCCGAACCTCTATCCATTACTCCTCCGGGAAAATCTAGAAGAGGATTCATACCTTTCCGAAGGGTATTAGCACGTCAGTGAATGTAATGGATTCGACTGGAATTTGAACGCGGCTCTCCGATTCCTCAATCCGAACCGCTATCCATTACTCTTCCGGGAAAATCTAGAAGAGGATTCATACCTTTCCCAAGGGTATTAGCACGTCAGTGAATGTAATGGATTCGACTGGAATTTGAACGCGGCTCTCCGATTCCTCAATCCGAACCGCTATCCATTACTCTTTCGGGAAAATCTAGAAGAGGATTCATACCTTTCCCAAGGGTATTAGCACGTAAGTGAATGTAATGGATTCGACTGGAATTTGAACGCAGCTCTCCGATTCCTCAATCCGAACCTCTGTCCATTACTCTTCCGGGAAAATCTAGAAGAGGATTCATACCTTTCCGAAGGGTAATAGCACGTCAGTGAATGTAATGGATTCGACTGGAATTTGAACGCGGCTCTCCGATTCCTCAATCCGAACCTCTATCCATTACTCTTCCGGGAAAATCTAGAAGAGGATTCATACCTTTCCGAAGGGTATTAGCACGTCAGTGAATGTAATGGATTCGACTGTAATTTGAACGCGGCTCTCCGATTTTTCAATCCGAACCGCTATCCATTACTCTTCCGGGAAAATCTAGAAGAGGATTCATACCTTTCCCAAGGGTATTAGCACGTAAGTGAATGTAATGGATTCGACTGGAATTTGAACGCGGCTCTCCGATTCCTCAATCCGAACCTCTATCCATTACTCTTCCGGGAAAATCTAGAAGAGGATTCATACCTTTCCGAAGGGTATTAGCACGTCAGTGAATGTAATGGATTCGACTGGAATTTGAACGCGGCTCTCCGATTCCTCAATCCGAACCGCTATCCATTACTCTTCCGGGAAAATCTAGAAGAGGATTCATACCTTTCCCAAGGGTATTAGCACGTAAGTGAATGTAATGGATACGACTGGAATTTGAACGCGGCTCTCCGATTCCTCAATCCGAACCGCTATCCATTACTCTTCCGGGAAAATCTAGAAGAGGATTCATACCTTTCCCAAGGGTATTAGCACGTAAGTGAATGTAATTGATTCGACTGGAATTTGAACGCGGCTCTCCGATTCCTCAATCCGAACCGCTATCCATTACTCTTCCGGGAAAATCTAGAAGAGGATTCATACCTTTCCGAAGGGTATTAGCACGTCAGTGAATGTAATGGATTCGACTGGAATTTGAACGCGGCTCTCCGATTCCTCAATCCGAACCTCTATCCATTACTCTTCCGGGAAAATCTAGAAGAGGATTCATACCTTTCCGAAGGGTATTAGCACGTAAGTGAATGTAATGGATTCGACTGGAATTTGAACGCGGCTCTCCGATTCCTCAATCCGAACCTCTATCCATTACTCCTCCGGGAAAATCTAGAAGAGGATTCATACCTTTTCCAAGGGTATTAGCACGTAAGTGAATGTAATGGATTCGACTGGAATTCGAACTCTGCTCTCCGATTCCTCAATCCGAGCCGCTATCCATTACTCTTCCGGGAAAATCTAGAAGAGGATTCATACCTTTCCCAAGGGTATTAGCACTTAAGTGAATGTAATGGATTCGACTGGAATTTGAACGCGGCTCTCCGATTCCTCAATCCGAACCTCTATCCATTACTCTTCCGGGAAAATCTAGAAGAGGATTCATACCTTTCCGAAGGTTATTAGCACGTCAGTGAATGTAATGGATTCGACTGGAATTTGAACGCGGCTCTCCGATTCCTCAATCCGAACCTCTATCCATTACTCTTCCGGGAAAATCTAGAAGAGGATTCATACCTTTCCGAAGGGTATTAGCACGTCAGTGAATGTAATGGATTCGACTGTAATTTGAACGCGGCTCTCCGATTTTTCAATCCGAACCGCTATCCATTACTCTTCCGGGAAAATCTAGAAGAGGATTCATACCTTTCCCAAGGGTATTAGCACGTAAGTGAATGTAATGGATTCGACTGGAATTTGAACGCGGCTCTCCGATTCCTCAATCCGAACCTCTATCCATTACTCTTCCGGGAAAATCTAGAAGAGGATTCATACCTTTCCCAAGGGTATTAGCACGTAAGTGAATGTAATGGATTCGACTGGAATTTGAACGCGGCTCTCCGATTCCTCAATCCGAACCGCTATCCATTACTCTTCCGGGAAAAACTAGAAGAGGATTCATACCTTTCCCAAGGGTATTAGCACGTAAGTGAATGTAATGGATTCGACTGGAATTTGAACGCGGCTCTCCGATTCTCAATCCGAACCGCTATCCATTACTCTTCCGGGAAAATCTAGAAGAGGATTCATACCTTTCCGAAGGGTATTAGCACGTCAGTGAATGTAATGGATTCGACTGGAATTTGAACGCGGCTCTCCGATTCCTCAATCCGAACCTCTATCCATTACTCTTCCGGGAAAATCTAGAAGAGGATTCATACCTTTCCGAAGGTTATTAGCACGTCAGTGAATGTAATGGATTCGACTGGAATTTGAACGCGGCTCTCCGATTCCTCAATCCGAACCTCTATCCATTACTCCTCCGGGAAAATCTAGAAGAGGATTCATACCTTTTCCAAGGGTATTAGCACGTAAGTGAATGTAATGGATTCGACTGGAATTCGAACTCTGCTCTCCGATTCCTCAATCCGAGCCGCTATCCATTACTCTTCCGGGAAAATCTAGAAGAGGATTCATACCTTTCCCAAGGGTATTAGCACTTAAGTGAATGTAATGGATTCGACTGAAATTCGAACGCGGCTCTCCGATTCCTCAATCCGATCCGCTATCCATTACTCCTCCAGGAAAATCTAGAAGGGGATTCATACCTTTCCGAAGGGTATTAGCACGTAAGTGAATGTAATGGATTCGACTGGAATTCGAACTCGACTCTCCGATTCCTCAATCCGAACCGCTCTCCATTACACCTCCGGGAAAATCTAGAAGAGGATTCATACCTTTCCGAAGGTTATTAGCACGTAAGTGAATGTAATGGATTCGACTGGAATTTGAACGCGGCTCTCCGATTCCTCAATCCGAACCCCTATCCATTACTCCTCCGGGAAAATCTAGAAGAGGATTCATACCTTTCCGAAGGGTATTAGCACGTAAGTGAATGTAATGGATTCGACTGGAATTCGAACGCGGCTCTCCGATTCCTCAATCCGATCCGCTATCCATTACTCCTCCAGGAAAATCTAGAAGCGGATTCATACCTTTCCGAAGGGTATTAGCACGTAAGTGAATGTAATGGATTCGACTGGAATTCGAACTCGGCTTTCCGATTCCTCAATCCGAACCCCTATCCATTACTCCTCCGGGAAAATCTAGAAGAGGATTCATACCTTTCCGAAGGGTATTAGCACGTAAGTGAATGTAATGGATTCGACTGGAATTTGAACGCGGCTCTCCGATTCCTCAATCCGAACCCCTATCCATTACTCCTCCGGGAAAATCTAGAAGAGGATTCATACCTTTCCGAAGTGTATTAGCACGTAAGTGAACGTAATGGATTCGACTGGAATTTGAACGCGGCTCTCCGATTCCTCAATCCGAACCGCTATCCATTACTCCTCCGGGAAAATCTAGAAGAGGATTCATACCTTTCCCAAGGGTATTAGCACGTAAGTGAATGTAATGGATTCGACTGGAATTCGAACTTGGCTCTCCGATTCCTCAATCCGAACCCCTATCCATTACTCCTCCGGGAAAATCTAGAAGAGGATTCATACCTTTCCGAAGGGTATTAGCACGTCAGTGAATGTAATGGATTCGACTGGAATTTGAACGCGGCTCTCCGATTCCTCAATCCGAACCGCTATCCATTACTCCTCCGGGAAAATCTAGAAGAGGATTCATACCTTTCCGAAGGGTATTAGCACGTAAGTGAATGTAATGGATTCGACTGGAATTCGAACTCTGCTCTCCGATTCCTCAATCCGAGTCGCTATCCATTACTCCTCCGGGAAAATCTAGAAGAGGATTCATACCTTTCCGAAGGGTATTAGCACGTAAGTGAATGTAATGGATTCGACTGGAATTCGAACTCTGCTCTCCGATTCCTCAATCCGAGCCGCTATCCATTACTCCTCCGGGAAAATCTAGAAGAGGATTCATACCTTTCCGAAGGGTATTAGCACGTAAGTGAATGTAATGGATTCGACTGGAATTCGAACTCGGCTTTCCGATTCCTCAATCCGAACCCCTATCCATTACTCCTCCGGGAAAATCTAGAAGAGGATTCATACCTTTCCGAAGGGTATTAGCACGTAAGTGAATGTAATGTATTCGACTGGAATTTGAACGCGGCTCTCCGATTCCTCAATCCGAACCGCTATCCATTACTCCTCCGGGAAAATCTAGAAGAGGATTCATACCTTTCCCAAGGGTATTAGCACGTAAGTGAATGTAATGGATTCGACTGGAATTGGAACGCGGCTCTCCGATTCCTCAATCCGAACCGCTATCCATTACTCCTCCAGGATAATCTAGAAGAGGATTCATACCTTTCCGAAGGGTATTAGCACGTAAGTGAATGTAATGGATTCGACTGGAATTCGAACTTGGCTCTCCGATTTCTCAATGCGAGCCTCTATCCATTACTCTTCCGGGAAAATCTAGAAGAGGATTCATACCTTTCCGAAGGGTATTAGCACGTCAGTGAATGTAATGGATTCGACTGGAATTTGAACGCGGCTCTCCGATTCCTCAATCCGAACCGCTATCCATTACTCCTCCGGGAAAATCTAGAAGAGGATTCATACCTTTCCCAAGGGTATTAGCACGTAAGTGAATGTTATGGATTCGACTGGAATTTGAACGCTGCTCTCCGATTCCTCAATCCGAACCGGTATCCATTACTCCTCCGGGAAAATCTAGAAGAGGATTCATACCTTTCCGAAGGGTATTAGCACGTCAGTGAATGTAATGGATTCGACTGGAATTCGAACTCTGCTCTCCGATTCCTCAATCCGAGTCGCTATCCATTACTCCTCCGGGAAAATCTAGAAGAGGATTCATACCTTTCCGAAGGGTATTAGCACGTAAGTGAATGTAATGGATTCGACTGGAATTCGAACTCGGCTCTCCGATTCCTCAATCCGAGCCGTTATCCATTACTCCTCCGGGAAAATCTAGAAGAGGATTCATACCTTTCCCAAGGGTATTAGCACGTAAGTGAATGTAATGGATTCGACTGGAATTCGAACTCTGCTCTCCGATTCCTCAATCCGAGCCGCTATCCATTACTCCTCCGGGAAAATCTAGAAGAGGATTCATACCTTTCCGAAGGGTATTAGCACGTAAGTGAATGTAATGGATTTGACTGGAATTCAAACTCGGCTCTCCGATTCCTCAATCCGAACCTCTATCCATTACTCCTTCGGGAAAATCTAGATGAGGATTCATACCTTTCCCAAGGTTATTAGCACGTAAGTGAATGTAATGGATTCGACTGGAATTCGAACTCGGCTCTCCGATTCCTCAATCCGAACCTCTATCCATTACTCCTCCGGGAAAATCTTGAAGAGGATTCATACCTTTCCGAAGGGTATTAGCACGTAAGTGAATGTTATGGATTCGACTGGAATTCGAACTCGGCTCTCCGATTCCTCAATCCGAACCGTTATCCATTACTCCTCCGGGAAAATCTAGAAGAGGATTCATACCTTTCCCAAGGGTGTTAGCACGTAAGTGAATGTAATGGATTCGACTGGAATTCGAACTCGGCTCTCCGATTCCTCAATCCGAGACACTATCCATTATTTCTCCGGGAAAATCTAGAAGAGGATTCATACCTTTCCCAAAGGTGTTAGCACGTAAGTGAATGTAATGGATTCGACTGGAATTCGAACTTGGTTCACCCATTCCTCAATCCGAACCTCTATCCATTACTCCTCCGGGAAAGTCTAGAAGAGGATTCATACCTTTCCGAAGGGTATTAGCACTTAAGTGAATGTAATGGATTCGTCTGGAATTCGAACTCGGCTCTCCTATTCTTCAATCCGAACCGTTATTTATTACTCCTCCGGGAAAATCTAGAAGAGGATTCATACCTTTCCCAAGGTTATTAGCACGTAAGTGAATGTAATGGATTCGACTGGAATTCGAACTCGGCTCTCCGTTTCCTCAATCCGAACCTCTATCCATTACTCCTCCGGGAAAATCTAGAAGAGGATTCATACCTTTCCGAAGGGTATTAGCACGTAAGTGAATGTAATGGATTCGACTGGAATTCGAACTTCGCTGTCCGATTCTTCAATCCGAGCCGCTATCCATTACTCTACTGTTCTTCCTCGTTGACTTGTCCATTTCTTTATTGGGTTAGGGACATATAAATGAAACGCAAGAACTCAGTCAATCAGTTATGTGCCATGCGTGATACACGCTTAGGCGATCATGTATCTTTCGATACATAACTGGCGAGGCAGATTTTTTCCCGCAATAGTTTGCCATTTCTTACTGCCGTAGACCAGTTGCCACCCAAGGCTATAGAAACCGGTCTTTTCTTCTATTTACCCATATCTGGGTGTAAAAAAAAGGATTCATACCTTTCCATTGAACGTAAGTGAATATATTTGATTCGACTAGAATTCGAACTCGGCACTCCGATTCTTCAATACGAGCCGTTATCCATTGCTCAACCGTGCAAAAATGAATATAATATAATAAATACAAGAATACAATGACTTAAATTAGGAATTATTTGAACTAGCCTCGAAGCCACCATTAAGGCGGCCTTTAAGCTAGCTCCTGTGGATGGATTTTGGGCTATCAGCCTTTTACCTTAGGCGTCCTATGCACGTCAAAGTTATAAGAATTTAAAAATAATCTTCGTATAAGCAACCGATCTCCGTATTTTGCGCGCAAATTTTATTTTCTTTTAAAATCGCTATACTTTATGATCCCTTAACATAAAGTCACTATTAAAAACCATTAGGGAACTAGAAGTATGTAATATTTTGAATACGCCACAGTACGCGTGCTAGAAAAATAATTAAAAGAAAAAAGAGCAATGTAGCGTGTCCCGCTTAAATTTTAATTATGGTTTAATTAGACGATAGCAATTGCGACGAAAAGCGAAATTAAAGTTTACTTTAATAAAGAATTGTTTTTTAAACTCGATATTTAAATGTAACTTCAAATGATCTATGTATTTAATTTTTAATTGCATGTAACTACGATAATTACTTCCTGTTACTTCAGGTTGTTTATGATTCGCCAAGATCAAAAAACGGACAGACGGACACACGTACACTGCGCTTTATTTATATAGACCACAGAGAAAAATTGTTTCTGTGCAGTAATAAGCAATATTGGATATAAACTAAGACATAAAGTCCAACCCAGTTAGACAGACAAGATTCAAGTTGAACTACCAACAATCATAAAAACATTCATTGTTTACAGTATTGCTTTCTTAGAACGTGAAATCGATATTTAACCAAATAAAAGCCACTGGCTTTGTACACTGCGTATCGAATGAATAATATTTACAAATCTCTATGTTTAGTGATCAGCCGCCAAAGCAAATCTGCTGAAGTAAATCCTTATCGAAAAACACCTTCCAAAAATGACTTCTGTTCAGTGGTGAGCTGTTGCAACGAGTAGCTTTTGTAAATTGTAAAGTGCAAAACAAAAGTGCATTCAATTAATCACCACAAAGAACATTTTCTAACTTCCGTCAGTAGAAGTGATTTGAGACTTCAGGAGAGCACGACAAGATTGACCTGAACGAGTGTACGATTAAACGTTATCTTCCCAACAGATAGATAGATATGAATAAACTGAAATAGAGAGATATGAATAGACTGAAATGAATAGATAGATAGATAGATAGATAGATGGATAGATATTAACAGCCTTCGATATATAGATAGATGAATAGATAGATATGTACAGATAGATAGATAGCTGAATGGACTAAAATAGATTGAATGAACGGAAATAAATAGAGATATATGAATGGAATAAAATGGACCGATTGATATATATATATATATATATATATATATATATATATATATATATATATATATAGATAGATAGATAAATAGAAAGAAAGAACAGACTGAGGTAAGTAGATAGATATGAACAAGTTGAGGATATGCTAGCTTATTGATTCAGTTATGAAATATTATGCGATAATCTTAAGTGGCAATAAGACCCGCTAGGGATTTACAAAGGAGGCCAAATATGGAGTTGGTGTGAGAATTGTGAGTTGAGATCACTGTTAGATTTGCTGACGTTTTAGATCGAGCTCTCGCTTCTTGAAGATGATATATATATATATATATATATATATATATATATATATATATATATATATATATAGGTAGAAAGATATGAAAAACATTAGATAGATATTAACAATATTCAGTAGATAGATATTAACAATATTCAGTAGATAGATATTAACAACCTTAGATAGATATGAACACACACACACACATACAGAGAGAGAGAGAGAGAGAGAGATAGGTACATATGAACAGCTTTTTTATTGGTAAATAGATAGAAATGAACAAGCTGATATATATATATATATATATTTTATATATATATATATACATACATACATACATATATATATATATATATATATATATATATATATATATATATATATGTACACCTCGTCATTATTAAATTCATTAACTGATACCACATTTATTATTATCATTTCCTTTGATTTCTGTTGCACACTCATTTTATTCTGGGTCCCAACCAGAGACCTAAGGTCAGAAATGGCTTCATGACATTTTCCACTGAACATGTTTATAAAATAAATAAAAATAAAACAACCTAACAGCTCGCATATTTTACATTGATAAAACCCTTGGCAAGATGAGAGCTGTAATCGTTAGGCATTGTCTAATAGAGACAAATTCAATGCGTGTATCGCAACCTTTTCCGATAATATCCAGGGTTCAAACCTCAACTGGAATTATTGATGTCTTCATGTGCCATATTTTTTAGATTCCCACTTCAAGATCCTTGTACAGTGAAACTACGGTTCTCCAAAATCACACACGCCGAACAAATCAGGTTTTCGAACAGAATATTCGAGATGAAAATGCCGCGGTTATCAAACAAAATTTCGGTTCTCGAACAACATTGCCGAACCGACCCTAACCGAGTTAACCCAAACGGAAACATTTATTAGTCGACCGCCATGTTTTATATATCCGTGTGTTGGGCTGTACTTTTCTTTTCCAATTTTATTCTACTGTGTCTTTTTTTCTCTTTATTAGTTCTCGGTCATGGCTCAAAAGAAATCTAGCAGTGATATTGGTAAAGGAAAAAAGAAAAGTTAAAAGAAAAACAATTATTGAGGATATTGTCTCTTCTTACTCAGTTTCATATGACAAAATCAACAATCTCTACTATTCTTATAAATAAAGAGACGATCATGTCTTTCCTTCCCTTTTCGAAATAATAACATCGCTTTTTTTCCCCTTTCACTTAAGCCATCAACTCTCCTAATTAAAGGTACGCTAAAATTGAAGTGTTCATCTATATTTTATCTGTTTAGTATTGGCTTTATTTATTTTTTCTTAAATTTAATGATTTTCATTAGTTTTGTGTATAAACTTGTGCACAAAGTACTGTTGTTAAAGTTTAAATAAGTCTTGGGACCAGGAACGGATTAATCCTTTTTACATTGTTTCCTATTGGAATAATAGTTTTAGTTTACGAACATTTCGCGTTATGAAAGGGCTTCCGAAACGAATTAAATCCGTGAACCGAGGTCCCACTGTATTTCGATAGTTTTTTTTTGAGATATTCAAAGACACATTGCAGTCTGCAGAAACTGCTATGTCAATAAGAAAGAACGTTCGGTTTTTTGTGGTCTTTGATTGCGATGTTTGGATTTTTTATTATTTTTATTATTATTTAAAAAAAAATAAACCGAAAAAGACAGTAGAGGAGAAAAAAGATGGGAAGGAATGTCATGGTCCGGTTCCTTGTACGACGGTGATAGTCCAAAGTAGAACCAATAAAGAAGAACTCGAATACGGATATGGAATAACACAGATATATTACAAACAGGAATATATACAGAGAAGTAGAAAGTGTTAGTACGAACAATCAGGTTTACTAGGGAGAACAAGGTAGTGTCGACCATTATCACTATTCCAATGTCTTGTAGTAATTGTCTGAACGTGACTCTGTTTCGGACTACCTCTGACTCGACTGACTGACTCGCTCGCTCTGACTGACTGACAGACTCCTGACGGACTTCTGACAGACCTCACTCCAGACTTCAGACTGAACGGTATTTAGTCACCCCCCTACGAGGGCATCATGTGGCACAAGGCCGGTTTAACGTGGGATCTCCGAGCACGTGTGCTCGGCTAAAAATATGCCATTTGAACCTGTATAAACGGGTTCAAGGTCGGTTTACCTCCCCGAAAGACACTCCGCCCTTCGGCGTAGCCTCGTTCGGGTTTCTCCCTGCAGAGAGTTCAACCGATCAGCCGGTCAGTCGGTCGTCCGACTTCAGGCTGAACTCCCTGCTTCCTCTTGAGGCGCTCTATTTATTACGTATGGAATAGTCCATTATGGTATTATGGTTAAGGTCCCATAACAGGAATGAGAAAGAATGAATTGGGAAATAAAAAAAGGCTAATAAAATGAAAAAGAAAGAGAAATGATGAAAAGAATAAATGAAAACGAAGCGGAGGAATAAAAGTAGAATAAAAAAAATAAGCGAGAGAAATCGAGAAGAAGCCAGAAGACTAAACAGTTGTCTTGGGCGTAACAGAGAAAGAGAAAGAGAAAGACAAAGAGTGGGTGGAGCAAAAGAAACAAGTGAGAGCGAAATGATATTGCTTTTAGATGTGTATATAAATACTTCACTGTGTAGTATATTGTTAATTGCAACCTCGACGCTCTCGCGTGGATTTTATTCATTGTCAATATTTCTGGAGACAAGAACCTCGATGAAGGAAATTGAAAGATTAAGTCACGATATAAGATACTTAAGGCTTCTTATCGTTGCCATCGTTCTCTGATTAACGGTCTTCAATCAAAGGCAGTTCAAACCTGTCGAACATGTCTCTTTTACATTAATTGACCACACCTTACAATTACGTCAAGCTCGTCTTGTGAATTTTTGTTACCATATATACAGACAAAGTGATCAGAAGTTCAGATGGTACGTTTCTGACAGATATACGAAAAGATAGTAATTTCGTTCACGAATATATGAAATTAATGCTTATTATGTTACAAAGTAAAGTTCAGTTTCACTTCAGACTTGAAAACTTCTTAGTGGGTAGCCGTTTATCTAGAGTCCAGTTTAGTTAATATTCAGTCCCTTGGTGATGTGGTAATAAGATCCAATCACATCCAATCTATCTTATCGCTTGTAACCATCTACTTTAATAAAATAAACGATCTTAGTACTAAAGCTGAATTAGTCAAATAAAGTTTCATAAGCTTTTCTGTATATTTCTGAGATGAGGTATTATGTACATTATTTACATTATTCGGACTATTGTCCTCATCTTTGTCGCCATATTTATTACAATATTTCGGCCTTTTAGTATCTCTCTATATTTCTGAGATGAATTATTATGTACACTATTTACATTATTCGGACTATTGTCCTCATCTTCGTCGCCATATTCATCACAATGTTTCGGCCGTTGTACGCTCCGGCTTTCTTCAGGTGGTTGGAATGTCGAACTGAACCCTTTATTTCGCTCACTGGGGTAGACTGTTCTAGTTCCACGTGCCATGTTTGATCTAACCAACGCCTTTATCCACTGTGCCATGTGTCCTTGAGGACATCTGGGTATGAATTTCTGGGTACTATAAAGTGACAGGACATAAAGAGTGTGAGTTCAATACCCGGGTAAGGCAGTGGATAACTTTCAGAGGGAAAATTAACAGGAGATAACTGATAACTGACATCCATCAAACATGGCACGTGGAACTAGAACAGTCTACCCCAGTGAGCGTAATAAAGGGTTCAGTTCGAAATTCCAACCACCTGAAAATCAGGACAATAGTCGGAATAATGTAAATAAAGCTTTTACTTGTTGCTATATTACAGATAGAGAAACTGGAGTAACCTCTCCAAGACGCACGCCTGGTCGATGGTTTATGGGAACAGTGTGCTGCCCAAATGGCAGACACCCCATCTCGCCTATACCGACAAGATCCAAAGAAATACATGTCATTACACTTGTATCCGGTTTGGCTCCAGGAGTGACTGTGTATTAATCAGTGTTGACAGCCAGCCAACCTTGGATATGGCCGCAAGGCAGTTAAGTTTTTTCTTCCCCTAGATAGACTACGTTCCCAGGTTGAAGAGCTCCAGCTGAAACTGAATTTACAAAGCAAGCAGCCAATGTACTTCTAATGTTTCACTATGTGCCCCGATAATATGAAAGATTCGAAAAGAATCCGTGAATGGCGCTAAAAATAGTAATTTTCGACAAGGAAGAGGGTCGACCGTTACAGTTCTTGTTTGGATATTGACAGCATTGTTCGACGAACGTTCTACAGAATATCTCAAGAAATGCAATAATACACGCCTTTCATGACACCTTACTCAAGTTGCATATACATAATTTAATTTAGTCATATAATGAGTTACGATGAAGCGATAAAGCCCCTAAGACGCAAGAGATTACTGCGCGTTAGAGAATAGGAGAAAATGTACTATTAATGAGAGATCACAATAAGGGAACAAGAATTAGGAAGATGACGATTAACATTTCATTTAAATATTTGAAAATGAAATTTGAATGGGAAGCAAGTATCCAAAAGAGAGAAGTGTGATAGAAGAATCTGTGAGCATAGAAGTTTATATCTCGCCATTTCAAATGTAGTACTGCACTTTAATGCGTAAAATCTAGGTACCATAGACAAACTTCATGAGAACAATTAACATAACCTTTACAGGAAAAGCACAGTGTAGCTAAATTAGGACAGAGGAAGATTGGTTTGGTTTGGTTTGGTTTGGTTTACAGCATATCAACCACAATGGGTGATTTAATGCCGACAACTTTTTTTTCTGGTAATATTATTTTAAAAAATGTATTGCTGGATTTATTTTTCAAAAACACATTGCTAGTAACAGATTTTTCTTCAAAAATTTTATTTCTTGTAACAATTTTTTGCAAAGTATTTCTGGTATTAAAACCTATTTTTACACTTTCATAATGCTTTTTACTTCAGTTCCGGGGTTAACTATTTGCCCATAGCTGGGACCCTAACAGGTGCTACCACCCCGGGTCAGGGGGGACCTGGGAACACCAGCCAGCAATTAAGAGGTGGTTCTACTCCCCTCAAAACCTTCTGATCAGAAGCCTTGCTGCTGGACGTAGTTTATCGTCTTACCAAAGACGCGGATGTAGTTTATCGTCTTACCCAGGACGCGGATGTAATTTATCGTCATACTGACGACGGAGGGCAGTGGAAGAATCACTGAAGTTGGGATGCCAGGTCAGGACCAATAACATTGCAGATTCTTCTTTCGATTTTATCAAGAATCTCTAAAGAGCACAAGATCAAATGTACAGCAATATTCAAAGAATTATAAATTTATAAGATAGATTTTGGCGAGAAAAATTGTCTCGCAAGACACAGTAAACCAACGTTCCTGGATGTAAGTCTGAGCATTTGATTCAATGTATTCTTTCCGTTTCATGTCAAAGGGAAACGTTAAGCCGAGAAGGTGTAACTTTGACCCTTAACCCTTTGCGCCCACTGCTTTACCGGTGGTAGAGAAAAATGACGTAATGCCCCAGAACCGCTTGAACAGTGGTAGAGAAAAATGACTTAATGCTCAACGACCGGTTGAACGATGGGTAAATAATTGTAACTATTTTCATATCTACTGTGAAACATTACATAACAATTATTTGAGAATATTGACTCAGGAACTCAGGCAGAAGGGTTAGAATTGTTCAAGAACGCAGGGATCAAAGGGTTAATGCCTCTGTTATCTTTAATTGCAATGTGCCTGTTATCTTCATCGTAATCCTTTAAATCCCATCACGTGACATCATTTTCTTAAAACCAAATGGCAACAAGTGTAAAATACTTAGCATAAAATGCAATCGGAACGCGAATTCAAATGTCATTGTCAAAGTTATGCTAACAAATTTAATGCAGTGGTTTTCACAGACGTCTCAAGAAATCTTCGCGTACACGAGGTTAGGAGGCTCTATTCAAATAAACTCGTTAAAAAATAAAGAGAAAATAGGAACGAGGTTTTCAATGGCAGGCGCAGGAACATAAAGAAAAGGAAATCTTCGCTAAATGCAGATATAAATGTAACAAGGAGCAGAAATAATAGCAGCATCAGACAGATCAGGTTTAGGGCTCCAAGTTCTAGAACAGGGATTTTCCAACGAGGTTATGACCTAGTGAATTAAAGCGTTAATTCTGTAATTTTGTGAAACTAATTGAGTTCAATCGAAGTGTTGGGCGGTGCAGCAAATTTAAACATGCTATTAAAAGTGAGTTTTAAAAGAAATGAGTTTTAAATATGATTTCCAATTAATTTAGGAAGGATCAGATTATTCCTTAATTACAACAGAAAACTGATCCCCCACTTTATGTCCATTAGAATCTTATCTTCCTACTCGTTGACCCATGCCATCAAGATGATGCCATATTTTGTTAAGTCTTTATTATTATTATTAGCTTTTCACATGTGAACCTTTCAATATATATTTTCCAAGTAACTCTTAGGGGATCTGTGGATTGGTTTAAAATTATAGAAAACCGATCCCTCACTTTATGTCCAGTAGATTCTTATCGTTATACTTGTTTATCTATGCCGTAAAAATTACATTTTTTTTTTTTTGAAAAGTCCTTGCTGTTGCCAAAAGGTTTTCATATAAATAGGTTTTTAGCCTTTTCCTCAAATGTTGTGCTTTGCGGTTTTTAAAGGCGTTCATTTCATGGCTAAGTTTCGTAAACCTCTCACCTGTCATAAGAAAGATTCTGGCTTCGAGTGTCTCCTGTGCAAGGGGGACAACTCTGTAGAAGTAACTGTTGTAGACATTACAGACAAAACATGCAGACGCAAATCTAAGGCATATATCGCTATATGATCTGTAAAATAGTGAAACATTGCGGCAAAATATAAACGATTCCTTCAGAAATATTCCTTCATCTTTTTCGAAGAATAAGTTAAGATTATTTCAAATGTTAAGCGAAATGCATAAAGAAAATAATAAAAATATATTTGACATTTATTCTGGCAATTTGAAAGAATATTTACCGGTGGCGATATGTTTAAAGTAAATATTTTGTTCGTGCCCAAGATTAGATATGTCGGCAGACATGTTTATTTAATACATGGAAAGATTTAGGCTTTAAATGTCATGGGGTTACTCACGCCCAAACACAAAAATGGCCCGACTTTTCAAAACGATGCAAAAAAAAAAAAAAAAAAAAAAATTCTCTAATATAAGGGATACCAAGAGATTTTGGAAAAAGAATTTATCCAATCATTCTCAAAATAGAACCGTGTCCTTCATGAATTTGTATGGAAAATTTATAAACATGTATATTTTTTTCGTTTGTGTATCTAGATCTGTGTCTGTCTGCATCGATTTACGAATATGTATTAGTTTATTTACACTGAAGTGAACCTCTCCACATTTCTCTCTCTCGGTATTTTTCTCAGCAAAAGCACATAACTTTATAAATAGGGAAGTACGCGAGAGAGGGGTATGATGTTAAGACGGATTTTAACCAATACTCCATCTGAGTTTTATTGCGGCTATTATGGATTAAATCGTTCGTACGTGAATTTGGTGATATAGTGATTGTGAGTTCAATCTCTGGGTCAAGCAGTGTGTACGTGGACTCAGTGTAAACGGGTCAGCACTCAAGCGAATTGATTTATAATAAATAAAACCTACGGACAATACGTAATGGAAATAGAAGAGGTCAATTAGTTCCAATGAAGAATATTTGATCATTTTCGGCAGAAGAAACACATTGTATCAGATATAAAAAGTGTCCGTTGCAAAGAACGAGGAATTTATTTGAAAGTGAAAAAAATTGTCAGGCTGGGGTAAACGTTAAGGTTGCGCGGAAACAAATAATAGAACCGGTGTTGTAAATGTTAATGCACATGATCCTACCATGATAGATAGATATGAATAGACTATGACATATATATATATATATATATATATATATATATATCGCAATTTAAACGTGGCATTGTGAAAAGGCAGATTAATATAAATAATTTTAACTTGATAACACTCAACAAATGGAAGCAAGAGAATACACGGAATGTTATTCATGAGTATTAAAGGATTTTGTTAAAAATTAGCAGACTTAATGTCTTTAATTTATTTAGTCAGACATGCCTAAATACACAATTATATATATATATATATATATATATATATATATATATATGTGAGTGTGTGTGTGTGTGTATATATATATACATAGATATAGATATAAATATATGAGTGTGTGTGCATATATATGTGTGTGTGTGTATTTGTATATATATGTGTGTGTGTATATACATATGTGTGTGCATATATATATATATATATATATATATATATATATATATATATATATGCAGCAGCAGCCACTGTTTGCATTGCATATATATATATATATATATATATATATATATATATATATATGCAATGCAAACAGTGACTGCTGCTGCTATGAATGCCTTACTCGAATTGAATTCTCTTACCCGCCGGCGTATTTCGTATATCTATAGGAAATACACTAAAATTTCGCTTTCTCTCTGGCGTGGGGTAGTATCGTTGACTGATGACAAATCGGTCAAGTTTCGATCTTGGCTTGAAGCAATCGGGCGTCTAGACAAACTGACGAGCTGCGATCCAGCGAAACAGTATATGTGTGAATGACTATATATATATATATATATATATATATATATATATATATATATATATATATATATATATTGTGTATTTAGGCAGAAATCCCTTATTTATACATGTTCTAATATAGACGATAGACAAGGTACTACATTTAAGCTTTTAATTTATTTTTTATTGTGTTCGAACAAGTGATTTCTTTTCGGGACACAGAATGTGTAGAAATTGTCCAAATGTTCTATAATTCCGAGCGCCTTCGACTATACTTTTAGTTATTATCAAGAATGATTTTATTTTTTCCTTTTAAATTGGGTGTTTCGGTTGTGTGTATGGTTTTGGAGTTATAGGAATGTTTTAATTTCCGAACACATTGTGGCCGTGTTCGTTGTTAATATTATTTAATGTTGTTTTGTTTTTTATTGATTATCAAGGTTTTTATTATTTTTAATCTTTTCTACTAGTATGTATCGGATGGTGATGTGTGCGTGTTTAAATGATTTCTAATAGAGCTGTGGTCAGATAATGTAACGTAAGGCGTTTGGATCGACGTGTAGTCGTTTGACCGACGTAATTATTTATGAATTCGGTTTGACCAAGAACACAATTTCTTAACTCATAGACAATGTTTGTCCGTTGTACTGTTATATTTGAGGATGAGGTTAGCTGCTTTAATTTTGTAGTTGTAGACAATTAATTTGATTTTTTTGTTCGGGTCAATTGGGGTAGTGTATTTCATTAACGATATATATATATATATATATATATATATACGGAATGTGATGGGTACATTGTTGCGATTTATATTTTAAATTTTGCGCATACGCGTTGTTTGTTTTTAATTTTGTCAGCTGCACAGTGGGGTCAGTTGGGCACCATCTGTGAGAAAAAGAGCACCATCATGCTATTACTCTGCCAGGAATTTGGAAACGGAATGCGTTATTGCTGGGATTTGCGCCGGAAACTCCAATACGAACATTTCAGAGTGTTTGGGTGTCAATCTGAGAAGATCTGGAAAGAGTTGGATGAGATTAATGGTGATTACGAAGGCGTTCCGAGTGATCACTAGTGATGGCGAAGTTATACGTTCATTCATCTTCCCACTGACTCAAAACGGAGGCCTAAATCAAGTGCCTTGGTAGTCCCGCCCTGTATCATGAGGTTGATTGCTGAAAGACTCTATGTCTAATAAGAGGACTCTGCACCATTCAAGCAGGAGAAGACAGTTATGGCTGTCAGAAAATTTCTTCGACCATATCCCCCTTTACATCTGACCCGACTGCAAACCCATTGATTAATATGTGTGGGGCGTAGTTGAGCAAGAGAACAACAAAACTCTTTATAAAACCAAAGATGATCTGAAGGCAATTGCTTTATGGTAACATTGACCAACATAAAAAAGGAGACCGTTTAGAAGAGTTGAAGTCGTCTGAAGGCCGTGGTTGAAGCCAATGGCAATTTTATTTAATTTATCCACCGCACTCTGTATATATGTATATATAACTTTTACACACTTTAGCGTCCAGAATGTTTGTCACACATATTCGGCATGAAACAGGGGGATGTACAATTAATGTAAGATATTATGTATATTTCTTAATACGTATATTAAATAGCTCTGTTATTTAACATTGAGTACTGTTTTTTTTACACTATAGCGTATTTATACGTTTTTGTATACGATCGCTCGCTCGTTTACCTTTCGGATATATATATATATATATATATATATATATATATATATATATATATATATATATATATATGTGTGTGTGTGTGTGTGTGTGTGCGCGCGCGTGTGTATTTAGGCAGCAATCCTTCTTTCATGCACATTTCATTGAATACGACAGGCAATTCTCATGCGATCTAATATTTTTTTCTTTTTGGATGATAAATTATATAAAAAACTGTCCGAATGTTCATTTTATTCGGGCGTTTCGACTATACATTTAGACATTTTCAACAGTTAAATATTTGATCATTGAAAATGGCTAAATGTATAGCCGAAGGCGCTCGGATAAAAAAACATTTGGACAGTTTTCATATAATTTATCATCCAAAAAGAAAAAAAAAAACTTAGATCGCACGAGAAAGTGTATTTTGAGATGAGCTCAGTTTATTTTGGTGAGAGAAGGGAATAATAGATATTTTTCCTTCAAGCAAAGTTTGCAAGTTTTTGATTGGTCGTTGTAGGCTGGTGATCTTTTCCTTATTTTCCAAGATATTTTTGGTGTGATGGGGGTTTTATTTTTAATTTCCCAGATATACTTAGAAAGCATTGTGCTGTTCGCATATTTACTATTTGTGAAAGATGTTTTGTGTGTATAATTTCTTTTGTTTCCAGGGTCCTTCAGTTACTCCTATGTATACTTTTTCTTCATTATCTGGTGATTTTATCGTGGCTTTGTATATTATATTGTTTTGTAAACAATTACCGTTTAAGGGATATTCGTTCTTTATTCTACAGTTTCACGTGGGTTTAATTTGTTCGTTTTGTTTGTTGATAATTTAACTTGTGTTTTTTATTATTTGTGCTATGTTCTTGGTGCAACTGTAGCTGATTTTTACTGTGTTTTTGTTGTGTAGGCTGCTTGATTCCGGGAAGTGTTTGTGCAAGTGTTTGAAGAATATTTTTCCTACGTTTGTTTTTACATTTTTGTTGTACGGTGGGTTGAACCATATATATATATATATATATATATATATATATATATATATATATATATATATATATATATGTGTGTGTCTGTATATATTAAGGCATTTCTATGTTTATACATTCTTTTTTATTGATACAAATATTTAAATAAATGCTCTGTTTATAATAAACAGTATTAACAACATTTACCGGCTTGAATGTCCGAGAAATTGTTATAGAAAATATGCATACCCTGATAGGAATCGAACATATATATATATATATATATATATATATATATATCAGAGAGAGAGGGAGAGAGGAAGAGAAATAGAGAGATGTATTCGTTTTCTTTTATATACACGGTTTCGTTCTCATTAGATTTCAGTCATCCACACCTTTTACTTTTATATCCGCAATTCGTATGCGCCAAAGTGAATCTATAAAACCCGCTCAAACAAACCCTTAAATTTCCCGACTTGAAAAAAAACAAAAAAAAACATTGTATGCTGTGTTCGGAAAAATCCCATAAAAAAACAAGGAATCTTCTATCAGTCGCGACTTTTCTTACTGTATATTAATAACAATTAATATATTTTATTATTAACTATTATTTCAAAATACTTAATTTTATCTATAAATTTTACAACCTGATGTTTTCTTGTCGCGGTCATTAACCGCACTGGTGTTGATCGACGACCAATGATACAGCCTATGACGAGATTATAAAAGTTTGTTGCATTCACCTTTATTTCATCAAAGCCAAGACAATAACAAACCCAAGGATGTGTCTTGAGATGTTCGGCCTGGTTGGCTAACATCCGATTTTAGGTAAATCGACACTTGAGATTTGATCATGGCAATCAACCAGAGTTCCGAAGAGTATACAAGAATTTCTTTCATAAATTCTTTCATCAAATTAATCTGTCTTGTCATCGCCGTTGATTTACTTACAGAATGTATTCATCAATTCCTGGTGCAACAAGGAAATTTTGCCGCATTATGAGAACACTGGCTTCACAGACTCCTAGCTATATGCTGTAGGCTGGAAGCTGCACACTGAAACCACAAAAGCAGAAATCAAATTTGGTCTTTTTCTTTTACAATAACGTTAACTCTGTACAAGACCCGAGTGTCACTCGAGGTAGAGCACACAATTTATTCGAATATGTGAGGAAGATAACAGTTAATACTTGTCTTGTACAGGTTAAGATTGAAATGATCGTTGAAAGCAGCATCTTTGTGTGGACTGGTACGGCAATTTAACCCATAGTTGGAGGTTTTAAATTCAGAGTCCTCTTTCTCCTAGACCGCTTGCCATGAACGTTATGGGGCCCAGTCTGTCCTGTTATTCATACATAGCTTGGTGAGGGTGGGGAAGAGATAGATTTCATAGCTTTCTCAAGGGTATTTTCCCGTAAGTGTATGCAATGAACTTGACTAGAATTAGAAGTTTCAAAAGCGAGCCCCTATTCATTACTTTTTCTTTCCTCTTGCTATGGGTTAAAAAGTCGAAATTGTACGAAGATCATTCTTAAAAAATTGTTAATGCAATATTCATTCGCAAAAAAAAAAGAAAAGAAAAGAGTTATTCTTACAATCTAGAATATGTTTCGGATTTAAATATCTCACAAAGGATTGATAATTGCTAAAAAATAATTCAATTATAGTATTCCTGGCTAAGTGAAATAAAATTAACACTCATTTTGTAATGGACAATATTATAGATTCTTGCTGTAGTGAGTTAGATTTGGAGAAAAATTTTGTACTGGGATGGTACGTAATTATATCAGCCTAGTGGTTTATCATTCAAGAGGTACAAGGATAACGAATAAATTGATTCCTAAGACAAACCTTCCTGGAGAATTAATGGAATTCATTCTTCCTTATCTTAATTTTACCAAACTATATTTTACATCTAAGATTAAGGTTAATAAGAAATAACATTTAAATTAAGAATTCCCTATCATAATTTATTTTTTACAATGATGTACAAGGCCCAAGTGTCACTCAAGGTAGTGATTGCAGCGAGTGTAAGGCAGAATATATCACAACCTCCCCTGAACCATCCGAGTTGATGTCACTCAATAATACATTCATCAAAAAATTTACGACTTCAAATATCTTGGACCACACATAATAGATTCCAAAAAAGACTTCAACATCCGCAAGGCTCTTGCAGTGGATGTGTGTAACATACTTCACAAGATTTGCCGCTCGAACCATCCATGTTCCATAAAAGCCCAAACCTTTCAAACATTGACTGAACCAGTCCTACTGTATGGATCAGAAACTTCGCGTTTGTCTTGAAAGACGAATGGACGAAATATATGCAAATCTATTGAGAAAAATCCAGAAAATCAGTTGGCGATCCCCTGCAACGTTTAACCCAAGGGACGGAGAACTGAGACCAATATCTCCTAAGCTCAAATAAAATGTCTGCCGGCCGCTGTCACCGAATGAAGATGGAACTCGCATCATCCTTACTCCGATGGTAGCCTTAAAGTGTCTTCTCACGAAAATTGACTTTCCCAGACATCATAGCTTGGGTTACATGGTTGGACATTGGGGATCTGGAGACAGCAATACAGGAGACAGCTGTGTGGGAAAGGATTGTCAGTGGAGTTCCGACCTATCATAGGAAGGTCGAAAGATAATGATAACGAAGAGGCACACTTTATGTGAATATGTAAAGTAGATAACGCTTAACCCAAGATTTGAACAGGCTAAGTTTATATTAAACGTGGAAGTATCCCCTTGGGAGTCGTTTCTACTGCAGCGTCTTGTGGGAAGAAACTGCTCGAGTGGAACTTATCTGTCACCAATGAAATACGATGAAGATGTTTAGTACAATGTGTATGTAACACGGTGGCTGGGGACTCAGGGTTGGACATTGGAGAATACCATGGTGCGATTCGGTACAATGTGCGTGCAGCCTGATGGATCCGAGCCGTGAAGGTGACAACCGGTGGTACCAAGGAGTGTAGTTCGTCTGAGAACTTTCTATCGTAATAGTAATAGAGAAGCGAGGGAATTCCGACTTGTGGTCTGTGGAGAAAGGGGTCGGAAGGGAGAAAATTAGTCACCCACAAGGACGCGGAGATACTATTGGACTCTATCGACACTGGGTAGGGAGGGTCTGGCCAGCTCCTGCGCACAGAGATAGCCGCATATTCTGCATCAAGAATAAATAAACTTTCAATGTTTTCTAGTTTATTTTTGGTAACTTAGAAAAACCAGTCTGTGTGATCGACCTCGATTAAATTTAATCAAAAAGGGATTTTAATCTGTCATGGCCATTAAATTCTCTTGATGTTGCACATACCTACACCGACCGAGATCTCATATCACGATGCCTGATGCGCCAATCATTATTTATTTATCACCTGTCCAGTATTCAATGTTTAACCTCAAACACACTCAGCACTTGAAATTTGGATTAAAGTTAAAATAAAATGAATTGCACACAACACAAAATACTGTCACCAGTGAATTCTAAAAAGATTTTAATCTTATGGAAAATGTAGTAATAAAATTTGTTAAAACAAATAAAAATTTATTAATAAAAAAATAATTTACTAATAAAAATAATAATTTATTTATAAAAATAATGATTTATTTATAAAATTAATAATTTATTAATAAAAATAATAATTGATAAAAATAAAAATTTATTACGAAAAATAATAATTTACTAAAAAATGACAATTTAAGAAAAATAATTTAATAATAAAAATAACAATTTACTAATAAAAACAATTTATTAATAAAAAAATTTACTAATAAAAATGATTTATTAATAGAAATAAATTATTAATAAAATAATAATTTACTAATAAAAATAATTAATTGATAATAATAATGTATTAATAAAATAATATTTTATTAATAAAATAATGATTTACTAATAAAAATAATAATTTATTAAGAAAAATAGTAAATTATTAAGAAAAAATATTTTATTAAGAAAAATAATAATATAGAAATAAAAATAACAATTTATTAATAAAAATAATAATTTAATAGTAATAATAATAATGTATTAATGAAATAATATTTTATATATAAAATAATGATTTATTAATAAAAATATTAATTTATTAATAAAAATAAGAATTTATTGATAATAATAATATTTTAGTAATAAAAATAATAAATTATTAGTAAGAATAAAAATTTATTAATAAAAATAATGATGTTCTTCAAAGTGCTTTCATGAATCTGATATCTCCAGTTGTTGAATTGCATCTCGGGTTGGCCCCTTTTGCTAACGACTACATGTTCTACCTACGTACTATTTAGGGTTAGACCTTTCTTCTCGTTATGATTTGCTAATTGTCTAGGAGGGACTGTATCAGGGAAGTAGGCTGGGTGGAGTAAGGATAGAGGCACGGACTGAGGTATCGGAGAGACGAGTTCGAATTCCAGCCGAATTCATTACATTCACTTACGTGCTAATACCCTAGAGAAAGGTATGAATCCACTTCTAAATTTTCCCAGAGGTGTAATGGATAGTGACTCGGATTGAGGAATCGGAGAGCCGAGTTCCAATTCCAGTCTAATCCATTATATTCACTTACGTGCTAATACACTTGGGAAAGGTATGAATCCTCTTCTAGATTTTCCCGGAGGAATAATGTATAGTGACTCGGATTGAGGAATCGGAGAGCCGAGTTCGAATTCCAGCCGAATTCATTACATTCACTTACGTGCTAATACCCTAGAGAAAGGTATGAATCCACTTCTAAATTTTCCCAGAGGTGTAATGGATAGTGACTCGGATTGAGGAATCGGAGAGCCGAGTTCCAATTCCAGTCTAATCCATTATATTCACTTACGTGCTAATACACTTGGGAAAGGTATGAATCCTCTTCTAGATTTTCCCGGAGGAATAATGTATAGTGACTCGGATTGAGGAATCGGAGAGCCGAGTTCGAATTCCAGCCGAATTCATTACATTCACTTACGTGCTAATACCCTAGAGAAAGGTATGAATCCACTTCTAGATTTTCCCGGAGGAGTAATGGATAGCGTATCCGATTGGTGGATTCGGAGAGCAGTGGTCGAATGCCAGTCGAATCCATTACATTCAATTTCGTGCTAATACCCTTGGAGAATGTATAAATCCTCTTTTTCTTACTCCAGCAGGACAGACCCTGTACTATAGCTTTGTATGGCAATTGGTCTACCGCAGACAGAAATGATAATCTACTGTTGGAAAAAAAATGTGCAACGTCAGACATATATTGAAAGATACACGATCGCCAAGCATGTATCACGCATAGCACATAACTGACTGTATACTTGTTCAAATTATTTTTATTATTATTATTATGCAGGAGGTTTGTTTCCAATAAATCTTCTGCGATCTTCTAATATTTTTCCTAAATAAAATAATTTTTCCTGATAGTTCAAACAGATCTTGAATGATTTTGCGTACTTTGTGATACATAGTTATATGCACTGTTGTTTGAGTCGGGAAGAGGAAATTGTGATTTGCTGACACATAATGCCAAAAGATCTTTGAGAATTTGACGCGGATCATATTGTAAGCCAGATGGAAAAATCAATTCACGGAGAAGGATGGTAGGGGCAATTAATATAGGAAGTTGTAGAGAGCCATGATCAGCCAATTTCAGAAAGGAACATGGCACATAACCCTAAAGAACATTATGAAGTAATATCGTAATTTTTAATGTTTCTTTTACAATTATCATAAAAAGTGTATTAATAAGATTATTACTAGAAGTGCGGGTGGTGTAATAGAAATTGGAGAGATGAGTTCGAATTCCAGTCGAGTTCTTTACATTCACTTGCGCGCAAGCAGCTTTAGGAAAGCTATGAATCCATCTATTGTCCCTCCAGCTATGGGTTAAATAGGAATGCCGATTGGTTCCTATCGCCTTGATCGGCGAGTAGTCTACCGCAGAAAGAAATGTCAACCTACTGTCGGGAAAAACCTTCGGCATCGTCAGTCATCACTCAAAAGAGGCATGTTCACCCAAGCGTGTATCACGCATGGCACTTAAGTGACTGACTAGTCCGTAAAGAGCGAGTCTCCCAGTAAGGATTGGGTTCAATAATTTATTTTTGCATATATCGCGACATAGGTGTTTGATAAATATTTTTCGTCAATTTTTATGCTAATTTCTACACCTTGTCCCTTAAAGATGTAATCAATCATGGCCCTCCACAATTTCCACTTCTTTATCTGAGAATTTTCATTATTCTCCGGATAAGTTACTCATTTCAATCTTCAGAGTTGTCCATCATACCCATTCTCTCTTTCTTTCTTTCTTTCTTTCTTTCTTTCTTTCTTTATTTCTTTCTTTCTTTCTTTCTTTTCCATCATATCCATTCTTTCTTTCTTTCATTCTTTCTTTCTTTCATTCTTCATTTTTCGTATTCACACTTTTTTCATTTTTCTTCCCTTTCTTCCCTTTCTTTCATTCCCTCTTCTAGCCTATTTATATCGACCCTTTTCTTCTCTCCAAACCGTTTTTAAGCACTTCAATCTTTCCTTCATTTCTCCTCCGCTGATTATAAACCGATTTAATTGCAAATCATACAAATATTTTTTTTCTTCTTTCTAACCCTAAAGGCTTGACCAGGTGCTGATGCTATGGCAGAGTATTGCTACCTCGGCTCAACTAATGACCCACGACTTAATGCCAAGATGACCTTCGAGACTAACAGACACAGTAAGGCGCTAAGCGAAACCAAATTGATTTTTCCTTCACGACGAGAAGTAATGAGATAAAAAGTGCTAGAGGCGAGTCATGAGACTTAGAAAAGCAGGTTCGATTTCAGTCCGCGGCCTCAGTAGCCATGTAACCGAGAGAATGCAAATATTGGTAATGGCGATTCAAACTGAGAAGCCATTGCAGGTGTTACAGCCACGTTTTGACTTGTTGCCGACAGAATTGGGTGTAAAATACTACTGTAATATTTTCTGCACAAATAATTTATTTTCCTCAACAGAAAAAAAATAATTTGGGTATAAAGTTATATCAGCGAACAAGTTCAAACATGTGAGTACGCGCGTGTGTTTGTGTGTATGACTCTATGAGTTAATGGCTATTTATGCAAATTTTCCGTTTTAAAGTGATTGAATATCAGCGTTTTACATTTATGGCGTCATTGCTTTATAATAAACGGCGTTGTTTTTTAACCACTTCAACAAAAGTAAGACGATAAAGCCTCTAAGACGCAAGGGGTTACTGAGTGTGAGAGAATGTGAGAAAAAGAAAAATAGTATTAAGAGAACAGTAAAATAACAATAATTAAGAAGACGGTTGAAATTACATTTAGATTTTTGAAAATCAAATTTGACAGGGAAGCAAGAAGCCGGGAAGCAAGAAGCGTGAGAGAAGAAACGATTAGCATATAACGATTAAATCTCGCCAGTGCAACAGTAAAATGATGAGACCTAGCCGACAATCTAGTAACACGTTTAAATTAATAAATTCTAAGTTCTATAGAAGAAAGCTCATCAGAGAAATATCATGAAAGTATTAATAGAAATGGCACAGCGACGTTACATGATTGAAACAGAGATATCAAGTCAGGACCAATAATATTGCAGATTCTTCCTGTTTTTTTGTCAAGAATCTCTAAACATACGGCAGGAATACCAGACAATATGTGGAACGAATATTCAAAAGATAGAAGAATGGCGCTGTTATAATGACGAAAGATAGATTCGGAAGGGAAAATTGTCTAGAACGAAATATTGAAGATAATTTAATAACAGCAGATATAGCAATGGATTCGATATAATTTTTCCACTTCAGGTCGAGGAAAATGTTAGCCCAACGATCTATTCGTCTGAAGGTTAATATCAGCCATGCTGACTGAAAAAAGAATGTCGGCTCTCAGATGATTGATAGACAGTATTTTATTGGTAATATAAAATGTGTCAGATTGTATACGCAAGTAAAAATTTTCAATTATGGTAATTGCAATGATTTAACTATATTAGTAATGGTAATAATAATATTAACGGTTAACTTTAAGCAAACATTTGTCATTCATTGACCGAGAAGCCAATGCTATTTGAGTTACGCTTTTCTTCACTCCCTGGACATCGGACTGGGATCAAATTGTAGCATCAGTTCTCCTCATCTCTAATGGTAATATTAGCTGTTCACTTATAAGGAAACATTCGGCATTCATTGACCGAGCAGCCAATGCTACTTGAGTTACGCTTTTCTTCACTCTCTGGACATCGGGCTGGGATCAAAGTGTAGTATCTGTTCTCATCATGCCAAGTTAATAAAAAGCACATCTTGTTCTTTTTGGTTTGGTCACTATGACTGTCTATTGTAAAGTCACGTAGAATTGTAACATGTCCAATCTCTGTAACCGGGTCTGGGTGATGTCTACGCTAGTTTCTTGTAGTTTCGCGTAAAAGTTGCATATTTTCCATTGCAGATGTTCACCCACTCTACAATGCTAACTTTTATATTCAGGCTGTACTAACATTGTGCAACATGATTAAAGATGTTCAATGGTTTCTGGATATTTATCACAAAATCTACATTTTGGGCGCACACAATATTTCAGTATTTGTTCTAGTTAATTTCTAGTCAACAAGCATTGGGTCCTGTACAGCAAGAATAAAACCTTCGACTTCATCTTTTAAGCCTGCACTACGTAGCCATTGATTGGTACGGGGTTTGTCTACATCAGCTTGTTTGGTTCGGGCAGAAGCGGTTTATCTTGCCATCGTTTTTGTATCTGGTCGGATGCCTTTGCTTTTATTTCCTTTATTATTCTTATTTTTTTTATTATTATTTGTATAAATAATAATGATAACAATAATAATCATAGAAAGCGGTGTTGTTATTGATATTTATTTGGGAGAAAGTAGTATATAAATTAATTTATTCCAAAACAATATTAGGAAAATTAATAAGTAAGTGGAAAAGTTTTTGTGTGACTGTTTCGTCCTTAAGGACTTCATCAGACTAAGATCTAAAATGATGTCCACATTGATGTATCTACATATGCTCACAATTGTCATTAAGTATCCCACACTGAGAAGAGAAGATAAAGATCTGCCAAGAAGAGTGAAGTGTTGTCACTTAGTTTAAAAAAAAAAAAACAGAAAAAAGAAAAGAAAAAAATATATAAACACAGAGAAAACTAAATTAAAATGAAGTTGGCTAAACTCATATTTAAAAAAACAAATTTAAAAGATTAAAATTTCAGCGACCCCTGTCCTTCGTAGGGCAACATCATTTTTATCCCATGAAATCCACAAGAACGAAACCCTCACATGAAAAAAAAAAATCTGAATTCATTTTCTGTCGGTAAGCAGGCAGCAAGACAAGGATGTGTCTTCTTACCGGACTTATTGATCCAATACAATAAGAGAGATTTAGAAGTCCTTCCAAGATTTATTATTGGTGGTTATGATCTTAACAATGTAAGATAT
Organism: Acanthosepion lycidas; assembly: GCA_963932145.1. Classification (NCBI taxonomy): domain Eukaryota; kingdom Metazoa; phylum Mollusca; class Cephalopoda; order Sepiida; family Sepiidae; genus Acanthosepion; species Acanthosepion lycidas. The sequence continues at coordinate 71,434,420 of OZ010612.1, forward strand.
GAAACATTAGTCCTTTCTTCTCTCTTTCCTTTACTACCTTCTGAAAGACTTCTTGTAGTTTAATTTCTGTGTCTGTTATCAACATTATGTCATCAATATGTCTAAGGTTGTTAAGATTGTGACCGCCAATAATGAATTAATGCAGGACTTCTAATTCTCTCAGAAAATCCTAAATGTGTAACTTGAATAAATCCGGTGAGCAGACACATCCTTGTCTTACCCCTCTTTCAATTTGTGTATATTCATTAAGCAATGGAGATTTTATGATACTATTTAGATTCTTCCTCGGTTTTGTTTGAATTGAATAATCACTCGTTTGGTAAATATTGAAATCGCAACAAATTTGGTTTTTATTAATTACATTATTATATATTATTCGGACTGTTATCTTTATCTTTATTGCCATATTCACGACGTTTCGGCCGTTGAATGCTCCGGCCTTCTTCAGGTGAGTGAAATTTCCAACCGAACCCTTTATAATGAAATAAGGAGTTCGATTTGCGTGACTGACCCGTTATGTCAGCAACACAAGTCAGCTTATCATAAGCGACAGAGAAATCATGATAGTACAGTGGCCTTAGAAAAGTTTTTAGCAAGGAGAAATAAACTACATCCAATTTCAAAATTTAATTACATAGTCCCAACACAACATAAATAAACAGTATTTTGAACTGGTATAGAGTAGGCCCTCCACTTGCGAGTTTCAGCGCTTGTAATCCATTTTTCATGGATTTGATCCAGTTATCAACAATCGCCTGATCCATATTTTGCCACTCCTTTAGCAATGTTTCTTTAAGGGTTGCCACTGGCGTGATTTTGGTTGCACCCTCTCGAAGTTTTTGGCTAAGGTGCTTCCAAACGTTCTTTATTGGATTCATGTCAGGATTTTCGGCTCCCCATGGCAGTGACTTGATTCTTTGCGATTCCTTCCAGGCGTTTATTACTTTGCTCGTATGACATAGCGCTACATCTTCTTGAAAAAGGTAGACATGCTTGTCAATCTGATTGGTTTCCAAAAGTGGAAGTAGTCCTTTCTCTAATATTTGACAGTATTTTGGTCCATTCAATCGGTCATCAACAAGAATCAGATCAGATTTCCCTCCAAACCAGACAGCGCCCCACACCATCACTCCAATCCCTCCATGTTTCACGGTCGCTTACAAACATTCTGATTTCTCCAAACATAAACCAATCTCGAATTCGAATATTGGTAGAATTTACTTTCATCTGACCAAATTACAGACTGCCAAAATTCATAATTTTTTCTCTCGAATTCTCTCCCCCAGTCCATACGCCTGTTCCTGTTAACTTCTGTCTTGCAACTCTTCTTTAATAGCCTACCTCTTTCAGAGTCTTTCTCAACGCAAGTGGCGACATTTCCATGCTGTTGGCGACATCTTTGACGCTCTAACAACGGTTTCCCATGAATTTCCTCTTCAGCGCCCTTTTCGTTCGCTCAGACAGGATGTTGGTCTTCTTGAACGTTGTTCTACATGACAATGGCCTTCTTCCTTAAAATTCTTGACAATATTATTAAACGTTTGATGATTAACCCGAAAAAAACAAAACAAAACAATTTCTCTATTTGACTTGCCATCCTATTATTGACCCTTGTTGAAATTCATCAATATTCTTATGCTAAATATCATTGCACAATATAAGTCAACTATCGTTCATAGATTAGAGTAGCTTAATACTAACACGGTACTGCCTGAAAAAAAGAAGAGACGTTATAACACAAGGCAAAATTGGTGTAATTAAAGGTGCCTAAAAATTTATTATAGCCCACTGTATAATATATATATATATATATATATATATATATATATATATATATATATATATATATATATGTATGTGTGTGTGTGTGTATATATATATATATATATATATATATATATATATATATATATATTCATACACGTTTCATTAAATAATATAGACAAGTAATGACTATTTATTTTATGGAAATTTTTTTCGTAACATCTGATAAGTTTAATAACATTATCGTTGAAAGAAGAAAGAAATTCACAGTAGTGATCCATATTTTTTTAATACAATCTAAGCTTTCGGC
>OZ010612.1:71441493-71546493 GCA_963932145.1 Acanthosepion lycidas
TGGATATGTTAACGACGATGGGGACAATAGTTCGAACAATGTAAATAGTGCAAATAATTACAATACCTCATCACAGAAATATAGACAGATATAGAAGAAGGCCGGAGCGCACAACGGCTGAAACATTGTGAATGTGGCAACGAAGATGAGGACAACAGTCCGAACAATGTAAATATTGTAAATAATTACAATACATCATGTCAGAAATATGGACAGATATAGAAGAAGACCGGAGTGTACAACGGCCGAAATTTTCGATGAGGACCAGTCCAAATAATGTAAATAGTGTAAATACGTCTTCATTTATTTTTAATTTTTCTCATATAAGCAGACGACATTTAATATAGTTGCGAACTTGATGACTCTTTATAATTACAGGATTATTTTTCCAGTCACCGAGAATAACTTTCAAGTAAGAATGCTTAATTAATTGTCTGTAGCGAAAATGAAAATAATTTTTCTATTTTTATTATTATTATTATTTTTTTTTTTTTATTGTAAGTCACTGATGATTGTAAGTCACTGGGTCCATGATTTGGAAAATTTGAAGTAAAGAAAGTTTTAAATATGCCAATGTATTGAGATTTGATTTTTGCTGACGTAAGACCACGATGTATCCCCTCCATGGACTTTTTCAAACTTTACAGCGAAACGATATAAGAGCATCGATATTATACAACAGTGCAGCACTTTGATTATATAATCAAAGTACGAAGAAACAGAAATGTTGTCAGAAACAAAGAAAAATAGTAAAGGTTAATTATATAATATTGATTCTGTTGTCTTCCTATTAATGCTGGACAGTCTTCATAGAGAGAAAGAAAAAACTTGAGGCAACAGGAGGATGTTGAGAATCTTATGGACTGAACTTGTAAGGGAATTGCAAACAAAAAGGAGACATAGAATCAGAAAGAAGCAATTGAAATTTCTAGGGTACATGATGTGGAAAGTGGGTTTGGTGAATATGACAACCACAAGGCATTCTGAAAGTAACAGAGACAGGAAATCTGCGAATAATCTACCTAGCGAGCTTTGAAAAGTGTAAAGCGATTAGGTGAGATATCAAAGAGAAAAAAAAAACTTATTAAGAAGACTGAAGGACTGGAGGTTGTGGAGAGCCATTTTCGGCCAGGTTCAAAAAGGACACATCACATAAAAGAAAAAGATTTTGTCCAGTGTGAAAATTTAACGCCATAATGGTAGTTTTACTTTTCCCAGAATGGAATTGGGAACTTAATAATTATTGAGCTAAATGCTCTGTTTTTAATTAAACAGAATTAATTACATTTACCGTTCTGAATATTCGAGAAAATCCGTAGAAAATATGCGTTCTCCGACAGGAATCGAACCTGTATTTCTATACGGAAACCGTCATTTGATCTGAAGTGCTAAACCATTAAGCTGCAGATTAGCGTTTGGTTAGCAAAATCCAAATTACTGTTTATAAACACACAATAATGAAATGGATTAAGTAATTAATATTGCTTAATTAAAAACAGCATTTACTTAAATTATATCTGTAAAAATAACGTATAAACAGAAAAGATATTAAATAATTGTCGGACTTAATCCATTTCATGATATGTTGTCATTGTTTACGTTAAGATACGTTTCGTGAGCAGATATGATCGATCGAGAAAAATCGTCGAAGATTGTGTTTTTAAAATGAGTAATCTGGATTTTGCTAACCAGACGCTTCTCTGTAGCTAAATAGTATAGCACGTCAGATCAAATGATGGTTTCCGTATAGAAATACTGTTTCGATTCCTGTCGGAGAACGCATATTTTCTACAAAATTTCTTGAACATAATATATATATATATATATATATATATATATATATATATATATATATATATATATATATATATATATATATCATTTTATATGGGACGTTTGTCTGATGATCGCAAAAGCGTGAAACCCAGGGTCACAAACTAATATGCATAAATTATATATATATATATATATATATATATATATATATATATATATATATATAAGCCGATTGTGCTACCTTGGTTTCAACCTTTCGGTATCTTCAGGGGATTTCGTTCAATTGATTTCCTATCGCTTTATTTTTGAAAGTAAAAAAAATATATGAACGCTGTTTAAAAAATAAATAAATGAATGAGAGCGCGACGTGAGATGTGGTAGAAGAGGAAGCAGAAGACGTGGAGGAGGGGGATATCAAGTGCATTGTAAATGTATCAGTGTGGGATAAAATGAAATAAGCATACATTCTTTTTATCCCGTTTCAAACGAACTCGAAAGGAACTTTTTAGCATGTATACAACGAGACATGCGGACAACAACAATGAAGATGTGGTTCCACACTCCTCATATCAGATCAGAGGCCTTGCTGCTGGATGCAGTTTATCGTCGGACGCGGCTTGTAAACATTATATTCCTCTATATACAGTTATAATATCTCGCTTCCACTTTCTGTTTCAGTGTTTAACATTTCTACGAAAGGAAGTTTCGCATTATGAAAGATGGTAAAAATATTGATAGTTAAATCATCGATAGACTTCAGTGATTTGTTTCGTTGGCGCAGTAGATGAATTCATTAGAAACATCGCACATGCAATTGTCTCTGAATCAAAATCAATATCATGAAAATATATGATGTTGGCAAAGACGTCTCGTGCGACTTGCAATAAATATAAAAGTTTCTGTTATAACTGATAATAGATCTTCCGTTTGCCGCGTCCCTTTAGGACATGGCCCTCCAAAACTTCCAGTCCTTAGTTGTTCTGAACTGTTTTTCTACTTATATTAAAACTCTTGCCCACTGTTCCGAAATCCATTCCTAAAAGATCACCTAGGTGGCTCGATGCTTTCTCCTCTCTTTTCCTCAATAAGTCTTGTGGGCGTTAAGTTTTCCAAGCCCTCCTTCCTCATTATGCATCCAAAGAATTTCAGCAGTCTGTTCCTGATTCTGAAAATTTGTACTTTTTGTTGCAATTTTCTTTCAGAATTCCTCGTTCTTTACTCGTACCATTTGTGGAATTGTCAGGATCCTTCCTTAGAACCACATTTCTGTTTCTTCTAGATTTCTTTTCATCTGTAAAGAAACTGTCCAACATTCAATACCATATAAGAGGATACATAACACATAATACTCCAACACTCCTTTCTTTGTTTTTAATGATTTTTCTGGTTTTTTTCGGCACCATCTTTATTTTTGGAGTGTCTCATTCGCTACTCCAATACATACTTCGGATTTCGGTGTCACATTTTCCATATTCTGATTACAAATTTTCCAGATATTTAAATTTCTTTACTTCCTTGTTATTGACACTTTTAGTTTGTAACTCACATTTTAGTCTTTTCCTTTTGCTGGTAACCATTTTGTGTCTTCTTCCATTTGGTGGTTAGTCCTTTTTTCTCGCTTTCTTTTACTAACCTGTCTTGGAGGTTATGTAGTTTTCTTTCCGTGTCAGCCATTAACACTGTTTCATCTGTTTATCCTATATTACCGTGGTCATCTAACGGGGGTCTGAGTGAACCCTCTAGGGGTCAGTGAGTAGTTTGTAAAGAGTCGATGATAATTAAGGGGGTTAAAAATAGGGCTCGGTGTGCAAATGACAATAAGCTAAATTTTAGTTAGTGTGCATCTATGTTGTATTCTTTGGTGAAGATGAAAGAAAGTTTTAACAATCTTTGCATCGAGTACCTGTTAGGATCAAAGCATAAATATAAAAATACATAGAAAAATTAACATTAATACATTATTGGAAGATAAAAATTACCAAAGCTCACAAGAGAATAAAATTTCGGCATTAAATGACCCATAAAGTGTTGATATGCCGTTAACCAAATCAAAGCAAACCAATAGCATCGACCGTATTTAGGCTTGGTGTACTTAATACAGAGTGTTTCACAATTGTTGAAACAAAACAGCGGCCCTTTCAGAATGGGAGAACTCGAGGAGCGTGAGGCCCTTTAGGAGGAGGAACAGTGGTTCCAGCTGGATGGTGCTCCTCCTCACAACGCAAATGTTTCGATGGTATGGCTCCGCGGAAAATTTGGGAAGCATCTCACCCGCTGCAAAGCTGAAGTGGAATGGGCACACCACTCGCCTGACTTGACACCCCTACCCAGATTTTTTCCTCTAGGGTTTCCTCAAGGACAACATCTACCAGGACAACCCTCGCACCATTGCTGGATTTAAGGCTACCATCAATACAATCGATCACCCAGGAGGAATATGCACACGTTATCAAAAACTTTCTATCCAACAATGCCTTCAACTGAACGGTGGAACTCTGAAGCATGTACTCAAGGGATTCTCCTGACATTTTCAGTTCATGATAGAGATTAAATGGTTGTAGATCCTAACATTTTATGCTTTTACCTTACAACAAATTTAGCTTCAGTCAGTGTATCGTTTGTAGTCCTTGATTTGTGCCCGATCATTTTGTTTAAAAATTTGTGGAACACTCAGTATATTATTTCCTTTATTCATTTAATAAAGTTTCCTTAAAATATTTTCTTTTCTTTGGTGGTGGGGGAAGCTGATCTAAATTTCTTAATTTTTCTTACATTTTATTTGACATTTAAATTGCAAACATCAGTGTGAGTTTTAAAGTTCAAAGATATTTTAAATGGGGTCGTTGAGGAAAGAAGAGAAACAAAAAGAGATCTCAATTCTAAAAGGTTTGAGAAACCTTGTTATATAAGGTTTACACACCCCTATAATAAATCCTGGTAGGGTCCTGTTGAGGGAAAATTTAATAATGATGTTGTACGACTGTAAGAAAGGGCCGGAAATGAAGTTTATGGGGTTATGCAAGAAAAGTAACGGTTAACCATAGACATGAAGAAAACAAAATTAAAGCGACTGGGAAAACATCTCACCGGGAGTCTGTTCCCCAAAGTAACAGTTCTTCCCCATTACTAATGGAATACGAAATGAATGATGAGGATGATTCACTCTTGGGTACGTGGCACGGTGGGTCCAAATAGTAAAAATTAGGGGTGGGTGGGACGAAGGAATGGAGATCGTCAAAAAACATGAAGAAACGAAAGAGCAGAAAGAGGATCACAACGTTTCGGCTGTGGGAAAACGGTTGTAGGGAGGAAAATAATTCATTACTCAAAAGGCTCTGTAGACGCTTTTGAAAATGTAAAACAGGCAAGTATAGACTAGGCTATTCCAATGTTACATGATTTGGTGCTCATTCCGTTTTACTCTTTGTTTGATATTAGCCTTACTCAGTTTTTCGGTTTAATAGTCGTCAAGTGAAAGAATCATTTTAGTAATACTCACTATATACTTTCTGATTTAACAGGAGTTAGACAGCTTCACCACCCCGGTTTTTTTAACAGGAGTAGACGCCTATATTTCTGAGATGAGGTATTATCTACACTATTTACATTGTTCGGATTTTTGTCCTCATCTTTGTTGCCATATTTATTACAATGTTTCGGCCTTTCAGTATCTGTCTATATTACTGAGATCAGGTATAATGTAAACTACTTATATTAAACGGACTATTGTCCTGATCTTTCTCGGCATATTTATTACAATGTTTAGGCCTCTCAGTATATGTCTATATTTCTGAGATCAGGTATTATGTACACTATTTACATTGTTCGGACTATTGTCCTCATCTTTGTTGCCATATTTATTACAATGTTCCGGCCTTTCAGAATCTGCCTATATTCCTGGGATCAGGTATTATGTACACTATTTACATTGTTCGGACTATTGTCCTCATCTTTGTTGCCATATTTATTACAACGTTTCAGCCTTTCAATATCTGTCTATATTTCTGAGATGAGGTATTGTGTACACTATTTACATTAAACTGACCATTGTCCTGATCTTTGTTGCCATATTTATTACAAAGTTTCGCCCTTTTTGAGTATCTGTCTATATTCCTTCCGTTAAGGAGGTTATCTACTGCCTTGAATGTTCTCTGTGAGAGTTAAACTTCCCAAGCCTTATTTTCCTCATTTGGTGCCCCAGAGATTTAAACCATTTCTTTCTCATTCTTAGTATAAGTGTGAAATTTCTTCCCCTTTTTACAGAAAAACGTTCAACGTTTCTTCCATGTTACGTCGATGGCATTTTCAGTTTCTTTCTGTAAAAACACGTTTCTTTTGCTTCATATGACAACGGATATTACGTAACGATTATCTTTCTTGTTCCAATGATATCTTCCTTTTTCTTAATACATTGTTTAGCTTTTGGAAGACATGAAGAGATTGTCCAGCATTCACTGCCATATAGGAGGATTGATATTACATAGAAGTTCATCACTCTTTTCTTTGTTTCTAACGAAATCTTCCTGTTTCTTAATACATTGTTTAGCTTTTGGAAGACATGAAGAGATTGTCCAGCATTCACTGCCATATAGGAGGATTGATATTCCATAGAAGTTCATCACTCTTTTCTTTGTTTCTAACGAAATCTTCCTGTTTCTTATTACTTTGTTTAGCTTTTGGAAGACATGAGGAGATTGTCCAGCATTCACTGCCATATAGGAGGATTGATATTACATAGAAGTTCATCACTCTTTTCTTTGTTTCTAACGAAATCTTCCTGTTTCTTATTACTTTGTTTAGCTTTTGGAAGACATGAGGAGATTGTCCAGCATTCACTGCCATATAGGAGGATTGATATTACATAGAAGTTCATCACTCTTTTCTTTGTTTCTAACGAAATCTTCCTGTTTCTTAATACATTGTTTAGCTTTTGGAAGACATGAAGAGATTGTCCAGCATTCACTGCCATATAGGAGGATTGATATTCCATAGAAGTTCATCACTCTTTTCTTTGTTTCTAAGGAAATCTTCCTGTTTCTTAATACTTTGTTTAGCTTTTGGAAGACATGAGGAGATTGTCCAGTATTCACTGCCATATAGGAGGATTGATATTACATAGAAGTTCATCACTCTTTTCTTTGTTTCTAACGAAATCTTCCTTTTTCTTAATACTTTGTTTAGCTTTTGGAAGACATGAGGAGATTGTCTATTTAATCTATAGCTAGAGGAATGAGGGAGGAACTTTGGAGTAATAGATAGTGTCTAAGCGGTCAGACAGGATGGGATTCTTCCAACAGATGTGAAAATGTTTTGGATTTTCAATTTGGATTTTTTGACTCGAGGGGATGGATCCATCCCTGTGCCACTGGTATTTGCTAGCTGTGAAAAGGTAACAAGGATTATGCCCCCAGTGAGAATCGAACTCGCTATACTCACTGGACAAGATTGTTAATCATCACCTTTCTCTTTATTCAAAGCATATATTAGCGTTTAATCTTCAGAGCACAACGTTTTCCTTGAACATAATTTACCGTCCTTCCATGGTATTAGGCACGTGATTGACAAGGAAGCCATTTTTTAAGTAACTCTTGCGCTGAACATGTTTCTTAAAGCGGTCTCCTTTTCTATAACCCAGACACAGAAGCAATCATACAAAACAAACAACATGATACATCGTCTCGAGAAAAATTCTCATGTAAATCAGGTACATGTATGTGATGGAGATCTGTAAAGAGATTTAATATATAAGGAGGTAGACCAGAGATTCATCAGTGGGCGTCTATAGCAAGTAGACAAAGCAATCTATCATATGCAACTGGAAGGTATCCAGATGTTAGGGTGATGCTGAAATTTTCTTTCGGACATGCTCACTGGGTTTGTCGGCAGTATATTTTGGTTAGTACCTCTGGAGATTCTTTTTTGTTGTTTAAGAGAATTAGTTTTTTTTTTGTTTTGTTTTTTGTCATGTGAAGATATTCTTCTAGTCTTCGAGTGAACACTGAACTGGAAATAATCATAGACTTGGGGGTGGGGGACAATGCCATGCGTCATCATTGTGTAAATTAACATATGCACAACGAGTATGTTTCCACTTGGGGTATAAGAAAAGAGACAGAGGTGAAAAGACCAAAATGTCTCATATACTTCAATATACTGTTTTGAATTTTCACACACACACACACACACACACACACACACACACATATATATATATATATATATAGGTACTTCCATTAATTCACTAAAAAAGAGCATACCATGATGAAAAAGATCCATAGTCAAAATGTTATTATTATGAGGAAAGACCAAAGGAATTTTTGATTATTTTATTGATTATTCAATCCTTTCCATCACGTTCGTAATTTTGTGTAAAAATCTTGTTCTTCTTGCGTCAATGAGTGGAAAAAAAGATTACTATAGGGATTTTTAGCGTCTTTTTTGCCATTAAAAACGTTCTTTTGGAAATTCTTGCAAAAATTCAGATAATTCTGTAATTTTAATGAAATTTTCAGGACAAATGAATGAAAATATTTTTTAAATTATTATGTTTAGAAAATGTTGGTAAAAATATTTGTTTTTTACATCTGTTAACAGCAATTACATAATTTTATGAAATTGTGAGAAATTAAAGTTCTACCCTCTTCACATTTTTATTAATTAAAGGTAAGACTATTTGAAGTATTTAAATCATTAATTTGTTTTTATCAACAGAAACACCATTTACGGAAAATTTGATCTGAATCGTAAAATAAAAAAAAATGCAATAAAACTATGACATTATTTAATTATTTTTAATCACTACACCCAAGGAAAGGTGGAAATGCCACTAGTACGCAGAGGATAACAGGTTGTGAAAGTGAGAAAATGGCAAAAGATGAACGGAATTCAAAAAGATGGGAGATGGCGATTGACGTTGCATTTAAATTATTGAATATTGTAGTTAACAGGGAAGTAAGGAAACAGAAGGGAGTTCCGTAGGTGGGAAGTGTAGAGAAAATAATCTGTTAGAGTCGATGTAGCTGTAGCATCAAGCTATTTCTACAGCAAACGGGTGGCATCTAGATGCTAATCTAGTAGCACCGTTGGATTGATATAGTTGGGGTAGCAAGGTTAAATGCTCGTCAAAGCAGTTGACATGAAACTATTTGTAGAAAGGACAGAGGGCAGCCACGCCACGTCGAGATGTCTAATCAAGATCGATTACATTACAGATCTTTCTTTGGATATTTTCAAGAACCTCGATATGAATAGCAGGAACACCTGACGAGATATTGCCGCAGTATTCAATGCACGGATGAATGGTAGATTTGTAAATGTGCAAGATGAACTCTGACGAGAAAGCTTTTCCGGCATGACACAATGACGCAATTTTCCTCGCTGTAGAAGCAGCAAATGTAGTCGTTCCACTTCAAGTCAGTTGAAAACCTGGGGTCAAATAGGCGCCGTGTGCTGTTACCCTGGAGTCTAGCACCAGTCATGCTGATGGCAGGAAGAAAAGTTTCTCTATGGTGGTTAAATGAGAGGAGTTTTGTTTTGAAGGCATTAAGAGCTACACGCCATTTCTTGCCCAAGTTAACCACTGATTGGAGAGCAGCAGCCAGGTTTACTCTTATTATTAGGAGTAAATGGTAGTGACATCTGCATAAACACCTACTTGGGAACTGATGAGTAAAACTTCTATTTGCTTTCATAAATAAGATATTTTAAGGACACTATTGTCTGAAGAAAAATATTTTTGATGAATAACTTTTACAAGAACTACTTGGTTTTAAAAAAATACTTAGTAAAAAATATTAAGTTTTAAATCTTTTTAAAATTCTGTATTAATTTCAGCCTTTTGGATGATATTTTTACTAAATGAAAACAATATTTACAAATCATAAATGGAAAAGTTTAATACAAATCACCCACCCACCAATATTTTTAAAAGAATTTTGAATTTCTTTTGTATGTGTATCAACGTACCGATTTTTGTAAGTACGCGACATTGCCAGAAAATAGGAGCGATGACTATAGTAAATTTGAAGTCAACATTTTAAAAAATTCAATAAAACAGAGAATGTTTTCGTAAATTTAAAAACTTACTAAGCACTTAAAAATTGAATAAAAAAGGAGCTTACATGATTTTCTTCAATTATGTTTCACAAATAAAGTCTCTGTAGAACGACATTAGATCTGTCATTATCTTGTCAAACACGTAAATACGGCTAACTAGTGTCGGTTAAAAAAACAATTATGGCCTGGTTAAAAAGTTAATTTCTGCAATATTTTAAACTTAAAGCAAATGATATTTGTTTCAAATTGGATTAATTATACTTCCACTAGGGGTTTCTCAAGGACAACATCCACCAGGGCAACCCTCGCACCAATGATGGATTGAAAGTAACCATCACTGAGAAGATTCAAGCGATCACCCAAGAGGAATATGGATGTGTTATCTTTGCATTCAACAATGTCTTCAACTGAACGGCGGACATCTGGATCATGTAATCTAGGGCTCCTCTTTCCATTTTCAGTTCATGTTAGAGATTAAATGGTTGCAGATCTTAACATTTTATGCTTTTACCTTTCAACAAATTGTTATGGTCCGGTTCCTTGTACCACGGTGATAGTCCAAGGTAGAACCAATAAAGAAGAACTCGAACACGGATATGGAATAACACAGATATATTACAAACAGGAATATATACAGAGAAGTAGAAAGTGTTAGTACGAACAATCAGGTTTAGTAGTAATTTCTGCCTCTGACTCGACTGACTGACTCGCTCGCTCTGACTGACAGACTCCTGACGGACCTCACTCCAGACGGACCTCACTCCAGACTTCAGACTGAACGGTATTTAGTCACCCAACCACAGGGGCATCATGTGTCACAAGGCCGGTTTAACGTGGGATCTCCGAGCCTGTGTGCTCGGCCAAAAATATGCCCTTTGAGCCGGTATAAACGGGTTCAGGTCGGTTTACCTCCTGGAAAGAGACCACGCCCTTCGGCGTAGCCTCGTTCGGGTTCCTCCCCGCCCGAAGGCAGAGTGTTCAACCGATCAGCCAGTCAGCCGGTCGCCCGATTTCAGGCAGGACTCCTGCTTCCTCTTGAGGCACAGTATTTATTATGTATGGAATAGTCCATTATGTTATTATGGGTAAGGTCCTATAACAAATGTAATTTCAGTCAGTCTATCATATGTAGTCCTCGATTTCTGCCCGTTTATTTTGTTTCAAAAAATGTTGCCAAGACAAGTTATTAAATCTGAAAGAAAATGAAAAAAAATCATCAGACGCTTAAACTTAATTCACATTTAACTTTTGTATTTTAAACTTAAAGCAAATAATATTTGTTTCAAATCGGATTAATTATACTAATCAACTAATTGTTATGAGACCTTACCCATAATAACATAATGGTCTATTCCATACGTAATAAATATTGCGCTTACTTCTTTGTATATATTCCTGTTTGTAATATATCTGTGTTATTCCATACACGTGTTCGAGTTCTTCTTTAATGGTTCTACCTTGGACTATCACTGTGGTACAAGGAACCGGACCATAACACTAATATTCCTCAAATAAAGTTGCAGAAAATTATTTTATTTTTGAAAGACTTTTTAATAAAGAAAATAACATTGTGATGAAAGACTAATGAAAAAGGGCGTTAATGATTTATTAATAATTTATTCTAATCATACAATCGGAGTTATGATAACATTATGGAAATGACCATTTTCACCATGTAAAATTAAATTTACAGGATTTTTCAAACTTAAATTTAGCCGTCTCTTCTCCTTCAATAGATTAATGCCTCGCACTTCCCGTCTGTAGAACTCCCTTCCTCTTACCTGCTTCCCTTGCAATCTTAATAGATATCTTCAGATGCCTTGTTCTATTCCCCCTTCATTCCTCTTCATCCTTTCCTCTTTCGCACCTCTTTACTTTTGCTCCCACTTTCTGTAACCTCTTGAGTGCTAGTGACAAAATAAATAAATAAAAAATAAAAACAAGCTTAAAATTGGGACAAAAAATGAATGAAAAGTGCCTCAAGAATAAGACGATTAAAAGATGCCTTAAGAATCAATACATACTGTAAAATATAATATAATATAATATAATATAAATATAATATAAAGATACATTAATTAAATAATAGAATTAAAAAAATCTTTTAAATAAATGAATAAATACAAAATAACGCAAAAAGACTTAACAGAAATAAAAATAATTTTAATACAAAAACAAAACATCAATAATAATAATAATAATAATAATAATAATAAATAATAAATAATAATAATAAATAATAATAATAATAATATATAGAACTTATAATAAGGTAAATGTTCAAGAGTCACTTCATCAAACCTCATAATACAATTAATTAATACAAAACTCTTTAATACTACAAATCAATATTATATATTAACATATGCACCACATATAAAATCTAAAAAGTCCCAGAATATTAAAAATTACTAAATACTTAAAATTCAATATCCAACTCAATATAAAAAATTTTTTAAAAATTATATAAAAAATATAATCAAATTAACTCAAAGGCTATATTAAGGTATATTATTATTATTATATACTATTATAGTGAAAGTATAATATCTATATAAAGGAAAATTCAGGATAAATCAATAAAGATACCTTAAGGTAATAAAAATGGAAAAATAATGTCAATAAGAGTAATATTAAAGATATTATTGATAGTCACCAAGAATTAATAGTAATTTAGTGAGAAAGAAAGGATATATTTGCAATACATTGAGTCAATTGTTTCGTCCACTGCAAGGAAAGTTGGCTCCCTGTGCCGCACCAGGAAATTTTTCTCCCCGGAATCGATCCTTCAGATCTACAAATCAACAATTCGCCCTTGCATGGAGTATTGCTGCCATATATGGTCTGGAGCCCCTTCTGTTTGCCTCGGGGTTCTTGATAAGCTCCAGAGGCGTATATGCAATATAATTCGCCCTGTTCTGCCATCTCGTCTTTAGTCGCTCTCTCACAGACGCGTCGTCGCCTCTCTCTGTCTTTTTTATAAATACTTTCATGGCAATTGCTCCGAGGAGCTGCATTCGCTGGTCCCCAGACTTCATGAATTCAAGCGCCCTACGAGGCTGGCATCCCGCTCTCACCCTTTCACTGTGGAAACTCCTAAATGTAGTCGTCTCTTCTACTCCAATAGCTGCATGTCTCGCACCTCTCGCCCGTGGAACTCCCTTCCCTATTCCAGTTTCCCTGAGAGCTATAATATCCAACTATTCAAATGTAATGTCAACCGACATCTCCAGTTGCCTTGATCTATCCACTATCATCTCTTCATCCTTTCCTCTGTCACTCCTATCTGATCTTGCTCCAAATCTTCTGTAACCCCTTGCGTCCTAGTGGCTTCCCGCCTTGCTTGGGGTGAAACGCTTAAAAAATTGTAGCAGAAGAGAAATATGGGAAAGATATATAAAGAAAGGATGAGAAGCAGAATTATAGTGCAATTGTTAAAGATACGACATTTTTGTAAATTGTAGCAGAAAGAAAAATTTCGGAAGGATATATGAAAAAAGAGGGTAAGTGGAATATATAATATAATTCTCAAAGACAGCAGTTGCTGTATTTGTTAAAGGACAACAGTTTACTAAGTTCGGTCAGGATTGAAGAGGATCAGGTAATTTCCGAAGGATAATTCAATCAAGTTCGTTAAGGGTTTAGATAAGTTTAAATCTACTGTGGTGACGGCATTTACAAAATAGTTCATTCCTTTGGTTTAGCAGTATCTTTGGATTACTAAATTTAATAATTCTGATTTTTTCTTGTCGGCATAGATTGGATCTCTCCTTAAAACTACTGGGAGTGTGGACAAACCCTATAATTTTCTAGTGAACCTGGCGGTTCAGTTCTTTTCCCCTCAATTGCCGAAGTCTTTTGGAAAGTGCAGTTTGAAATTATAATTTTGGGTTGGAAAATGTGTGCAAATTGTTATACAGACATTGCTTCCATTCAACCGCGGAAATTCTAATATAAATATTGTGGTTGTTCTTGTTTTCTTTAGGGTAAATAGTTGCTTGGTACATTACATTAGAGGCTCTGCATTTTACAGAGTTCGCCATTTCTACAATTACATAGGTTATCGATAGTAACTGAATTGTTGATACCACAGAATTTAAGAACAAACTTTATGGGAATCAATTATTTTAAACATATTATTTGTGCATGAATAACTTATTTTAATCGTTTTTCTGTTGAAGGCTCTACTTAGAGGGTGGTTATTTTTTAAATGTTTGTTTATAAGTGATGTAATGGATTAACCTGTCACCCCTATGAGTGACTACGCTCTAGGTAGTAACTAACTATAAGTATCTGTAAGTCAGCGGACGACGGAGACTAGCTGCGACCTGTTTCAGCTAAACATTCGAACTCTCTGCCTTCGGGCGGAGAGGAACTCGGACGAGGCTCCGCCTAAGGGTAGAGTCTTGTTCGGAGAGGTAGACTGTCTCTGAACCCGTTTATACGGGTTTGGAAGGGAATATTTTTGGCCGAGCCTACGGACTCGGAAAACCCACGTTAAACCGGCCTTGTGCGACATGCAACCCTCGTGGGAGGTGGGGTAGCTAAATATACTCGCACGAGGCTCCGCCGAAGGGCAGAGTCTTGTTCGGGTAGGTAGACTGCCTCTGAACCCATTTTACGAGTTCAAAAGGGAATATTTTTGGCCGAGCCTACGGGCTCGGTGAATCCACGTTAAACCGGCCTTGTGCCACATGCAACCCTCGTGGGAGGTGGGGTAGCTAAATATACTAGCTGGGATCTATTCCAGCTGTGCTGTCGAACTCTCTGCCCGAAGGTAGAGACGAACCTGGACTAGACTATGCCGAAGAGAAGATGCACGCCCGGGGAGGTAGACAGACCGGAACCCGTTTATGCGGCTTCTACGGGGAAATTTTAGCCGAGCTACGGGCTCGGATGACCTATGTTAAACTCGGCCTTGTGCCACATCTATTCTCGTGGTGGGAAGCTAGTAAATATTGACTAGCTGGGATCTGTTGAGTACAACTCAGATTTACGCGATAACGACAGACCTTCCAATAGCAGCAATCACTACTGGATTGATTTGCGACGACCTGTGCATAACTGTTACCATTTTTTTCTTTTTTTTTATAATAAACTTTTACTTATTTTATCCACCTTGTTTTTCAAGTATATATTCCTATTAGCACGGAAGATAACAGAAAGTTTTAAGAACACTTGTTCTACGTTAATTTTAGATAACCTACAGAAGAGGGTAGGGTTGAACCATATTAGACTTTTTTTCTATTTCACAGCTTATTATCATTATTATTATTATTATTATTATTATTATTATTATTTACATCTGCGTTGCTTGTAGGGTTCAAGTGCGAAAGTTTATTCTTAAAAGCACTTTTTTGGAGTGCCTTATCGTACAAGTCTTTTTTATTCTTAAAATATATATTTATTAGAAGAAAGTTTACTAATCCTAGTTCCAGCGGTGATAGACATCTGCCTTAAAATTGTATCAGGGTAGTTCGAGTTTACGTGAATGTAATTAAAAGTTTCATGATCTTTATGGTAGGGTCTAAAGATATTAGTGTTAAGTTCAAGAACGATGTCCAAATAAGCTACAATTTTTAAGTTAAATGATCTATCTATCTTGAACACCAGAAACATTAATGATCATAAACTTCTCTAATAACCTGCAAAATAGACTAATAAGTCCTACCAAATCAGAGCTAGGCTTAATCTCTAAAGCTATTATTAAAACTTGTGATCACTACCGTTTGAAAATACACTTCTGATAGCATTAAATGGTTCATTATTATAAGTACTAAAAGGAAAGCCACTTACATTAAATTTGACATTATCGGTTACCTGGATTAAATGCAAGAGTGATGACTTTGAAGTCCCAATGGGAACGTATGATTCGGCCCAGGTTGCTGACCTGGTTTGATTTTATATTCTTGAGATCCTTAGTAGAATCATAGATACGAAGCAGTTAGGTTTATATAGAGATGCTGGACAAATTTATTTTCCTAATAGCAATGGTCCACTCGCTATTAAACTACAGAAAACTCATTTATGCATTAAAGTTTCTGGCGTTCAAGATAGATATATCATCTAACTTAAAAATTGTAGCTTATTTGTACATCTTTCTTGCTATAGGCATCTTTCGTATGTATTTTCCCCATTCTTTCTGCTATATTCATATTCCTGGCTAAATAGTTGTAAGGTGATTAATTTCAAATATACTATTTTCATGGTGATAGATAGATAGATAGATAGATATGAACAAAATGAGCTAGATAGATAAGTAGAGAATGAGAAAGAAAGAGGAGCGTATACACAGCGTAATGGTCATCGCCGTGAAATTAAATCTGGCGAGGTGAGTTCGAATTCCAACCGAAGCTGTTGCATTTGCTTTTGTAAAAATAAACAAAGAAAGGTCCATAATATTATGGGTCCCGACCTGGCATCTTAGCAGAAGGCAGCCACGTGACTTTTCCACCGCCGTGATATGGCTTCCCTCTCCTACAATTTCTTACTTCCCTGTCATCAACAAACTTCAAAACTTTAAATGAAATGTTTTTTTTTACTGTCCGGCTTTTCACTAAAGTTTTCTCTTTCTTTTTCCCTTTGATAATACTTTGCGTCTTAGTGGAATTATCGTCTTGCTTGGGGCGTGAGGATTAAAAAGAATAGACTTATATGCATCATAGACGAACAAAAATATATGCTACTTCCCTCCCACTAAATATATATAATGTCATCCATAAAAACATTATCTAACTCTTTGACCACCAGTTGAACAGCCACCGGCTGAACAGTGGTAGAGAAAAAGGATTTAATGTCCAGTGACCGGTTGAGCAGTGGTAGAGTAAAATGACTTAATGTCCAGCCACCGTTTGAGCGGGTGTTAAACACTTGTAACTATTTTTTTATATCTGCAGTGAAACATTACATAAGTATTATTTGCGGAATTTGAGGCAGGAGCTCAGATAGAAGGAATACAGGGCTGAAAGGGGTAAACTAAAGACGATCTTCTGAAGGACAGAACGTTGTACTTATAATTTCTCCCACTGTGATATTTAATTTTTTTACCTACAAGGGTGGGCTGAAAATTTCATAGCCTGACTATGAAGGTGTGACAATATAGCTGTGAAATCTTGTATACATTAAATTCAATTCTTACTAATAACTACATTGTTTCTTTCTAGGTCCGAAGGTGGGCTGAAATTTTATAGGCTGACAATGAAGGAGTGATACTATAGCTGTGAAATCTTGCATAAATTAATTTCAATTCTTCTTATTAATAACTGCGTTGTTTCTTGCCAGGTCCGAGGGTCGGCTAAAGATTTCATAGGGTGGCGAGGAATGAGTGATACTATAGCTGAGAAATCTTTCATACATTAATTTCAGTTCTTATTATTAATAACGGCATCGTTTTTTTCAGGTTCGAGGGTATGCGGGAAATTTCAAAAGCTGGCCATGAAGTAGTGATACTATAACTGTAAAATCTTGCATGCATTAATGTCATTTCTTCTAATTAATAATTGCATTGTTTTTTTCCTATTCCGATTTCGGGCTGAAAATTTCATAGGCTGGCTATGAATGAGTGATACTATAGCTTTGAAATCTTGCATACATTAATTTCAATGCTTATTAATAACTACTTTGTTTTTCCAGGTCCGAGTTTGAGCTAAAAATTTCATAGGCTGAGCGTGAAGGAGTGATACTATAGCTGTGGAATCTTGCATGCATTAATTTCAACTCTTCTTGTTAATAACTGCATTGTTTCTTATCAGGTACGAAGATGGGCTGAAATGTTCATAAGCTGACTATGGAGGAGTGATACTGGAGTTCTTCATCGCTCTCTCTATAGGGCATTGAAATTAACTTTCCAGACGGGCGTCCGCGGTATTGTCACAGACAGACTGGTACGTCCTATCTGCGAGTAATGGACCAAATTTAAAGAATGTCAATCAAGTTAACCTAAATGCAAGGTGTATGAGAGTTTAGAATAAGGCTCCCCGCCTGCTTCGGGATCTCTTGTCCTTCGGTATAGATGTCGTCTCGATCCAGGAGACACATTTTCTTTACGATGCTGATGCTCGTGTACTGTCTAGCGACTTTGTCGTCTATTCAGCATAAGGGGACAAGCTAGCCAGAGGCGTTTCCTTGCTGCTTAAACGAACCCTGGTGGCGAAAGTGGAACTTGTCTATGTCGAGTTGGGGTGCGATTGATTGTGGCAGATATTGCTGTAAGCAATAGTTCGTTTCGGAGCATTGCGCTTTATGTGTTCAACAATCAAATGTAGCTTGTCTCCTTTTTCCGTCGGCTGGGGCTGTTTTGGTGGATGCGTCGAGCTTAGTCGTAATGCGGTATCGGAATGCCGTCCTGGACAACAAATTAGACGAGAGACGGGAGGCTAGCGGAAGATCGGGCGGCCGTAGTTTGGTTGATCTGATCGGCGATTTGGGGCTCATCGATAGATAGAGAGTCTATCGCCCAAAGGGGGAGATGTGGACGTGCGCTCTTCAGTGGCCGTTTACAGGTACCTGGATATAATATTAGTAAGGAGGGTCGATCTAGATTTGCTAGATTGTCCCACGTTCAACTGGTTAGATTACTCAGACCATAGACACGTCTTCGCCGACTGAGGGACAGGGCGTGCTGTCTCGCCCTAGGTAGAATTGCTGATCTAGAGGTTCTCAAACAAGAGTTTCCGCATACACCGATGACGTATCTATTTTCGTGTCGTGCCGCGTCGACATTAAGTTGGTACAGAAGGCGCTTGTACGGTACAAGATAGAGACAGGAGCCAAGATTAACCGCAATAAATCTTCCGGCTTGCGGTTAGGTGCCTGGAAGCAGATCGCACTTCCGGGGGACCATATTTGGACAGATGGACCCTTACGCACTTTTGGAGTGCCGTTCAGACTCCGGCTCTAGTTGAAGAAGAATTGTTCTGAAGTACGATGAAAGGTGGGAGCGGCGATACTTACTTGGCTCCGATTGCGGCTGTCCGTAAAAGGTAGTACTGAGGCGTCTGTCACTTACGTCTTTCCTCTTATCCTTTATCGATTGTCTATACTTCCTCTCTGCATGACGTTAGAAGGCGCTCCAGGGTTTCTTGTACTCCCTCTTGTGCTGTGGTCGTAAGCATCTGGTTTGCAGCGTAGTCGTTGTCCAACGTCCGTGTCGTTGGGGTACAGGGAATGCCACACCTGATGCGTTATCGGCATATATCGAGGTTAACATTCCTGCACTGCGTATTAACAGAGGACTCAATTTTGGAAGGGAATTTTAGGGACGTCTTCCCTTATCATCACTCCTTCCGTTTCTGGTGCTGAGCGCCATCTTAAGCCCTTGAATCAACAGAGATTCCTCCGTGAGTGTCGGGCGGTCTTGAATATCATTCCTCGGTCCAGAGACCTTTCACGGTCTCGTAGGCTATTGTATCGTGAACTCGTGAACTAGTAGAAGGGGTGACGAAAGATCTTTTATGTGGGCAGCTCGGCATGTCGGCGACTGAGTTGCGCTATTTCTCGTCTTGGGCGCCAACGGTGGATTACATCAGCAACCCTTAATTTTCGCTTACCTGGCGATTGATTCGGATTGATTACTCGACTGATATCGGTGTCACCTTGGTCTAGAGGAAAAGGTTTTTACCATTGTCCTCAGGTACATCCGTTCTGCGATTATATCGGTGAGTTGACGGCTCGTAAAAATTGCGAACGTCTCTTTTTCATCGTTCTCGCATACGCGTACGATAATGTGTCACCCGCGTTCTCGGGGGTGAAACAGCTGGTATTCTGGTGTTGCTAGTCATGGTAAGAATGGTGGTGTGGATGTGGTGGATGAAGGGAATCTTACGATAAGAATGCTATTCTCTTCAGATAGAAGCGTTTGTTCTCGACAGATTTTAGCGTAAGGTCGGTAACTGTGGCAAGCATGTTTCGTGTGAATGGGGCTAGTCTTGATTTTTGACACAACGGGGCAGCTAGGGTAGACTCTGTTAACCTAATGAAAGTGAGTGTTCTTCACAGCCTGTTCCCGGCATTCTCTTTTGTTATGATCCATGTCGAGATTTGCAACGCACCAACTTTGTTTTATTCATTGTTTTTGTATCTCGCCTGGGGTCAGTCTTTAATTTTCCCACTCCACCATTTATTCTGACTTCCCACTTCATTACTGAGCGGGTTTCTTGATTCTTGCTTTCGCTCTTATTATTTTTGAGGGTTTGACAGGTGCTACTAACATATGTTTTTGTTTTAATGCTTTTCTTATATTACAGATTTGTCTTGTTTTCTTTTGGGGTACATCCCTTCCCCTCGCATTTCATGAATTATTTTTCATATTTTTATCAGAAAAAAAAACGTTTATAACTATTCAAATGTTTATGCCAAGGGGCGTTTTGCAGATTTCCTTTGAAGATGTGGTATTGTAGTATATGTGGAATTCAATAATGATTAGTGAGTTCATTTGGTGAATAAGTAACTTGTAATGAATGAATGGGTCGTGAATCTGATTAGCTAGGTCTAGAACAATTAATCTTGAACAGCCTTAGCTCACTTCCCCTTCGGCCTTGTGCCACAATTTTGCATTTTCACACAATAAATAATCATTCCCACTAAGACTGAAAATCAACACCCACCCTCATACCTGGAAAGAAACAATGAAGTTATTAATAAGAAGAGTTGAAATTAATGCCTGCAAGATTTCACAGCTCTAGAATCACTCTTTCATACTCAGCCTATCAACTTTTCAGCCCAACCTCGTACCTGGAAAGAGACAATGCAGTTATTAATAAGAAGGTTTGAAAGGAATGCATGCAAGATTTCACAGTTCTAGCATCACTCCTTAATAGTTAGCCTATGAACTTTTCAGCCTACCCTCGTACCCAGAAAGAAATAATACAGTTATCAATGAGAAGAGTTGAAATGAATGCATGCAAGATTTCACAGCTGTAGCCTCACTCCTTCATAGCCTATGAATATTTCAGCTCAGCTTCGCACCTGGAAATAACCAACGCAGGTATTAATAAGAAGAGTTGAAATTTCTGCATGAAAGATTTCACAGTTCTAGCATTATCCCTCATAGTCAGCCTATGAAGTTTTCACCGATCCCTCGTAACGGGATAGAAACAATGTAGTTATTAATAAGAAAAATTGAAATGAATGCATGCAAGATTTCACAGCTCAATCATCAGACCTTCATAGTCAACTTACGAACTTTTCAGCCTACCCTCGTACCTGGAAAGAAACTATGCAGTTATTAATGAGAAGAGTTGAAATGGATGTATACAAGATTTCACAGCTCTAGCATCACTCCTTCATAGTCAGTTTATGAAATTTTCAGCCCACCCTCCCAACGAAATAAATGCAATGTATTTTATGAGAATTGAAATTATTGCATGCAAGATTTCACAGTTCTAGCACCACTCTTTGATAGCCTACGAAATTTTCAGTCTACCCTGTTGAAATGAATGCGATAATTGATATGTCGATGTATAAAAATATCTTTTGAAAAAAAGATGAATTACAAACACAATGGAAGAAAAATTCTAAACGAAATTTTATCGTTTATCTTGCGTAGTTACAAACAAGCACTGGACATCAAAAATAAATAAAAAAGAATGAAAATGACAATTAAAAAAAAGTATTTTGCATATTAAGCTTTCATAGCGGGAATATTGAAAGTATTATAAACCGATCCTCATCTTACGACATGAATATTACAGATTTTAGAACTAGCTAGCTAGCTAGCTAGCTAGATAGATAGATAGATAGAGAGAGAGAGAGAGAGAGAGAGGGAGTTATAAATGAAGAAATATATATGTTTGCATATATATATATATATATATATATATATAACAAAGAAAGATAAAGCGACGGATAGAGATATATAAATAAAAAGAATAATAGATAAAACGATAGAGAAGGAAAAAGAAAATGAGAGCGAGAAGCAGGGAATGTGGTACAGAATGATCAAAGGAGAAGTGTAACGACACAATGAAATAAAGAGAATTAGAAAAAGAGAATAGAAGGAAGATATAAAGAGAGGTAGAGAAAGAACGAGAAGATGTGGTGGAGATAGAAAGATAGAAAAACATGAAAAGAAATAAGGAAGCGATTTAGAAAGAAAAAGAAAACGATGGAAGGAGAGATAAAGAGAAATGAAAACAGACGTAGAAGGACAAAGGATCTTTCCTTTTCTTTCTAGAGAACGAAAGAAAGAGAGGTATAGAAATTTAGAGAGAAAGAGTGGGAGAGCGCGAGAGAGAGAGAGAGAAAAGGAATCAGTGGCAGAAATAGATAAAGAAAGTGGGTGAGATAAGCGAGAGATGGCAAAAAGAGTATGTTATAGTGAGACAGAAAAAGAGAGGAAGAAACAGATGAGAAATTTATTTAGAGAAAAAGGAAGTAGTAACGAGAAATTGAAGGGGAGAGAAAACGAAAAAGAAGGAAAGAAAGAAATATACAGGAAGAGAAAAGAAAAGAAAAGGAGAGAGAAAGATAAATATTTCTTCAAAGAATGAACATGCGGCTAAAAGAAAATAGGAATGAATATTGTTATGTGTGGAATTTACATCAGCATGTTGCCATGGTCACGTCGACAAGTCAGCTGGTGTTGGCTGATTGGGTTGATGGTTGTAGGAATGGGTTGGCAACTGGGTCAGGATGGAAGCCAGGTGAAAAACACCGTTGTGTGTAGGATTGGCAGTTGGCCAATCGCTTTGACGGTAGTGGGGCGCCAGGTTTGGGGGTTGGCGGAAGATGCTGGGATTTCTAATTTATTGTTGTTGGCGGTTCTGGTGGAGTGGGGGCGTTTGCAATTCTTTTGTTCGGTCGAACATATATAACTACTTACAAGTGTATTCGAAAAACATGTGTGTATAACATTTTTGTAATAAAACCCAAATATTTGTGCATATATATATATATATATATATATATATATATATATATATATATATATATATATATATATGTACTGTTGTGGTCTTGTTAGGGACCAGAAATAAAGACACAAAGAGAGGAATTGAGTTAAATAAATATATTAACACAAACAGTAATACAAACATATACAAACGAGAGTGTTACAGCAAGAATGTTCGGTCCGACTGTCAGAGCTTACCGCTGGAAACTTCTCACTTCAAAAGGCAGTACCTGCTCCTATTTATAGCTAAGAGCATCCATGTGTGCGTGGGTAAATCACCATATATATATATATATATATATATATATATATATATATATATATATATATATATATATATATTACATACAAAATGTTTGGGGCCGCCATGAATTTCTTTATAAAATACAGGAAGGTTTTTAAAGGAAAACATAAATTTCAGTAAATATTTGCTTTTATTTTGCTAAAAAGAAACACTTAAGTATGCAAAATTACCATACAACAGCACCATATTTTGTTTCGTCAATAAAACCACCACCTGCTTTTATTACCATTTTATAAAAATTGGCATTCTTTCCAGCAATTTTTTAAAAGTACATGGGACAGCTTCCCAAGCATCTTTCAAGCACTGAAAAATGTCACTCTCATTGTGGGCATTCTCCTCGAACGCTCTTATTTAATTCAACCCGTACTAATTCATTAGAAGAGATAATTATAATTTCCAAAATTTTATTTCTTTTATTGACTAGAAGTAATTTTTACATAATTTCGAAGAATGTTTTAGATTCATTGATTGTTGAAAGGCGATTTTTTCAGTTATGCGCAAACCTGATGGTATTTAGTGTGTTTGCAAAATCGAACGATATTTGATATATATATATATATATATATATATATATATATATATATATATATATATATATATATATAAGGAAGAGGTTATATTAGTTGCGAGAGAAGTGTGTATATTAAAAGAAGAGAGAAACCGCAAATATTTTTGGTTGTAATGTGGATTTTTTTAAAAAAACATTATGCTTTATTTTCCATAATTTTCTACAAGGTTTCCGGTCTCGTGACCTTCATCAGGCAAAGCGTGGAGATTTCCATATATTATTAAAAATAATTAATTTTTTCTTATGTTTTTCGATTTAAAATATTCTCGATATGAGACATTCTTCTTTTTGTGTGTTAGTGACCCAAATGTCTTTCTTGAACTGCCTGGGAAAAGTTCTGCATGAAGGGTTATAAAACAATTAATATTGGTCCGAGAAATGAAGTAGTTATCGGTATTTTTATATTTTAATGATCCTTGTGTGTCTATTTCCATTTTCGTGTGTTTTTGTCAACATGCGTGTATATATGTGTATTCCCTCTCTACACATACGCACCCTTTTATTACGAGTAATTAGTAAACACATTTGTACGCATAAACAAATATACACACACATATACACACACAAACACACACAAATACATACATACATATATGACATATATTACATAGTATATATGTACATACATATATTTCCCAAGTTACAAGGAATCAGTACACACACACACACACACATACACACACATACATACACATACATGTATATATAATGTTTTTCCTCCAAAATTTTCATAAATTATCAAAATGCCATGTGGATAAAATAAATCCAAAGTCGAACATTTTGGTAGCAAGAGAAGGGTAGACAAAGTCGGAAAAATAAAAGTAAATATGATGTATTCACGAAAATTTTATCTTTTATTCTATAAACATAGAAAATATCTTATTTATAAGATGTTCTTTAAATAAATGCTTGGTTCCCCCAAGCTTTTTGCATGTAATATATATATATATATATATATATATATATATATATATATATATATATATATATATAATTATTTACTCGAAAATTATAACATAAATAGCCATTTCGTTTCAACACTTCTGGTATCTTATCAAGTGATGGTGTTAAATGTAGAATAAAGGGTTTTAAAAGGTTCAAATCGATCAAACATCCCTCGCTAGGGGAAACGCTGTTACATAAGCTGGAATGACCAATCAAAATACAAGTATACGAGAATTCAAAAAATTTGACAACGAACTTTGGTTATAATAATTATTTAATGCTTTAATGTTAGGGTTAGACTAAAACAGAATTCATTTTAAGTAATTAATACTAAATTAGACTATAAAATTCAAAATTACCAATTTTAAATTTAATTTATATTAATTTTAAAAAATTATAAAATTATCTAAAGAAGAAACTGAGGAAAAAATACATACGTTTTTTTTATTTATTTTGTTTTTATTGAAAGGCCAAAAATGAAGTTGGAATAAACGTTAAAATATTGGGTTGTTCTGAACTCCGTTACAATTTAGAAACATTTGAATTGAAGATATGGGCAGGGGAGGGCGAAATCTTGCAGATGACAATGCATGCACAATCAGATTATAATACACAAACACGTAGACATATTTAGATATATAAACACGCAAAAAAGGGACGAGACAGGAAATAGGTGTCCACGACCCTTAAAAAAAAGAAGTAACGACAAAGTATACATGCAACGAAAGGCACATATAAGCTAATTATGCACACATAGATTGATAAATACACGCACATATACCCACCAAGAAATATTCAAATTTGAAAGTGCTAGTAAATGAATTCTAACATACTATTAAAATATAAATTGTACGGTTAAAGATATATAGATAAAAATGGTTGAATCGATAAAATTTAATAAAGCTACAATAGAAAAACAAATATTCGTCAATGAACAACGAAAGGAAAAAGGACATTAAAATATATAGAAATGGATAAAAAAAATAAATATATATGCATAAAAATAGCACTATCTCATATATAAAAAAGAGAACGCCTAAACACAGAAATATATAAATATCTCATATATACTTATATACGTATTATTACACATACACGAGTACAAATATATAACAATATGTGAAAGAAAATAAAATATACGTACAGATATGTGTACACACATTCTTCACTACATATAAAAACATACACAAGTTTACCTACGCACAAACATTACACATATATCCATATACATATATATACCTATATATACACATATACATACGTACACCCATACGGATATGCTTATATACACACATAGAAATAAATATAAATATATCAACCTACACAGCAGTATAAAAAAGTAAATGAACTAAATATATATATATATATATATATATATATATATATATATATACATATATACATATATACGAATATACAAACATATACAAATATATATATAAACACATACATACAGATACATAAACACACACACACACGTATATATATATACATACATTTATACAAATAAATACACACATATATATATATATATATATATATATATATATATATATATATATATATATATATACACACACATATATACATATATAAACTTGCACATATTCTAACAATATTATGTTAGTGATGATAAAGGACTGTAAAGTCCATACAAGATTAAAATGTAACGAGACACGACTGTTGATTATTAAACCCAAAAGCAATCATAAAACCATTATCAAACAAAAGTAGATTTCAGTTAGCATTGATGATACATTCCAAGACACTAAAATTTACATATATATATATATATATACATATATATATATATATATATATATATACAAAGATATACACACATACACCCATATATATATATATCCACATATACATATACACACACACACACACACACACACACATATATACATACACACATATACACATATACACACATACGGACATGCTGATACGTGCCTAAGTTTACACACTCATACATATAGAAGTACATAAATATATAAAGAAGCACATATATAATAGGTATCAATACAAACATCATTTCACCCCAAAGAAGACGGCAGGGCCACTAGTACGCTACACAGAGTTTAAGACTGGGTATAGGGGTGGGGATGAGTAAAGGATAAAAAGAAGAACGGGGATCTAGACAATAGACGATGTCTATTGACATTACATTTTTGAAGATTATAGTTATCAAAGTAAGAGGAAGGCAGTTCCGTTGTAGAGAAGTGTGAGTGAAGAGGCTGTTGGAGTAGAAGAGGCTGTTACACTTAACTGTATCGATTGTAAAAGGGTGGGGCCGAGATGCGAATCACGCCTAAATTCATACAGTTGGGACCTGTGGCTGAGCCATTTTGAACGCGTGGTTGAAGGTAAATTGCCATAGGTTTCCGCGAGTGGACAGTAAAGCTTGCTTTACTGAGCACGACAAAGCCATAGTGGCAGGTAAGTTTATCATTGAGAGGATCAGCATTTCTTCAATATTTGCACGCAGTTGATGCCGATTTTCAAGTCGGACTCGCTCATTCCTTTGTATAAACGCACTGAAGATTTGTTTTCCCAGGAAGAAGAGGGAATGCTGCTTCGCTTCAGATTGTCTTTGAAACGCAAGAGTGGCCTTCTAACTGATCAGCTTGTTAGAAGCTGGCCAAAGAGGCATTGTTTTGAAAGTACGCTATCTCTCCTACGAGAAAGATGTCCTGTCCCACCTGAGTTGGATTTTTGTAGCCTTTTATATTAGATTCTTACTCTGTCCTGGATTCTATCCTCTTGGGAATTTATGTATATAAATATTGACCACGAATATATATATATATATATATATATATATATATATATATATAAAGCAGGATGTGTGTGTGTGTAACGAATGCACGGCCGCAATTTTAGACGGATTTGCACCAAAATTTACATGCACATGCTCCAAGTTAGCGGGAAGGCCAAGACCGACGTTGCATTTCCCAACTGCCATCGATAGTGGAAATAATCGATATTTTCATGCTTCTACGGCACTTTCCATGTAGTTTGCGGCCATTTTCTACTGGCCAGAGTGAGAGCCAGCTGGCTGCCACTAATTGGCAGGAAGATTCTATTGGCCAGCGTGAGAGCCAACAGCTGACTGACACGAATGTTAACTAGCATGTTAGCATGCAAAAGAAATCGATCGTTGCATTGGTCACAAGTGGGAAAATTTAAATCTGCATGGCACTTCACTCCAATTGGCTCATTCGCTTGCTTAAACTCAACGTTGATTCTAATTCCGCAGAACTGAATTGGGTATGAAAAAAGTATTTGTTGTTAACATTCTTTTTTCATTCGGTTTTTCCAATTATGAGTCCTTTTTTAAATCTGATCGTTTTTTGTTCATTTTGTTTAGTTCTTTTTTCGTAACAGATTTAATGTTTAGTATAGAGCTTAGAAAAAATTCGCAGTGTGAGATAGGCAAGAAGTAAGGCATGTAGCAACATCAGCACGGTAAAGAGCACTCCTTTAAAGGCAAGGAAGGACAAAATATTTTCAGTCAAGTGATAGCGATTACTGTATGAGTCGTACGAATTTTGAATCAAGCACGGGCAACGCCAGGCCATGCTGCAAGTATATATATATATATATATATATATATATATATATATATATATATATATATATATATATATATATAATTGATTAATGGTCATTTGAATGAGACCAGGAAAGAGTAGTATTAAAAGTGATCAATACAAATGTGAAAAATAAGATTAAGTAAAAATAACATGTAGAGCTTTTAACTTTAAAAATCAGGGCGCAGTCAATTAATAAGGAAGCTTGGCTGTCGGTTCTTTAGCAGGGATCGTTTGGGTGGAGAGTTCCTTATCTTGCTTAGATAGAGCTTCTACAATTTCCGCAACATCCAGCTTCTTTAACATAGGCAGATTCATCATTTGTAAGTTGTCTTTTGTCAGCTTTTCACTTGCAAATGTTGCAGAATAGTTCTTGATCCGAGTCGGTAGAGATTCTTACTTCAATGAAGTAATTTTCCCAATCTTCAGGTTCTATCATTGTTAGCAAGTCTATGTAGAGTTTGGTTGGGGAAACAGAGAGTATTCGATTGTATTACAAGTTGAGTCCGTCTGTGCTTACTACATATCCATTAGTACACCGTGAATGGTGGGACATGTATTAGGTTTACACACAGTTTACTTTTGTCTGCCAACGGGGCGCTAACTGCCAGGGGGAGTATCATATCTTTGATTCTTCAACTCTATGCAAGGCAATAAAGCCACTAAGACACAACGGCTTATTGCTTGTCGAAGAGTTAGAAATAGAAACATTCCTAAGGAGAGAGAACAAAGAAAAGTAATCAAAATGACAGTAGATAGTGATTGACATTGCATTTAAATTTTTGATGGTGATTAAAGTTGGCTGAAAAGCCTAGAGTCGGAAGTGAGTTCCACAAGTGAGTCGTGCGAGAAAGGAAAAATGTTAGCTTCGAACGTACGGTTGCTTTCATCCAGCTTAATAGTAAGTTGATGAGATGTCGAAATCAATCTAGTACTGCGCTTAAATTAAAAAATTCTAGGTACCATAGCGAGGAGCTCATTCGGACGGTTACGATTAAACTGTTTATGTTAAATACAATGAGAGGCCAACTTTCGGCGGGTGGGGAATGCGTCTGAAATCAGAGATGCCAGATCAGGGCCAAAATTTTACAGTTGAAATTGCTAAATATAACTTCTATCCTAATAGTTTCTTTTCTCGCACTTCTCACTTGTAGAACTCTCTTCTGCGTTCTAGCTTCCTAATCAAATATTAATCTACAAAAATTTAAATGCAACATCAATATTTATCTTTTGTCTTCTTAAGTCTTGTTCTTTTATTCTTAACTATTTTTTTCTCATATTCTCTAACACTCAGTACCCTATTGCGCCCTGGTGGTTTTATTGTCTTGATTTGGGTGAAACGATCTTTCCAGTTAAGCTAATTTAATTTATTTAAGAAATGCAAATTTAATCTTATCTTCTTGTCAATTTTAAAACATATTTAGGACGTCGAAATTTTCTTTTCTTCGACGATATATATATATATATATATATATATATATATATATATATATATTATGAAATGGAAAAAGTCCGACAATTATTTTAAGAAATTTTTTATGTTTATACATTCTTTTTATAAGATACAAATATTTAAGTAAATGCTCTGTTTATAATAAACAGTATTAAACAACATTTAGCGGCCTGAATGTCCGGTTTAATTTATAAAAATTTATTTGTATCTATAAAATGAACGTATAAACATAAAAGACGTCTTAAAATAATTAGTGTATTAAATAATTGCCGAACTTAATCAATTTCATTAAATGCTATTATTGTTTAAGTTAAGATACGTTTCTTAAGTAGACATGGCCGATCAAAAAAATCGTCGAAGATTGTTTTAAAACAGAAATTTAGACTTTGCTAAACAGACGCTTCTCTGTAGCTAAATAGTATATCACGTCAGGTCAAATGACGGTTTCTAGATAGGAATAAATGTTCCATTCCTGTCGGATAACGTATATTACCTATGAAAATATAAATTTGACATAGAAGTCAACACTTAGAGGCGACCGGCTGTTTCATGCTTGGAGCAATCGTCAGGCTATAGCCAAGTAACAAACCAACAATCGTGGCCTGACGATTGCAACTAGCATGAAACAGCCTGTCGTCTCTAAGTGCTGACTTCTATGTCAAATTTATATTTACACATGCTCTATCTCTGATATTGAGCACTTTATCCCATAAATATAGCACACCTTAAGGCTATTATATATATATATATATATATATATATATATATATATATATATTTATCAAAGACATTTTTATGTTTAACGTTCTTTTTATAGATACAAGTATTTAAGTTAATGCCCTGTTTATAATAAACAGTATTAAATAACATTTACCGCCCTGAATGTCCGAGAAATTTTCATAGAAAATATTCGTTCTTTTGACAGGATTCGAACCTGCATCCTATACGGAACCGTCATTTAGCTTGACATGACTAACCACAAAGGATCGTTCGGTTAGCAAGGTCGAATTTACTGTCTATAAACTTCATTCTTCCATGAATCTCGTACATTCATAACTGCTCATGGCGTATCAAATGTAAACAAATGACGTCATACATTAAGAAATGGACAAAGTCCGACAATTTATTTATTAAAGACATTTTTATTTGAATTTAAATATAGAATAAACCAAATATATTTACTTACACATATACTCCATCCACCGAACCTTCTGAAATAATTTGATTTTCTAAGTGTAGCTAAGATGTGGCACAAGGCTGAAAGTATGGAGCACCCAGTGAGGATCTAACTCACTATTCAGTTTCAACTGAATTAGCTGAACCAGCACTTGAATAATAAGCACTTTATAAATTATGATCGAAATCAACCCTCAGCCTTAGCCCCAAACAAAACTAATTGCGAAGAATCCCCTAGTGACCTATATACGGAATAAGGAATTTGTGACACTTGGTCTGAAGATTGAATTGAAATTATCCAGCGTTAAACTCTGTGTATACACTGTCTATATCAAGCTATTAATACATATATGTCTATGTATGTCTGTGTACGCGCTTACTATCCGTAAGCTTTCTTGTATACACGGTTCTGTCAATAAGTATATGAACGCACATATGTAAGCGATTAAATAATGTGTTATATTTACTTCAGCGTAAGAAATGTACTTATGCTTGCAATTCAAATGAATATTGATTGAATTACAAATATTTCAAAAGATGTACCACTCGTCGCCGTATTACTGGAAGATATTCCAGCTGATAAAAGCAGAAAAGGAGAAACACGTATGCGTGTCGCTGATTATACATACATACATACATATATATATATATATATATATATATATATATATATATATATATATATATATATATATATATATATATGACTAAAGTAGTTTTGAATGCGAATAAAATAGAAATGTGTTTGCAATTCGAATTTAATGAAAGAACTATCAGTGCTTCGATTTTCCTATGAATAGACGCATTATTCTTCTTTTTAATAATCGCTTTCATCATCAGGGAGAGGCGCCGTGTTACAAAAACAAGGCTATCTTGTACGTCAATCTCTCGAGAACTGAAACCAAAGACGACACGTTGGATATGACAATTATATTTTCCGATTTCAATATGTTCATATAATCCGACATACCGCTGCATCATCAGCAAATGTCCGACGAGCTCTAGTCGCTATTGCCTCCAGTTCAGATATTTACAGCCGAAACCAGACTTTCTAGGTCGATACATTTTGAATTACCCAACATTCTCTGCTTATTTTCGGTGCTAGAAATATGTTCCAGCACAATGACATCTTTCTAAGAATCGTTACTTTTGGGAACTAATTCCTGCTGGTATGATTCCCCGAACACTACAATCTTAAAATATATTCAAGTATAGGGTCAATCGTTATCTATCCGCCATATTTTCCTTCTATTAGTTTCATATCACATACGTCAGTCAGTAATCCTCTACTTTGAGAGGCTCCTGAATCTGAAGTTAGATTATTACTTGGAAGCCCTTTCAGGGCAATTTTCTGATGAACTTTCATTGGGGTTTCTTTTTAAAAGTTCATATTTTGATCCCCCACTTAAATTGTGCATATAGGAACTAGTTAGACCTTCATAGAGGCTTTGAGGTATTATAATGACTAAGTAAGAATGGTAAGTAAGAATGTGTTGTTTTGGTCTAAGGAATACTGTGGTATGTTTGGGTCAGTAATCCTGGCTAACTAAGTTTAAGACAAGATAGATTGAAGACGAGTCTTACACTATTCCCCTACCTCCTAATGGTTAGCTAAGTTTAAAATAAGACAAATTGGAAACCAGTCTCCACCTATTCCCCCTTTGGCCTTGTGCCACATTTTTGTATTACTCAAAATAAATATTATTTTCCTCTATTGTACATATAGAAACTAGTTAGAACTTCATAGAGACTTGAGGTATTATGGTGGCTTTAATAAGAATGGGTTGTTTTAGTGTAAGGAATGCATGTTTGGGTCAGTAATTGTAGCTAGCTAATTTAAAGATAAGACAAATTGAAGACCAGCCTTCCTCATCCCCATTTTTGGCCTTGTGCCACATTTTTGTATTACTCAAAATAAATATTCCTTTCCTCTATTGTACATATGGGAACTAGTTATGACTTCATAGAGACTTGAGGTATTATGGTGGTTGTAGTAAGAATGATAAATAAGAATATATTGTTTTGGGTTCGTTATATTCATTTACGTACAAATACCTTCGGAAAAGGTATGAATACACCTCTTCGCCTCCCAGCTATGTATTGAATAGTAAGATTTGTATCCGGAAAATAATTATTATCTCCAAAACATTCTAACAATCCAAAAGTATGTTTCGGCTTTAAATAACATCAAAAAGGTTGATAAGCCGTAGAAACAAATCAAACTCATGAGCTTTACTTGGATGTTTCATTTTTAAAAGTTTCTATTTTTCCTTCTCCACACCCAGGCAAATTGTACATATGGGAACTAGTTAAGACTTCATGGAGACTCTGGGGTATTGTGGTGGCTGTAGTAAAAAGGGTATGTAAGAATGTTTTGTTTTGAAGCAATGAATACTATAGTTTGTTTGGACCAGTGTTTCCGACTAAATTTAAGATAAGACACATTGAAGACCAGGCTTCCCCCATCCCCCTTTTGTCCTTGCGCCACATTCTTGTATTTTTCAAAATAAATATTACTTTCCTCTATTGTACATATGGGAACTAGTTAGGACTTCATAGAGACTTGAGGTATTATGGTGGCTGTAGTAAGAATGGTAAGTAAGAATGTGTTGTATTAGTGTAAGCAATACTGTGGTCTGTTTAGGTAATCATCGTTAGCTAAATTTAAAATAAGACAAATTCAGTCTCGCCTTATTCCCTATTTATCCTTGTGCCACATTTTTGTATTTTTCAAAATAAATATTACTTTCCTCTATTGTACATATGAGAACTAGATAGAACTTAATAGAGACTTGAGGCATTATGGGGGCTGCAGTATGAATGGTAAGTAAGAATGTGTAGTATGTTTGGGTCAGTAATTGTGGCTAGATAAATTTAAGATAATACAGAT
This sequence comes from Acanthosepion lycidas, assembly GCA_963932145.1. Taxonomy (NCBI): domain Eukaryota; kingdom Metazoa; phylum Mollusca; class Cephalopoda; order Sepiida; family Sepiidae; genus Acanthosepion; species Acanthosepion lycidas. The sequence continues at coordinate 71,475,149 of OZ010612.1, forward strand.
TGAAGACCAGACTTCGCCTATCCGCACCTTTGGCTTTGTTTCACATTTTTGTATTTACACATAAATATTACGTTTCCTGTATGGTACCCACACTTTATGAATTTCAGCGCAGTACTGGGTCTCATTATATTACAACAGAAATGGTTACATGTAACCGTAAGTTAAATGCTGATAGGTTCTTCTCTCGCACTTCTCGTTAGAGCAAATCTCTTCTGGCTTCAACATTCCACTTCAAGTTTGATCTTCAAAAATGCAAATGCAATATCAATCGTTATCTACTATATTCTTAATAATTTTCATTCTTCTATCTCCTTAAAAGTAATATTCTTTTTTTCACATAATCTCTTAGTGGCTTTATTGCCTTTCTAGAGATGAAATGATCTTTCTATTCAAGGTGAGTTAAAGTATATAAGAAATACACATTTAATTCCTTAATCTTGATTGTGTCAAAACATTCAGGGCGTCGCAATTTTATTTTCTTTGGGTATATATATATATATATATATATATATATATATATATATATATATATATATATATACACACAAACCCTACACAACTTAGGAAGTATGTGTGTATGTATGTACGTATATATATATGTATGTATGTGTGTATGTATGTGTATGTGTGTAACTGATTCTATGTAACGTGGGAAACATGTGTATGTGTATGTACGTATGAATGTATATATGTGTGTATCTACTGATTTTTGTAACGGGGCGGTGTGTTTGTGTGTGTATATGTGCGTGTGTGTGTATGTGTATGTTTACAAATGTGTATACTAATTCCTCGTAGTGAGACAGTGTGCATGTATGGAGAGGAAATATATGCATATATACACACTGCTGACAAAAACACACGAAAATGGAAATAGATCGAAGAACATACTGGCATCATTAAAAGATAAGAATGCCGATAACTACTTCACCATTTCTCGGACAAATCTTAATTGTTTTATATCCCTTCACGCAGAACTTTTCACTGTCAGTTCCAGAAAGACATTTGGGTCTCAAACACACAAAAGAAAGAATGTCATATCGAGAATATTTAACATAAAAAAAACATAAGGAAAAAAATTATTTTTAATAATATGTGGAAATCTCCAGCTTTTGCCTGATGACGGTCGTAGACCGGAAACACATGTAGCAAAATTATGGAAAATAAAGCATGACATATCTTTAAAAAAATCCACATTACAACCAAAAACGTTTGCGGTTTCTCTCTTCTTTTTAATATACACACTTTTCTCTCGTTGGAACTAATATAACCTCTTCCTTATATATATATATATATATATATATATATATATATATATATATATATATATATATATATTCGACTCTCCCGTAGAATTCGACGTATTAGGATCAAGAAGCTCAATTCCTAGTAACCGACAGCCCGACACCTGCACATGAGATTTGATTATAGTTTTTATATACCGACTGTAACAGGAAAATTGTACAAGTCGTGTTAAAGCAAAATTGTCCATTTGTTAGATTAAGATTAGAAATGATTAAATATATATTACTGGAATTTTCAGAGGTTTTAATAACACTACTGGAATCTACTTTGAGCAATAGGAATGTACGATTACTGCACAAGAATCGTGATGAAATCGATCATAAATGAAAATGATATGTTCATCATTAATTAATCATAGCTAAGGATCGGAATCTTATGAAAGATTAAAATTAAGTTAATATATATATATATATATATATATATATATATATATATATATATATATTATAGAAGTTTAGAGAGGGCAAAGATCACCTTGAATAAGTTGGAAAATGATCCTGGAATAATATATATATATATATATATATATATATATATATATATATATATATTATTCAAGTATCATTTTCCAACTTATATATATATATATATATATATATATATATATATATATATATATATATATATATATATATATATAGTTGGAAAATGATCCTGGAATAATATATATATATATATATATATATATATATATATATATATATATGTATATATTATTCCAGGATCATTTTCCAACTTATTCAAGATGATCTTTGCCCTCTCTAAACTTCTAACGTTCTGTCCTCGCGTAACAAGATGCCTCACATGTATTATTGTCGACTCCCTACACGATTATCAACCCAACTAAATCTGAAATCGGGAGAATCAGCAAAGTGATCCTGGAACGTGTAAACAGATTAAGAACCAGCTCGGCCTCATCCAATTGGTCAGCACTACAGTTGTGATTGATTGGTTTAAACGTCTCAATAACAAAAGCAACAGTACCTTCATCCAATTTAACATTGTTGATTTCTATTCATCCTTATCCTAAAACCTTTTCGAAATGGCTTTAGATTTTGCCGAAATTTATTCCGATATTTCTAAAGATGAAATCTATATCATCTTAAATTGTAGAAAATCAATTATAATCCACAACAATGAACAATCGATAGATAAATCGGATGAAAATGTTGATCTATCTATGGGATCGCTAGATTCTGCTGTGTAATCCAACTTAGTCGGATTATTTATTTTGTACAATCTCACTGCACATAATGAAATTAGCTTAAATAATATAGGGATCTATAGGGACGATGGCCTGATGGTAGTAAATAATTCTATCAGGAGTAAGGTAGGCAATTTGAGGAAATTGATTCATAGAGTATTTAAATCTTTACACCTCAAAGTTAAAATTAATTCTAACATTAAACAAGTGGATTTATTAGACGTAACCTTAAACTTAACCCTTAATAATTTCCAAACTTTCTTAAAAATATCTCTAACTCCATTTATATAAATCCTAATTTCAATCACCCACTGTCGGGTATTAAACATATCCCATCATCCGTTGAACGTCGTATCAACCAGCATACTTCTACCAAAGAAATATTCGATAAACACAAAGTTGTTTACAACAGAATCCTTACCGACAACGGCTACAAATCTTCCGAAATTAAATAAAGGGAAAATTATAGTTTCTCTAGTAAAAACAATAGAGGAAGGAAAATAATTTGGTATACACCTCCCTTCAACAAATTAGTCCGTACCAAACTGGGCCACAAATTTTTAAATATAATTAACAAAAACTTTCCTACGAATAGTAAATAAAGTCAAATCTTCAAACGAATTACCCGAAAAATTAGTTATAACTGTTCTAGAAATTTAGATGAAATTATTAAATCACAAAACAATAGAATACTGAAATTTTATAACGAGAATAAACGTTACTCAAACACAAATTCTAATATACCCCAAGTAACAAAGCTATGTAATTGCAGAATCCCTGATCAATATCCTTTATCAAACAGGTGCCTAACGAAATGCATTATATATATATGTGCTATATCTCATCAAATGAGAACCCCAAGGATATTAAATTATATGTGGGATCCACTAGATGATCTTTTAAGGATCGATATTACAATCACATATCCTGTTTTACATGACTACAAACAAACGCAATGTCACTTTCTAATTATTTTTGGAAACTGAAGGAGGAAATCAAAACACCTAAGGTTAAATGGAAAATCCTAAAACAAGCCGTAACTTGCAAATCTTTGAATAAAGCTTGTTTTTCATATTTACAGGAAAAAAAATGTATTATTAAGTTTTTGAACAACAGCCATTTATTAAATCAAAGATTTGAAACCCCGTCTTTTCTAGGCATATTAAAATCTAACATTACGATCTTGCTAAACTTCCAAATCCTTAACGTTTAAAATTATAACTCACTTTCTTTAATATACTTTCTACCCAATTATATACTTTTCTACTAATCTACTAATTTCTACTAATCTATGTTAGATTATGATTCTTAAAATCTTTTTTGCACATATATAATATTAGTAATAGTATCAGACAAATTAATTTACATCAATAGTTATTCTACAATTTATACAATAGGTCCAAATTTGCTTATAAAAACTATATTAACATTTCATATTTTATATACCTTTAAATTCTGAACTAAAACTTAAAAAACAAACAAATAAGTTATGTATTCATTATACCAAGAAAAAATCTCCACCTCTTAATTTATTAATTTACTTTTTTTTTTCAAAGATATATAAAAATGAAGTCATGTGCGGTTTGATTAAAAACAAAATTGTTCATAACCATTTCGCTTCTCACCAGTTGCGGTGCAGCTAAATGCACCGAAACAAAGTTGCATCTTTATTGTGAGTAGATTGTTTTTGTCTATATGAAAAAAAAATTATAATAAATAATTACTGCTCTACTATCAGTTTTGAGCCCTCTATTGAATTAATGCTGTGAACGTTAGAATTTATATATTATTTTCGTTCTCATTACATTCGGATATATATATATATATATATATATATATATATATATATATATATATATATATATATATTGATAAATAGATAGATAGGAGCAAAGATTAATCCAATGCACATTTTCAATATATATATATATATATATATATATATATATATATATATATATATATATATATATATAAATTGTAATCATTTCACACCAAACAAGGCAATAATGCGACTCAAGCACAAGGGATAACCTTGTATATCTACACAAAGAACGTTCGACGGACGAAAAATACGAGAGAAGAAACAATTAGAATAGATCAGCTTTTATCTATATTTCTGAGATGAAGTATTATGTACACTATTTACATTATTTGGACTATTGTCCTCATCTTTCTCGTCATATTTATTACAAAGTTTCAGCCGTTGTACGCTCCGGACTTCTTCAGTATCAGTCTATAAATGTGAGATGAGGTATTATGTACACTATTTATATTATTCGGACTATTGTCCTCATCTTTGTCGCCATATTTATCACAATGTTTCAGTTGTTGTACGCTCCGGCCTTCTTCAGGTGGTCGGAATGTCGAACTGAACCCTTTATTTCGCTCACTAGGGTTGACTGTTCTAGTTCCACGTGCTATGTCTAATGGATGTGAGTGAAGAAGGCCAGAGTGTACAACGGCTGAAACGTTCTAATAAATATGTCGACAAAGATGAGGACAATAGTCCGAATAATGTAAATACTGTACGTAATACCTCATCTCAGAAATATAGACAGATACTGAAAGGCCGAAACGTTGTAATAAATATGGCAACAAAGATGAGGACAATAGTCCGAATAATGTAAATAGTGTACATAATACTTCATCTCAGAAATATAGACAGATACTGAAAGGCCGAAACGTTGTAATAAATATGGCAACAAAGATGAGGACAATAGTCCGAATAATGTAAATAGTGTACATAATACTTCATCTCAGAAATATAGACAGATACTGAAAGGCCGAAACGTTGTAATAAATATGGCAACAAAGATGAGGACAATAGTCCGAATAATGTAAATAGTGTACATAATACTTCATCTCAGAAATATAGACAGATACTGAAAGGCCGAAACGTTGTAATAAATATGGCAACAAAGATGAGGACAATAGTCCGAATAATGTAAATAGTGTACATAATACTTCATCTCAGAAATATAGACAGATACTGAAAGGCCGAAACGTTGTAATAAATATGGCAACAAAGATGAGGACAATAGTCCGAATAATGTAAATAGTGTACATAATACTTCATCTCAGAAATATAGACAGATACTGAAAGGCCGAAACATTCTAATAAATATGCCGACAAAGATGAGGACAATAGTCCGAATAATGTAAATAGTGTAGATCAGCTTTCTGTGTGCATTAACCTTCTCGATCTTTTTTTTTTTTTTACAGATGAAAATCTTTGACAGCAAAAATTTAATGAATAATGCAAACATTGAAAATGTTACTAAACTTTCCGAGACATGACTTATCTAGAGCGAATTACAAATGCTATAGAATCAGACACCATCAAACAAGAAACAGACCAATTGGAAGATAATCAAGTATCAATGTCTCTACTTTTAAACCATTTGAACATTTCTAATTTATAAATAAATCTTGCTACAGTACAGTAGGCAAGACAGTAGGCAAGACAGTAAACAATGAATAAATTCAAAAATAGGTTGTTTTTTTTTTGTACTTCAGTTTCTTATAGTTTGGAATGATTTGTTTTGTTTCACTGCATATCACCACATCAATGGGTTTAATGCCGACAAGATTTTTAGGATAGGTTCGTATGAATAGAATATGCATACTTTCTAAGAAAACAGTTTGTAGATCAGGGTTTCGGTCTATTTTGTTCTAGGGCATTTAAACCTCAATGGGTTATTTTATGCCGACAAGATTTTTAGGTACTGGCCAGACTCAACGTTAGTTAACTTCGGTAATCGTATAAAAACTGTTGTTTCAACAAAATATGACCATAAACCCGTTACACCGTTCGCACATCCAAGCTTACAGCACCTGGTATTCCCTAGCGGTCACCCAACAAGATACTGACCAGACTCGACGTTGCTTAACTTTGGTGATCATATGAGAACTTTTGTGTCAATGAGATATGACCGTAAACCCATTATACCATCCGCACATCCAAGCTTACAGCACCTGATATTCTCAATCGTCACTTATCAAGGTACTGCACCGGACTCGACGTTGCTTAACTTCGGTGAGGGTAAGAGAACTTTTGTGTCAATGAAATATGACCGTAAACCCGTTGCACGTCCGCACATCCAAACTAACAGTACCTCGTATTTCCAAGCGGTCACCCATCGAAATACTGACCAGACTCGACATTTGCTTAACTTCGCTGATCATATGAGAATAGTTGTTTCAACGGAATATGACCGCAAGCCCGTTACACTATCTACACATCCAATCTTATAGCACGTGCTATTCCCAAGCGGCTACCCATCAAGGTACTGACCAGATTCGATGTTGCTTAACTTCGATGATGGTTTGAGGACCGGTGTATATATAATCGTAAGCCTTCTTCAGTTTCCATCACAATTAAAGATTCTGTACAAATTGTACGATTCTTTATTCTCAAAAGTTAAGTAAGGAATTGTTGTATCTTTTTTTTTGGTAAATGTTTTGCCAATATCATAAAGATTTCCTACCATTCTTTCCGATCCATATTTTCTGAACCCCATGTCCTTGTTCTGCTCGTGTTTCTGAAATCTAATCTTATTTTTCGTGCTTAGTTTTCTAAACAATGACGTTTCTGTAAAATCTGTCAGTATCTGTGGAAGGATCTTAGCTTGAACGCAACTTTTCTTGTCCTCTCTGACTGGTAACATTTCTATCTGTTAAGCATGCCGTGGGTGACAGCAGAAACGGACCAGCAGAGACAAAGAGTGACATTCTCGAAAAGAAAGAAGGTTAAGTCAGTCTCCGGCCAGAAAATGCGGTCAAAGCTGTCAGAGATATGACATGCAATCATTTTGGGAATTGTATAGTCTTGAGCAGTTGCGTGTTGAGAAATGTAATAATGGATTCCATAGAAGGATTCTTTGGAGACGGGAAGGAGGAGAAAATGTCCACATTCCTGGAAATAGATTTTCTAACTGAAATGATTTTCTTACTGGTCTTAGTTTGTTTTTTTTTCGAATATCATGTCATTTCAGGGTATAGGTGATCATGACTCTCTACAGCTTCCCCTTTTCGACAAAGAGTTTCACTCTGTACAAAGCACGAGGGCCACTCGAGTTAGAGTTTTACAGAGTAGTAGGCACAGCTTATGCGGATATGTATGAAAGATAAGGGTTGATACTAGACTTGAATGAGTAAACATTGGTGTGATCGGGGAAGCACCCTCTTGGGAGTCGTTTCCACAAGGCAGCATTTCGTGGAAAGAAGCTGAAACTTACATCTCACCAAAGGAATACAAAGGGAATGTGGGTGGTTCACTCCAATGGGCGTGGCATGGTTAGTGTTACACCTGAGTGTTAAAACTGGTTGAACAAAGGAGTGTAATTGGCCTGAGCACTTTCCATGAAAATAACTAGCAGCGGGGAGCGAAATGGGGTTGTAAGGGGGAGGGTATAATCTATCACCCACAAGCGGTAATGGACTAATTTCATTATTGTTCTTATTGAGCATATTGCACAAGGCCGGTTTAAAGTGGGGAACATTTCATTATTATTATTATTATTATTGAATATATGATGAAATCCTTCTGTAATTTATATTTAAAAAAAAAAAGGCAGCCTTTATTTTTAGGTGATACTTCGTATTTCAGAGTGTGATCTAGAATATTGGCACCATAGTGTATATATATATATATATATATATATATATATATATATATATATATATATATATATATATATATATATATATATATATATATATTCTATGTTTATAAATTCTTTTTATAGATACAAATATTTAAGTAAATGCTCTGTTTATAATAAACAGTATTTATAACAGTTACAGGCCTGAATGTCCGAGAAATTTTCATAGACAATATGCGTCCTCCGACAGGAATCGAACCTGTATCCTATACGGAATCGCCATTTAGCCTGATGTGCCTTAACCGATGGAGCCACAGAGGATCGTTCGATTACCACGGTCGATTTTACTGCCTTTAAACTTCAATCTTCCATGAATCTCTCACGTACATTCATATCTGCTCAAAGCGTATCCAGATGTAAACAAATGACGTCGCACATTATTAAATGGAAAAAGTCCGACAATTATTTTAAGACATTTTTATGTTTATACATTCTTTTTATAGATAGAAATATTTAATTAAATGCTCTGTTTTATAAAAAAACAGTATTTGTAACATTTACCGACCTGAATGTCCGAGAAATCTTCATAGAAAATGTGCGTCCTCCGACAGGAATCGAACTTGTATCCTATACGGAAACGTCTATATAGAAACGTTCTTCTGTGGTTCAATCGGCAAAAGCACGTCAGGCTATATGACGGTTTCGTATAGGATACAGGTTCGATTATATATATATATATATATATATATATATATATATATATTTGTGTATATAGACAGCAATCCTTTTTTCATGCACATTAAATGTATGTATTTATATAATGTTTCCATTTTCGTAACATGGAATTAAAATGTCCATTAAGGAATTATTTTCCTGATCAATCAAAATACGTAAATAATTATATAGGCCACACTACAACATGCTTGACACGAAGACACACCCTACACCTTCCTGACCATAACTCATTAGATCTCATTTAAATATTCATGGAATATACCGGACATTATTCGTAACATACTTATTGACAACACAAATATAAGAGAATCATCTACATGCCAAAAAAGGCTCAAAATAAATGAATCTTTATTAATAAAAATAAAAAAAAACAACATTCACTAATATCAGTTATAAACATGGACACAATATGTTGACCGTGTTTTGAAAATGAACACGTATAAATTCATACATGCAACAAACTATTTCTTATTTAATAGTTAAAATATTTCAACCTTGACGATGCTAAATGTATAGCTGAAAATTCTCAGGTAAAAAGAACATTCGGACAATTTTTATATAATTTATCATCTAAAAAAATTATTAGATACCATGAGAAATTGTATAAAAAAAAACTAAATCAAAGCACATTCTCTGTCCTATTCAATGAAATGTCTATATATATATATATATATATATACATACATATATATATATATATATATATATATACAAAAAAATGTTCGCCCTATGTAAACCAGAGAGTCACTCGCGGTAGAGTTTAACAGAGTAAGAGGCACAGCTTATAATGATATGTGTGGAAGATAACGGTTAATCATAGACTTGAACAAGTTAAACTTGTAGTCGTGAGGGAAGCACATTTTTGGAAGTCGGTTTCACAGATCAGCGGTTTGTAGGAAGAATCTGCTTGGGTGGAACTTATATCTCACGAATGGAATACGAAAGTAATGTGCAGCTTAGAAATGGTGGAAGTAATGAGTGTAGTACGTCTAAGCACTTTTCATGAAAATAACGACAGAGCAGCTGGAGGCTGGCGACTTTTCGGCTTTGTGGAAAGGAATGGTAGGGTGGAAAATAATTCGTTACTCTGTTGTGAGATTACAGGGTTTCTTTTGAAAGATAATGGAGTGATTAGCCGTTGCATTTTCAACAGTTTTAAATTTACAGCTGTCGTTCACGTAATTTGGCTGCCAGACAAAGCTAGAAAGGCAAGTTTACTTAGCTATTTAACCCATAGATGATAGACTTAGAAATTAATTGTCTGAATTAGATGTAACAGTCTAGGATGGAATTTGAACTCAGATCGCTCTCTTTCTACGTTTGTCATCTTTATTCTAGCAACACATATCTACATAAACATACATCTAATATGAAGTTAGAAAGTTTGAAACTGTAATATAGGATTTAGGAAATCATTGAAATAAAAAAATGTTGCCTTATGAATATTTGAAAGTAATTCTCTTGGTTGGATTCTAAAGCAAATATTGATTATGTCTTAAAAGGTAAACGCCACTTTCAAAAAAATCACAAACCTTTTTTGCTGCTTAGTATATGAGATTCGGATATATGCGCGCTGGGTGTGATATAAGTTGTTTATTGCCAATGTCGCCTTCTTTGATAAATCCTCGATAAATAAATACATTTTGTCTTTATTTTTGTGCATTCAGTGTATTGTATTGAACAAAATGCCACTCCGGCCTGCGCTTGTTATTCTCTTTGGTTATCTGATCCTCTTTGCTGACCCTTGCTCTAGAAGATTAAAGAATTGTTTTAAGATATTTTTATCAGAGTTTTAGATCACTGCATAAGTTGGTAGTCAATTAGAAAATTAAAAACAACATTTTACATTGTCACAAAAAACATTTATTAGTCCAGTACATAATCTTCATTAGTTTTAGCATCTGTCTTCCATCGTCCTACAATCTTGTTGATGTCATTTTCGTAGAAACGTCGTGTTATTTTTTGTTGGAAAAATTTTGTGAGAGAGTTTTTGAATGTGGAGAGTCATTATTTTGTCATTTAAATTATTCCGTAGAGACCGGAACAAATGAAACTCCGAAGAAATTCAGTCAGGAGAATACGGTGGATTCTGGAGGGTTTCCGGCTTCAATTCTTTAAATTCTTCAATTCCAGCAAGGTCTGTTTTGCAACAGGCAGTTTCGCGTTGTCGTCGGGGAAAATGATACCTGTTTTGCCAAAATCGGGCGTTGTTTTTTCTTGAATAACCGCATTGAGATTGGTGAATTGGTTGCAAAAATGGAATCATCTCAAGGTGAATTAGAATAATCCCACGAAACAGCGAGCAACACATCCGGCTTTAGCCACGGTTTCTACTCTTTCACAAGTTTGTTTCCAACTACGTTTGCGTCGAACATTAAAATAAGGTAGAAACGTTTCATTGTCACACAGTAAACCCCGGGAATTCTTCACTCATGAAGAACGGCTCTAGGAACCCAATTCTTTACTGGATATTACTCTGATCACTACTAAACTTAACCTGTTCAAGGCTTGGATTAATCTCTACCTCCTATCCGTATCAATTACCACCGAATGGTGAATTCGATACTGTGCCACATCTGAACTACAGTTAGAAAATTACTGGACACTTCGACGATATTTACGAAGCTTGTCTGGCGAGATCAATTACGATTGAATGGCGAGTTCGATATTAATTGGGTGCCCCATACATTCGGCTAAGTGTCACATCTCAACTACGTTTAGAAAATCAACGGACACTTCGACGTTGTTTAATATTGTCTGAACAATTCCGATCAAATGGTGAGTTCCATACTCACTGAGTGCCCCATACTATCATCTGCGGTGACACATCTAAGGTACGCTTAGACAATCACTGGCCACTTCGATGTTGTTTAATATTTACCAAGCTCGTCTGGCTAGATTTATCAAGACCAAATGATAAGTTCGTTAATCACTGGGTGCGACATACTCCCAACGTAAAACTCTATGTGGCTCTCTTGCATTTTACAGGGTGAACCTTACTGGAAAATAGGAGGAAATTTCAGCTGTTTCTGATTGTGTATTTTTGGTTTCCATTCTCCTTAAGAAGTCGTTACTGACAATCTTGTTTAACGACCAAATGCAGAAGAAAATATCGCTTAAACTTTTAATACCGGCATAGAATGTCTGTTAAGAGTCAAGATCCCTACAGACCTCAAATGATAGTCGTATATACGATCCATCGTTAAAGATACCGGAAAAATTGTCGTGTCCTCGTACGTGGCCTCTTTTATGATTTTCTATATTTACAAGTGTAAAATCAGACTAAAAAATGAGTATTATTTTTACACCTGGCCTGAAGCTTCCCAAAACTCACTCTCTAACCACGAGAGAGTCCGAAAGTCTTTGCGGATGATCAATTGTTGATATAGTGGAATATGCGTACGACTGTGTTCCCCCTCACTGGAATATGATTGGCTGGTGTCCGTCATAAATATCGACAGACGTGTAGGCACGAGAGAGAGAGGATTAGTCTGAGAGCTAAGTCTATAACGACGCCCATTAGACTACGCCATTGATCTACACTTCTTACCTGCGACTACGACGTGTGCCAATCGATTACTGCTACCGTATTCTACTTGGTTATAATAGCCAAAACCACTTAGCTACTTCGTTCAAATATAGCCTTTTCAATCACGAAACTATTTTCTCTCTAACTTAGCGTTGCTTCTCGCTACATTCATCGCAGATGTTCGGTCGATCGACATTTCTTGGTTCCAACCGTTCAAATCTACACATCATATTCCACTAGTAAAGAAGAAGTTCCACCATACCAGCTTCTTCAGAACTGTTGCATTGTGGAATGGATTTTAACTCCTTCAAGTTTGTGGTCAACCGTTATCTATCTTACATATCCACATAAAAGAACTTGTACACCCTTACAACATTTAGTAGACCGCTGCCTTGAGTGCCTCTTGGGCTTGTATTGGATGAACAACAGGTAAAACGAAAACAAGTCGAAATATCCTCAGACATGGGTAGCAAAACGAAAACAATTTACATCCGGAGATTAAATTAATGGCTCAGTTCGAAATACGGACAACTGAAGAATGCCAAAGGATATAACAGCCGAAGTGTTGTTACAGTAACAACAGAAATGAGGATATACATTAGACTTAATAATAACTAATGAGAATTCAAGAAATATTAAGTTGAAGAATATATAGGGATTTTCTAAACGTAGCTTAGATGTGGCACAAGGGCGAAAGTATAGAGCACTCACTGGATATGGACGTCACCATTGGGATCGTGATTGTTCTAGCCAGAGAAGACTTCTAAATATCAAACAAGCTCGAAATGCTCAGTGATTTTCTAAGCGTAGCTCAGATGTGGCTTGAAGCCGAAAGTATGTCGAACCCAGTGAGTATCGAATTCCCCATCTGGCCGTAATTGATCTAACCAGATAAGCTTGCTAAATATTAAACAACTTCGAAGCGCCTATTGATTTTCTAAAAGTAGTTCAGATTTGGCACCCAGTTAATATCGAACTCACTATTCAATCGTAATTGATAATGCCAGACAAGCTTGGTAAATATTAAACAACGTCGAAGTATCCAGTGATTTTCTAAACGTAGTTCAGATGTGACAAGGTATCGAATTCATCATTCGGTCGTAATTGATCTAGCCAGAGAAGCTTGCTAACCATTAGACTACGTCGAAGTAACCATGTTCAAAAACCTAATAATGAAATAAATACAATGGAATAAAAGCAGGAAAATGAAGAAAATCAAAAAAGAAAGACGAACAATACTAAAATCAGCAAAGAAAGAAAAATCACCAGAAAAGAATAATGAAGAAATAAGAAAGTAAGTAAATATTGAAATAACACAGAATAAAATACAAATAAAAAGAGTTTGGAAAAAAAAAAATGAAGAAAAATGTTCCCCCAAAATTCGAAAAATAAAAGAATTCGAGAAAGTGACGAAATTTTCCCATAAGCTGAAAATCTATCTCGATTTGAATGGCGCGATTTTCATGAGAAAAACCGATACACACAAAATAAAATCGTCAAATATCGACATTAGGAGGAAAATGGAAAAACAATAACGATAAATTGACATGAGACATTGAAAAATATACACTAAAGAAAATCTAAAATGTCGTAGGACAAAAAAAGTTTCAAGTTTATCCGAATCAATACGCCGCCTTTAGAATCGAAAATCTCACCTGTTATTTAATAATTCACTTCATTATTATCAGAGTTGTTTCGACTTGAAGTCGCACTCCAAATCGTTGTAATGTCTCATCTTCTGCATGACTGTTCTGTTCTGAGGAACACCCATCTCCTCAAGCCATTTTGTTTTGCTTCAACACACACACGTTTATACTGCAACTAAGCCGATCTTAGTTATAGTCATCTACATTTTTGAATTTTGTGTTGCTCTTCTCTTCTACTGGTTGCAATCACAGCTTAAGAGTCCAGTCTACCCTACTATTTAATTTATAGCTACGGGGAGAAAACATGGATTCACACCAATTCGATCTCGGTTCGATGATTTCTCGTTTCGTACCGTTAACTCTTACACCATCTCCCACTGACACATAATTTACAAAAATATTGATTAGGCTTACGATTGAATATTTGTTTTAAAAAAATGCTTTTTTGCAAAAATGCTCCAAATATTTGTTTGTTCGGAAAGTAATGTCAGATTTTGGACATTTATTTTATTTTATTTTTTATTTTATTTTATTTTATTTTATTTTTTATTTTATTTCATTTTATTTTTATTTTATTTTATTAATTTATTTTTATTTTTATTTTATTAATTTATTTTATTTTATTTTTATTTTATTTTATTTTTGCTTTATTTTTTTTAACGTAAGGTTCACCTTTTACAAGGTCCGGGCATCAGTCTTGTTAGATGGATACGCTAAGGGCTAGTTTATATGGATAAACGGGGAAGATAACAGTTAACTCTAGAGTTGAACAGGTTGAAATTGCAGTGATTCGCGAAAGAAGCTGTTTGAGTGAAACTAACTTCTTACCGATGTAATACGGTGGGAATGTGAGAATGTAGGTGGTTTGCTACAATGTAAGAGGCATTGCGGGTCCAGGCCGTGAAGGTTAGACCCCACGAAAGCAAGGATTGCAGTTCGTCTGCGCTCTTTCCATAATAGTAGCGACGGAAATGTGAGTGACCGGCCACATCCCGCTTGTGAGAGAAACAAAGGGTGAAGAGTGGAAAATAATTCTTCTTCAACAAGGAGTCGGAGACGTTTTGAAATCTATCAAGACTAGAAAGTTAGGACTGGGCAGCTTCCACCCAAATATGGCAACAATGCTCCATTTGGGGTCTGATCTGGGTCTTATAAAGGTAGAGGATAACATAAGGGGGTCAGGTTCTTTCGGTATAGGGTGCTGAACCTTTTATCTGCATCTTTAGCGATGTATCGCGTGTAAGATTTATATTTGTTCCAGTGAAAATATGAACACTGAATATCTATACATTTCCTTCTTCGAGTGAAAAAGTGATTTATGATTTTACGACGAGATCAAATGTTTCAATAAATCGTTCAATGTAGTATCTACAAAAAAGCTGTAGTAATTAGGCGAGAGACTATGAGAATATGGAGTATGTGGCAATGTTTGCTAAACCATTCGGTAAACTTTTCCAGTCTCAACTTGGCAATAGAAAATCGAGAGTTTTGATTGGACCTCTTCGATTAAACAGTGCCGGTTGCATTTTGCCAAACTGAACGTGCATTTCATCCAGCAATGATGATTTGCTTAGATTCCTCAAGGGTGTAATGGCGGACCACCAGAAAGTCAACGTGTAATTTTGGTTTTCGAAAATGTTTGGGTACTTCACCATGATCAAGCCATAGAGTGGATCGTCTTAAAGGATCCATTTCTTATCAGTCAGGAAGTTATGTGTCATGCGTGATGCACGCTTAGGCGATCTTGTATCTTTCGATATATGACTGACAAGGCAGATTTTTAGGTTGCCATTTCTTTCTTCGGTAGACCAGTTGCCATCCAAGCTTCTGTCCTGCTATTTAACCATAGCTTGGTGGATAAGAACAGGATTCATACCTTTCCCAAGGGTGTTAGCACATAGGTCAATGTAATGGATCTGATTTTCTCATCACAAGTCCCTATCTGATGAAGAAATGTGCCATTCAAATATCACAGATGCAGCATCGAACACTATTCAAGACGTCGAACTTTTTGACTTTCACTGAGTTCTTATGGAACTCATTTATCGAGTTTCTTCAGCTTACCAGTTGTCTTGTAATCGATCGATATTATTGAAATACTGGCACCCATTACCTGAGACATTTTTTGGCACTTTAATGTGTTTTGGATTTACCTTTTTCAGATGTTAATTGTCAGTTGCATATAGACATTTTCTACCACCTTGATCCTTGAAAGCGGAACTTCAGCGCTGTACCGTTCGGTCGGAAATAGATCCTGCAATCCATGTATTGTTAATATAGGCAGCAGTTTGAGATAAACTATGACCAATCTTGCAATCATGCAAAAACGTAAATGCATTTCTTCTTTTTTCATGTTGAAAATTAAAAAGTTAAATTCTGAAAGAGTTTTATCTAAAATTAACAAAGAGTACATGAGAAATATATTTTTTTACAATTTTTATAACAATATATCAGAAGACAAAAGGTTTATTCAAAAATCGGACATTATTTTCCGAACAATCTAATACTAGTTTCTTTTACATACACGCGGTGCGTCACGTAATTGGAAACAAAATTATGACAGCTATTGATCTAAAAGTTAACAAAGAGGACGCTTTAATTATTATGAATAAGCAATATATTTTGTGCAACTATGATAATAATATATTAAAGCACAATTAAAAGATTGATTCTAAAATCGGACATTATATTCCGAACAACTTAATTCTAGAACAGTAACCATCAATTAAAGTTACACCCCTACTAATCATGGGTATATCATATCCGATTTTTAAAAGATCAAAAAAAAAAAAAAAAAAACTAAATATAGATCTTTATTTGAAATATTTTATTTGCAGGGACTTCAAACTTTATACTTTTAGTTAACAGTAATAGGAATTGAAAAACATACGGACAAGCAGACAGAATGCAGTCAGGACGTGAAGACAATTTAGAAGCTTGCTCTGCAATAAAGTTCTCCGCTAAACTGGTCAAAATGCTACAGAAACTTATGAAATGGATTAATATGTATGAGCTGAGCATCTGATTTCTGCTGACACGAGAGGTTCAAGGACGGCGAAGAGCATGCGAGAGACGATGAGTGATGTGGGAGGGAGACAATATGGACGTGGATATCAGAACATCGGCGCTGTTTGAGATAATTCGCCATTTTCTGGATAAAAGATCGACATGTGACTCTAAAGACAATAAGCAAAAACTTTGCAGTTGGTGTAGAAACGGTACACAGTATTATTCATGAAGACCTGAACATACGCAACATTTGCGCAGAGTTTGTTTCCGGGGTGCTCAATGACGAACAGAAGAAATGACGTCTTGGTGACAGCTCGAAAATGCTTCTTGATGGTAATCAAAAATGTACCTCACTCTCCCTACAGTTCACGCACCTCGTGTATATATATATATATATATATATATATATATATATATATATATATATATATATATAGATAGATAGATAGCGAAGTCAAATTAGTATAAACAAAAAATATATTAAAATAATTATCGGACTTTGGCCATTTCATAATATATAGTGACATTTGTTTAAGATACGGTTCCAGCAGATATGATCTTTCAAGAAAAATCATGGAAAATTTGTTTTTTAAAAACAGGAATTTAACATTGCTAACCAGGCTCTTCCTCTATAGCTAAATGGTATAATACGACAGTCTAAATGACGGTTCTGTGTACCATACAGTTTCGATTCCTGTCGAAGAATATAATTTCTATGAAATTGCTCGGTCATTTACGCAGATAAATATTATTAATCCTGTTTATTATAAACGGAGCATTTACTTAAATATTCGCATCTGTAAAAATAAATATAAACTGAATATATATATATATATATATATATATATATTGTTAAGAATTTGCAACATATGAACCACAAAGATGGGTTCTCTCAGAGCGGAACACACTACAGAGGTGTTGATGAACAACAAATTCAAGATGAACGTTTGTAAATAATTTTATATAACAAAAAATAATAGAATTGTATGAGATAACAGACGTAAAATAAATAAAAACAATTATCTAATACTCGGCGTTGAAGTATTCGTTTTTCATGAATTTCTAAGTTCAAATAGTCATAATAGCAAACATAGAGATTCTCTTTAAAATATCCAAATAACCGCCGTTAGTTCTTGTTTCCCCCTATATAAGCTGGAATGTTACGTTTACATTGTTTGCCCTTCGGTAATCGAATTATAGCCAGGATGAAATTGGGATGATATCTTCGGATATAATATTCTTTTATTCTCTACACATCAAGCAGTCGAATAAATCCATGGTCTTCGGTTATATCTTCTTATTCACTACGCATCGAGTAGTTGAATAAATCCAGGATTTTCTGGGATAATATCTTCGTTACGCAACAAGCAACAGAATAAGTACATAGGCGCATTTCTAATCCGCGCACGACGAGGGTCAATTTACTCACGACCTGTTGTGGTCGGGGATTATCGGGACACTTAAATTACAATTAAAAAAAATCCCACTTAGTAGCGCATGTCACGTGCGCTTGGGTGACCGACTTTTACTTCATTAGGAGGCCAACCTGTCTCACTCAGCTAACGATGAAGAGCACGGAGCCCTATAACAAGACTCTCCACTCTAAACGAACATAAATATGGAAAAAAAAAACAATGTTTGAATATGAATGGGTAATCTGAACCGTTTCTTTTGCATACAGATTTTATTGTGTCCATTTTTACAAAACCATTTCACGTCGTTTCTTCTTTGCTTTTCAGTTGCTGTGTTGTCCTGTATCTTATCGATTTTACAATGAAAACCTTATCATACTTAATATCTGTTTTCTCCTGTTTATATTTTCATTGTGTCCTGTGAATGCTAAGATTTCTTGGTCTTTCCTTTTTATTATACGAAATTCCATCTCTTTCTGATGAACTTCAAGGTTATGAGGACCACCGGATAAAAACGTTGGTTGGATCCGGTTGAGTTGATCGAAAGAGTGATGAACAAAAACCTGAGTTGAGATAACTAGACAAAATTACCCGATTGAACGAAATAAAGGGTTCAGTTCGAAATTCCAATTACCTGAGGAAGGCCGGAGCGTACAACGGCCGTAACGTTGCGAATATGGCAAAAAAGATGAGAACAACAGTTGAACAATTTAAATAGTGTAAATAAAAAATGTTTTGAAACACTTGACTTTTGTCCTGTAGAAAAATCATGAATCTTAAACTTGCAGTCCTAAGACTAATGGTCATACCTGCCTGCTGCTGAAACCGCGGCTGCTATCACGCTTGACCGTATTCGTATCTACATCTTTTGTCTTACAGCTGCACGTTTGTTGTTCGAAGTAACTTTTGATTCTTTGACATCTTTCTTTGTCATTGTTCTACTATTCCTATGCTTGTTATTATGTTATGTGACACCCCATTCTAGGAAAAATTACGGCTCTTCACATCTTCCTGTAATTTTTCCTCTGACTGCTAACTTTCTTTGTCCATTTTACCATCTATATACTTCTTCTTATTTTATGTCCGATGTCTCTCTTATGTTTTGCTGCTCTAACTAACGTTGGACTACCTACCGTACCTTGCCGTCCCTGCTTCGTGTCTTTTAATTTTTGAAGTAACCTTTGACTCATTCTATCAGTCTCAAGCTCTGTTTCGTGCTACCGATAAAATTGCTTCTGTGAATTCTATTGTATTTTACAATACACAACTTCAGTAGCTGTGGACCCACCTGTCCGAAGTGAGTTTGCTCATGCAATGACTTATTTCGCGTAAGAGTAATAATAGAATAATACAAATAAAAGCAAAAAACTGTTCTGGGCTGGAAATTAAACTAATTCCAGATTATTGGGTAAAAGTGGATTAGGCTCCAATAAGTCTTGATGGATTTAGTGAATCATGACATATTTGAAGATCTAGATACTCTACTTTGTTTTCATTAATAAATTATTCCCAAGAAAAATGTAGAGGATTATGCGTGTACGTATAAAGCGAAGAAATAAGCAAATCTTCAACACTGCTCCACAAATTTAAATAACTTTTTTATTTGAATATTAATTTTCTTTCAGATTGAAAGAAATGAATTACAAAGATTATTTGCGAAAGAACATCACACAAAGATAATTTGAGTATCTTTCTTACTGTACAACCAAATGAATTGCATTAGTATAGAACAAATAAAATGTGTGAGAATGTACGTGACACGGATTGTGTTGTTATATTTATGCATATAAACTGCAGCAATCGGCCCCATGAAATATGCAGGGAGAGCTGGCTTGCTACTGTTGACGCTCCTAAACAAACTTAGTTTTCATGTTTTTTTATGTGTCAGTATCGTTAAGCATTCTTTGTAATAATATATACTCGAATAAATATGCTAAAATAAATAGTTTTTATAACGAAATATAGACTCCAGAAAATCAAAAATTAGATTTATTAATCGCAAGTTTGTTCGTTAATAAATATTTTCTTAATTTTTTAATAACCATTTTAGGATGGAAAATATAGTTGATCATATTCTGAAGTAATACTCCAAAATGTCGTAGCTAACAACAAATCTTAATCATCTGCACATTCAAAGAAAACCGCGCGTTTCATATGATATCGCTGATTGGTCAATATATATGAATGCAAAAATTAAAATTATTAGAGTTGGTTAGTGTGCAAAAAATGAATTAATTACTGTGTGATACCGTTTTATACAAAAATGAATTTCCATTGACAGTACTTGAATCTAAACTATATTACTAGAATTCTGTAACGGGTTTCCACAAATATATCCCCACAGTTCTTCGCCCCTGACATCGAAATATGCTTGGAAATCTATAAGTAGTGGTTGAGAGATTTTTACCTACCGAGAAACGTCAAATACAGTGAGTTCCTTCTCCTATATGGCAGTGAATGCTGGACAATCTCCTCATGTCTTCCAAAAGCTAAACAAAGTATTATGAAACAGGAAGATTTCGTTAGAAACAAAGAAAAGAGTGATCTTGTATGTAATATCAATCCTCCTATATGGCAGTGAATGCTGGACAATTTTCTTACATACAAGTGTATATATATATATATATATATATATATATATATATATATATATATGTATATATATATATATATATATATATATATATATATATATATATATATATATTCGTGTGTATGTGCGTGAATACGTGCGTGGGTGTCTATGTATGTTTGTGTGTATTCTGCTAAATCTTTGTTATAGATGTGGGAATCTATAGTGATTTTGTTTAATTATATTCTACGTGTCTATGTTTAACAAAAGTGGTCAATAGATTTTCGATATTACCAGCAATTAATTGGCTCCATGATGATTTCAAAATGAATTCGTCTAAAAAATTCATATGAAGAATATCCATTTCTCTGGTAAGAATGATTTTAATGATTATCTATAATGCCTAGCTTATTTGGAAAAGCTAAATATTTTTATATTTATCAATTATTTTACAGAGATGCTAGAAAATTGTTCTCTTCAGAATTGTTATGGTCCGGTTCCTTGTACCACGGTGATAGTCCAAGGTAGAACCAATAAAGAAGAACTTGAACACAGGTATGGAATAAGACCGATATATTTCAAACAGGAATATATACAGAGAAGTAGAAGTGTTAGTATGAACAATCAGGTTTGGTAGAGAGAACAAGGTAGTCTCGACCAGTATCACTATTTCAATGTCTTACAGTAATTGTCTGAACGCGACTCTGTTGCGGACTGCCTCTGACTCGACTCTTGACTCGACTTGAACTATTGACGATATTTAGTCACCCCCCCACACACACACTCGGGCGTCATGTGGCACAAGGCCGTTTTTAACGTGGGATTTCCGAGCACGTGGGCTCGGTCCCAAAATATGCCCATTGAACCCGTATAAACGGGTTCAGGGCTGGTTTATCTCCCCGAAAGAGACTCCGCCCTTCGGCGTAGCCTCCTTCGGGTTCCTCCCCGCCCGAAGGCAGAGAGTTCAACCGAACAGCCGGTCAGGAGATGAACGACTGATGATATTCAGTCACCCACCACCACACTGGGGCATCATGTGACACAAGGTCGGTTATTTATTGTGGGTTCTCCGTTCGGGTTCCTCTCTGCCCGAAGTTCAACCGAACAATCGGTCAGAAAGTGAGCAACTGACGAAATTCAGTCACCCCCCCCCCACCACCACCACGAGGGCGTCATGTAGCACAAGGCCTTTGCTAACAGTTTCTTTTCCTACATTTCTCAGTTTAAAGTTGGCTAGAAAGCATAGAACCGGAATATTTCTTTAATTGATTCTTATATAAAGACCTAAATAGATAAATTCGTCAAAACTATGCAAGAATGAAAATAACACTGACATTTTCATTTTAACAAAATTAGACAAAAAATATCTTGAAATACTAAAATGCATTCTGGGGAGTCAGGTGGCCAGTTGTAAAGATTGAGGTGATTGTAGAAATTGTTTGACACCCCCTGACTTGGTTCTCCTCCTTGCGTGGCATGGTGCAGAGTCCTGTTGCCATGTGACGTCCCCCAGTGACGCTGCGCCAAACGCGACGTCTGCCTGGCCGCGCTCGCCGTTCTGTCCTGGTCGCAGCGCCAATTGTGACATCCCCCGGTGTCGCTGCGCCAAATGTGACGTCTGCCTGGCCGCGTCCGTCGTGCTATCCTGTCCTGTGACGACCAACTGGCTTGGTATTGGTCGCGGCACATATTGTGACATTCTAACCTTTTGGTGATTCGGATGGGAATCTGGTTAGATTCGGTATCAGCCTTGTCGTTCCCAGCTCGCCTCCAACATCTGGTTACCAAAGTAACTGTTTTCATTTCTAGTCTAACCTACCCACGTTGTGATTTGATCTTAGGTAGACGAAATCAATCAGTCGTCGGGCCGTAATGCAAGTCGAGTTCGAACAAGGGCAATACCGCACAAGTATATGTAAAAGAAAATAAAGTAATAACTCGAAAAGTTCGAATGTGTTAAAAAGGAATGACAATATTTCATATCTGGTTGCTGAATACAGGACTGTGTCTTTCTTCCAATCCGCTTATATGGATTCATGACACTTTCTGTTTGTTAGGCGAGTCTTAACATCTTAAGTTGTTTGTTCTTTAAGAAACTGGTTTTGATGTATCTTCAGGCGATATTCGTAAAACTTGTTTTGGTGGTGTGAATCTAAGTTGTTCTTCAAAAATAAATTGTTCTTGGTTAGAACTTGAGGTCGATAATGCGCGAATCTCAAGTCAGCTTCTGCAAGGCGGGTTCTCAGAGCTCTCAGCTCACTGCAACTGCTTGCCTGTCTGTCTCCAACCCCAACTGCTTTTCACACGCTGCGACTCTGCTTATATGGACGCCGACCCAAACCGGGGTGGGCTTGTCGGGGTTTGAGGTTCCTTGATAATTCTAAATCCACAATCCACTTCTTTGTTTTCGGTCAGGAAAATTTATTATTTTCCATTTTTGGAAGTCTTTCGTACTCCCTCCTTCTTCTGTTCTCATATTGGTATCTCACCATGCCCTCAGAGGGTGTCAACGGGTTTCCCCTCTCTCTCTCACAGTGGCATCTCATACCAATCCCTTCAGGGGTGTCAACAGGCCTCCCCTCCTACTTCACATAATTATCTTCGCCTAATGCTCACGCCAGCATTCAGCCAATGGGCGCCGAGCAGTGTGGGCGTGGCCAGACTAGCCTCGGTTTAAAAAATCTTGCTCAAAGAAAAAAAATTATCTCCTTTTTTTTCTTTCTTTTCTTTCGTAGTGTGGTCTCTTAATCACAATTCTTATCCTAAATGTCACCTGGAATTCATCACCCGGTACCTTCGCCAAATAAGTGGGTGGTCATCCGATGAGATCGCATTCTGGCGTTAATTATTCCTGATAAAATAATTTTCTTATCATAGCCAGCTCCTGGCGCAAAACAGACGCCTTTTTCAAAGATCTTCGTAGATAGCCAATGGTTCAGTCTTTTGTTTTTGTAATTCTGCGGTTGATCCAAAGGACATTTTTCTGTACCCAATTAATTTTTATCTCTCTAGAATTCTGCCCTGTATGTCACCTGAACGACCTGAAATTTTCACCATTCGGTGCGCCGTCATGAATCAGATTAAATCCGACACATCCGCGACCATACTTTCCTCGCTAATGAGAATAAAATCTTTATCACTTTCCTTTGTTTGAAAAAAAAAAAATAACATCGTTCAGTGTCCTTTTCGTGATGGCTTCTTATCACCTAAATTTAATTCTCGCCTTTTTCTTTCTTTTTTTCTTCTTTCTTTCTAGCAACCTAAATAGTGTCACAGCCAGACAAAAGGTCTTCCATCTTTTTGACTCAGGACAGCGCCACCTCCTCAAGGAACTTGATTTAGGCCTCCGTGTTGAGTGTGAGGTTCTGTGGAAAGATGAATGGTGGCATAGCGTGACTAAACATCTTCGTAATCACCATCATACTCATCCAACTCTGCACTGTCTTCAAGTTGACACCCTAAAACTCTGAAATGTTCGTATTGGAGCTTCCGGTGCCAATACCAAGCAGTACAACATGCCGTCTGCAAATTTCTAGCGAAGTGAATTGCGTCATACCCATCTGATCCTACTATACTCTGTTGTCGAAAAATTAAGAAAAAAACAAAACAACGCTCATGCGCGACATTAAAAAATATAAAATTGCGAAAATTTACCTATCGTACTTTGTAATTTCATGATAATTTATCAGATAAATTCTTTATGGTACCTAGACTTTATAAATTTAAATGCAGTACTTGGTTGGAAGTAAGTTCTCATAATTTCACAGTTGAATCGTCTGTATGTAACCGTAGTTTCTATGCTGGCAGTTTCTTCTCTTCTCCTTCCAGCTTTCTAGTAAACTTTAATCAGTACATGCAACGTCAATGTTTATCTATTTTTTTATTGATTCCTTTTCTTTTAGTTTTCTCACTCGTTAATATCTTTTTTTTTCATATTCATTCGCACTCAGTTGTCTTAATACTTGTGAATTTATAGCCTTGCACCCCTGATATGATTTCAATAACAATAACATTTATAGTTTAATCTAATAAATATATGGCGAAGTGAGAAAAGACAGGAGAAAAAGTTAAGTAATATGGTTGTAAATGCAGGCCGAACTCTCCATAAGTGCAGAAAACAGTTAAATCTTCAGAGATAGGATTCTGCAAGCGGATTTTGAGAATAAAATGGTCAGGGATATTTGAACAACTGCAAAGGGTCAAGGAAAATAGAAGCAAAAATAATTTTATAAGTAAAGTTAACTCTCTCTTTCTCTTTTCAAGCCTAGGCTTAAGGCTTTATTTCGATGAAACGCCGGTTCCCAAACGAACACTGAAGTCAAACAATGGCGAGTCTAGTCAGTACATAGATGGGTGACCGACTCGGAATACCGGGTGATATAATCATGGGTGTGCTGGTGGTATGAAGAGATTACGTCCATATTTGAAACACTTTTTGTCGTACGATAAGCAACGTCAAGCCTGGAGGGAATGGCAATAAAGATATTGTAAAAATGGATGTTGTCGTGGCATGTAGAGCTTACGGACATTTCACGTTAAAACACCGGATCTCGTACAAAAGATAAATCTATCTGTAAACGTCTGAACTATTACAACTAAGAAAAGTAGTTCGTCTGAACATTTGCCATGGAAATAGCGATAGATTAGCGAGAGGCTTAGATGTAAAGCTCTGAAATGGTGAAACAAATGAACTTAGCTCGTCTAAACATTTGAAATGGAAATAGAGATAGACTAGAGAGACGCATAGCTGCAAAGGTCTGAACTGGTGGAACTAAGGAATGTAGCTCGACTGAACAATTGCCATGGAAATAGCGATAGAATAGAGTGAGTCTTATTGTAAATGTCTGAACTGGCAGAACTAGGGAATATAGGTCGTCTGAACATTTGCCATGGAAATAGCGATAGAATAGAGTGAGTCTTATTGTAAATGTCTGAACTGGCAGAACTAGGGAATATAGGTCGTCTGAACATTTGCCATGGAAATAGCAATAGATTGGAGACTAGCTCAGATCTAAAGTTTTGAACTGGGGGAAATAAGGAATGTCGATCATATGACCATTTGCCATGGAAATAGCGATAGATACAGGCTTACTTCTAAAGGCCTGAACTGTTATAACTAAGGAATGTATCTCGTCTGAACATTTGCTATGGAAATAGGGATGGAGAAGAGAGAGGCTTAGGTGTAAAGGTCTGAACTGGTGGAACTAAGGAATGTAGCTCCTTTGAACATTTGCCATGGAAATAGCGATAGAGTAGAGAGTGGCTTAGATGTAAAGGTCTGAACTGGTGGAACTAAGGAATGTAGATCATCTGAACATTTGCCATGGAAATAGCGATAGAGTAGAGAGAGGCTTAAATGTAAAGGTCTGAACTGGAGGAACTAATGAATGTAGCTCATCTGAACATTTGCCATGGAAATAGCGACAGAGTAGAGAGCTGCTTAGATGTAAAGGTCTGAACTGGTGGAACTAAGGAATGTAGCTCGCTTGAACATTTGCCATGGAAATAGCGATAGAGTAGAGAGAGGCTTAGATGTAAAGGTCTGAACTGGTGGAACTAAGGAATGTAGCTCGCTTGAACATTTGCCATGGAAATAGCGATAGAGTAGAGAGTGGCTTAGATGTAAAGGTCTGAACTGGTGGAACTAAGGAATGTAGATCATCTGAACATTTGCCATGGAAATAGCGATAGAGTAGAGAGAGGCTTAAATGTAAAGGTCTGAACTGGAGGAACTAATGAATGTAGCTCATCTGAACATTTGCCATGGAAATAGCGACAGAGTAGAGAGCTGCTTAGATGTAAAGGTCTGAACTGGTGGAACTAAGGAATGTAGCTCGCTTGAACATTTGCCATGGAAATAGCGATAGAGTAGAGAGAGGCTTAGATGTAAAGGTCTGAACTGGTGGAACTAAGGAATGTAGCTCGTTTGAACATTTGCCATGGAAATAGCGATAGAGTAGAGAGAGACTTAGCTGTAAAGGTCTGAACTGCCGGAAGTAATGAATTTGGCCCTTTACGCATAGCGTTTCCACTTGAATCTTGGCCTTGTGCCATATTCTTTTGCATTATGCTTGCGGATTAATGAAAGAATGTATCTACTTCAGACTCCTATATTAAATCTGGAACGCCTTTGCCTATTAGTCTACATTCGTGCATGCTTAGAATATTATTGCCACATATGGGTCTGGTGTCCTTGCTATTTACCTTGAGCTCCTTGATAAAGGCCAAAGAAGAATTAGCATTATTATCGGTCCTGATCTGGCAGCACAGTTTCAATCATTTTCCCACAGCCTTAAGATTGCCCCCCCTCCCCGTGTTACTTTCATGGTAATTGTTCGGATGAGCCCTTTGCTGTGGTATTTAGACTTTTAAAATTAAAAACGTACTACTAGACTGCTCTCGAGTTCTCATCAACTAACAGGCTAAATGTAGCCGGAAAATAAATAGCTGGCTAAATGTAGCCGGAATTTCTATGCCAACAGTTTTTTCTCGCACTTCTCGCTTGTAGAATTCCCTTCCGGCTCCATGTTTTCTGTTGTATAAGAGTGAAGTGTCTCTGCCGACACTTTAGTTTGAATATAGAGGGCAGGGAGCAAACAGAGTGGATTCCATTATTTAATTAAATAAATCATAAAGAAAAACAAATTGGGTACCTTAGTGTGATTTAATAGTTAGCAAGCTCAATTACGACTGAAAAGTGAGTTCGATCCTCACTAGGTACCCTATAGATTCAGCTCTTTGTCACATCTAAGCTACGCTTAGAAAATAATATTAGGTTGGTGCAAAAATAATGACGTAATAATGTCGTATATTGACGTATTTTTTAACGTCAAAAAACGACATTATTACGTCATTATTTTTGCACCAACCTAATAATAAAAAACGAATAAATAGGAAGTTGCGTAACGACTAAGCGATCACTATTTCTAACCTATCCTCTATTACTATACCGACCACTATTTCTACATTATTACTATACGGATCGTTAATCTCTACTGTATCCACTATACTATTCCTCTATACAAGTCATTATACTCTTCGACGATTACTATTTGAACAAATATTATTAGTACGAGTATTATTTGAAGACGTTAATAATACAAATCCTTGTTTAACGAAGCCTCAACGAGCATTTCAGAAGTGGTAACGAGGATTCGTTGACCTGACGGAAGTTACAACGACTGAGCGTTCTAAGATCAGAAAACTTTCAAGTTAACTTTATCCTCCTGATTACTCCTTCCTCTTACCTCTAATTATTAATGTTTCTATTCCTAATTCTTCCACACCCAATAACCCCTTGTGACATAGTTGTTTTACTGTCTTCCTCGTAAAACTTTCTTCCGGCTTCATGCCTTCCAGTCAACTGTAATCTGCAAAATTTTCAATGCAATATCAATCGCTATCTAATATCCTCCTGATTACTTTTTTCTCTTCCCGCTCATTATTAATGTTTCTGTTCCTAATCCTTCCCTCACCTAGTAATCCGTTTTTGTTTAAGTGGTTTTGCTGCCTTACACCAAAGAAACCTTAAGAAATTTAAATAAAGGATTATGACAAAATAAAGTACAGATAGGAAACGTATATCAGTCTAACATATTTCAATTTTGTTAAAGCTTCGTCTGAGATTTTGAGAGCAAACAGATAAAAAAGACAGAAACAGAAAATAATACAAGTACTTTTCATAATTGTGTTTATGCATAGGTATATTCTAGCTGAAAATTGGAGACAGAAAATGATGATTAATATAGCATTTAAATTCTTGCAAAGCAGGAATCCAGAAGAGAATTCTACACGCGATAAATGCGGTGTGTGCGATTGGTAATTCCACCCCTTAAAAATATTTGCTACAGTGTAGCCACGTCTTGTATGGTGAAGCTGTGACTTTACTTCACCTGGGGGTTTACAGGACTGTCACACACGAGCTTAGAAAACAATAACAACAACCTAATATATTTTTTAAATCTCTTAAAATTTCTAAGTAAATTAGATATCTTTTAATAATTTTCTTACTGATTTGCAGTCTGTTTTGATGTTTTGACTTCTTGGCATCTTCTGTTCGGAACATAAAATCAAAGAGTTTGTACGAAAAATGGTTGAAAGTTTTGTGGGCCATCAGGAGCCTGTTCTCGCCACTGTGAAAGGAAGACATGTTAGAAAGCACGATAGCCTGTGCAAACCATCATGAAGGGCACCTTTGAAGGTGGACGTAGGACAGGATGCCAAGATAAAAACAATGTCTAAACAATGGTCATGTATGAGCATAGCTGAATTGCTGATGGCTGCCGTTGATAGATCGTTGTGGAGCAGATTCAATATGGCTTCTGCATTCGGACCCTCCCCACTACGATTACAAAAGTCAAGGTGATGATGATGTTGATGACGATTCATTTCCTGCGTTTTATCTTAATCGATTTTCCAATATGCATTTTATCTTCTGCATGAAGCGCTAAAATTGTCGAAAATATTTCTTTGTAACGATATGTAATTATTGTATACACTTGAATACACTTTGCGCTCAGCGTTTTTTGGAAACGCCAGCTAAGGGATTGACCTGAGTGGTTCCTTGTAGCTGCCGATTGCAGACACGCCGGATTGAACCTGGGATATACCCGTGGGAAAGAACCGTATAACCGATATAGATTATAAACATCCACTCAGCGATAAGAGGAGTTTCTTACATGAAATTGTAAAATCCACGTTCGGATGAAGCTTCTTCTTATTGGAATACTGGGGGAATGAGGATGATTCAACCGTGTGGATGTAAAAAAAAGGGTCTTTGTTGTAAAGCTCTGAACTGGATCCTGTCTGAACATTAGCTATAGAAATAGCGATAGACTGTTAGGGTGGGGAAAATTAATCACCCACAAGCCTGCGATTTTGAACTCAGTCAATGCAGCAAAGTATAGATTAAGTAGGTTCAGACGAGATATGACAGTAACCCTTCCTGTGCACAACGATAATGTTACAGAATAACAATGAGTTCATTTAGGGCCCTCAGTGTGATGTAATGGTTAAAGAGCACCAGTGCTTAACAAAGACTTCCTCATTTTCCACCTCCGTTCTTTCTGGATTAAAAATGCAATATATTCCGAAGAAAACCAACTTGTGGCAGTTACTACAGGTAACATTCTCTTTCAAGCTTTAGCTTATCTTAGTTTATACCAAACTTTTTATTTACATTGCTCCGACTCTTTTCACGACGTTTCGACCTTTGTAAGCTGCGACATTCCTCAGGAATATCGAACTGAACTCTTCATTTATTTAGATTTAATTAGATTGCTCGAGTCTCACATGCCGGAGCGTACAACCGCGTGAATATAACAACAAAGATGAGGACAACAGTTCGAACAATTTAAATAGTGTAAATAATTACAATACCTCATTTCAGAAATATAGACAGATATAGAAGAAGATCGGAGCGTACGACGGTCTAAACGTCGTGAATATGACAACGAAGATGAGGACAACAGTCCGAGCAAGTAAATAGTGTAAATAATTACAATACCTCATCTCAGAAATATAAACAGATACCGGAGAAGGCCGGAGCGTAGAACGCTCTAAACGTCGTGAATATGACAACGAAGATGAGGACAACAGTCCGAGCAAGTAAATAGTGTAAATAATTACAATACCTCATCTCAGAAATATAAACAGATACTGGAGAAGGCCGGAGCGTACAACGGTCTAAACGTCGTGAATATGGCAACGAAGATGAGGACCATAGTCCGAACAATGTTTTGAGGGCAACTGTCCTCAATGTAAAGAGGGTAAATAATTACAATACCTCATCTCAGAAATATAGACAGATCCTGAAGAAGGTCGTGACGTACAATGGCAGAAACGTCGTGGATATGAAAACGAAGATGAGGATAACAGTCCGAAGAATATAAATAATATAAATAGTTACAATACCGCATTTCAGAAATATAGGCAAATATTGAAGAAGGCGGGATGCTAAAGCGGCCGAAACGTCGTGAATATGACAACAAAAATGAGGACAACATCCGAATGATATAAATAGTGTAAATCGTTACAATACGTTATCTCAGAAATATAAACACGTTTTTCATTGTTTTATAAGCTGATATAAAAAATGTTATAATAGAATTCGTTTCAGTTGTCGTTGTGATAGAGTTGGCGAGTTAAACAACCTATAACGAATCCTTCGATGAAATTCAAACACCTTATGCAACGTTTTCGTCGTCACTTCTTTATCTCTCTTTTTGGCCAGAGTTTGCCTTCAGTTAATAATTGCTTTTCACAGCAATGCCAGTGGGAATGAAATTGACGAATTCATTCAAAATTCAGAATCTCATTTGAATGCACGTTGTTTTCAGTTTCTGTACCGATAAATTTTACGCGACGTGCGCATCGATTTTTCTAAACATAGCGTTGCCTTTTACGTTTTGGCAGAAGGGTTTTTGGCACAAGGTCACTAGTTTGAGGAAGCCAATGTGGATCTAAATCACTAATCGTTAGCAATAGTCAACCAGACGAGTTCGCTAACGTCTCGTTGAAACGCCTAAATAAGGTAACTGTTATTACGTATCTTTACAAAGAAATATTTTCGACAATTTTAGATGTTCTATAACACAATCCAGAAGATGGAATTACTTTTAGGAAACAGATATTGAAAAACGTACTAAATCAATACAACTTTTCAAATATTAGATTTTTCAGAAAATGTCCGATTTTAGAAAAAAAATAATTGTGTCCGAGTATATTATTATTATACAGGGAGCGATGGATAAATTGTCGCTATTTTATATTTTTACTTTCGCGTATGCGCGTTGTTTTTTTTTTTATTTTGTCGGCTGGGAACCGTCTGTGAGTAAAAGAGCACCATGACGTATTTCACTCCACTCCACCAGAAACTTGGAAAGAACCGGCTGTGCTACTTGGCATTCTCACCAGAATCTCCAATGCGAAGATTTCAGCGTTTCTGGGTGTCAATCTGAGGAAAATCCAGAGGATTCGGAAAGAATTGGGTGAGTCCAATGGTAGTTACGAAGGCACGGCAGCTCGAAAAACTCACTCTCGTTGTTCTGATAAGAAAAGAAATCCCGAATTTGTTGGTGAGGTCCCCACACAGAGGCCTACATTAAGTGTCTTGAGGAGATGGTGCTGCCCTGGGTCAAGAGGGTGGCTTCTGGAAGAACCTATGTCTGGCAACAGGACTATGCACCATGCCACACAAGCAGGAAAACCCAGTCATAGCTGTAACATAATTTCTGTGACCACATCACCCCTTACATCTGGCCACCTAACACTCTAGACTGCAACCCTCTAGATTATTATCTGTGGGGCGCAGTTGAGCGAGAGACGATAAAACTCCTTGTAAAACCACTGAAGGCAAGGATTATGGCAGCATTCACCGACTTAAAAATGTAGACTGTCCAGAAGAGTTGTCGGAGATTAAATTTGGTCGTATAAATATATCTGTTAAAATGAGATATCAGTTTTATTTTTATTTTTTCGTTATTTAGACGACGATATATCCATCACTGTCTATAGTTACGGAAAAATATATTACTGATAAATAATGATTAAAGTGTTCTTGTTATATCAATCGCATTCAGAATTTGGTTCTCAAACACGTGACGCGCTCTGTGTATGTGTTGGGAATGACAAAGACAATGAATATAGAAAAGAACGAAAACGAAAAAAAACATTTAAACAAGTTAAAAAAAAGGTGCTGGTTTGTGGGTGTATGTGTGTGTGTTTGTGTGTGTGTGCAAAAATTTTGTTTGATAGACACGTGTGTTTAAGAAGTTTGTCTGAGAGTACAAAAATCGAGAGAGAGAGAGAGGGAGGTAGAGAGAGAGAGAGAGAGAGAGAGAGAGAAAGAAACCATGAAAATGAACGTACCTCAGTGGGGGTACTTTACCCACTTGTAATTAAATTTGAAAACCAGAGCGAAAAAAAAAGGGCCAAAAGAGACTGCGGGGGAACGCCATTGCCTGTTTATAGGATTAAAGAGCTTCTGCACCTACCTAGCGAGTTGGGTAACCCATATGCGCAATGGAAACTAGTATTTGGTTATTCGGAAAATACTGTCCGATTTTAGAATCAATGTTTTAAATGACTTGTGGCTGAGCCAAGTGGGGTAACTCATATACGCAATGAAAACTAGTACTCACTTGTTCGGAAAATACTGTTAGATTTTAGAATCAATCTTTCAAATGTTTTGTGGCAGAGCAAGTGGGGTAACTCATAGACGCAATGAAAATCAATGTTTTAAATGTCTTGCGGTTGAGCCAAGTGGGGTAACTCATATAGTCAATGTAAACTAGTATCCAATTGTTCGGAAAATACAGTTAGATTTTAGAATCAATCTTTCAAATGTTTTGTGGCAGAGCCAAGTGGGGTAACTCATATACGCAATGAAAACTAGTAATCACTTGTTCGGAAAATACTGTCCGATTTTAGAATCAATGTTTTAAATGACTTGTGGCTGAGCCAAGTCGGGTAACTCATATAGGCAATGTAAACTAGTCTCCAATTGTTCGGAAAATACTGTTAGATTTTAGAATCAATCTTTCAAATGTCTTGTGGCAGAGCCAAGTTGGATAACTGATATACGCTATGGAAACCAGTATTCAGTTTTTCGGAAAATACTGTCCGATTATACAATTAAACTTTTAAATGTGTTTTGGCAGAAAGAGGTAATATAATTGATATACTCAATGGAAACTATAATTCAGTTGTTTGGAAAATACTGTCCGATTTTAGAATCAACCTTTTAAATGTCTTGTGGCCGAGCCAAGTGGAGTAACTCATATACGCAATGGAAAGTAGTATTCAGTTGTTCGGAAAATAATGTCCGACTTTAGAATCAGCCTATCAAAATCTTGTGGCCGAGCCAAGTGGAGTAACTCATATACGCAATGGAAAGTAGTATTCAGTTGTTCGGAAAATAATGTCCGACTTTAGAATCAGCCTATCAAAATCTTGTGGCCGAGCCAAGTGGGGTAACTCATATACGCAATGGAAACTATAATTCAGTTGTTCGGAAAATACTGTCCGATTTTAGAATAAACCTTTCAGTTGTGTTTTAATATATTATTCTAATAGTCGGACTAAAATGTATGATTAATGTGTTCTTTTTGTTAATTTTTATATCTATTTCAGAATTGTGTTCTTAAATAAGTGATGCAAGTCTGTGTTTGTTTAGCGTGTGACAAATATAGTAGACAATGACAGTTTGTGTCGAAAGGAATAAATATTGAAACAAGTTATCATAAGAACGTGCTGGTTTGAGTGTGTGGGAGCGTGTGCGCCTGTGGCTTGCGTGTGTGTCTGTTCGCCCCTGCTGTACGTGAGTATGCGTGTGTGTGCACATGTGTTTGTCTGTGTGCGCGTGCGTGTGCGCACGGGCGTGTGTGCGAGCACGGGTGTGTGTGTGTCCGCACGGGTGTGTATGTGTGTATTTTTGTTTGTGTGTGTGCGTGTGTGTGTGCGTATGTGCGCGCTCGGACGTGTGTGTGTTTTCGTGTGTGTGTGTGTGTTTTCGTGTGTGTGTGTGTCCGTGAGTGTGAAATTGAGTGTAACAATCGTATGTGATATACACTCGTGCGTATAGGCGTGTGTGAGAGAGTAGAAACATAAGAGAAACCATGAAAATGAATGTGTCCCAGGAGTCGGCGCATTATTCACTTCCTGCTTAGCGAGCGCTTTTGCCAGAGCCACGTTGGGTAACCCTCATATGTAATGGAAAATAGTATTAGGTAGTTCGGAAAATACTGTCCGATTTTACAATGAGATATTTGTCTTCTAATATTATAACAGTTGCACAAAAAGACATTCAGTTAGTTATTTGCCATGCGTAATATACGCTTAGGCGATCATGTATCTTTCGATACATGACTGGCGTGGCAGATTTTTGCCATTTCTTTCTGCAGATGACCAGTTGCCATCGAACGCTATAGAACTCGGTCTTCCTGCTATTTACCCATAGCTGGTAGGAAGAGAAGAGGATTCACACCTTTCCCAATGGTCAGTCAATTATGTGTCATGCGTGAGACACACTTAGGCGATCATGTATCTTTCGATACATGAATGAGGAGTCAGTAGGTTGCCATTTCTTTCTGCTGTAGACTAGTTGCCATCCAAGGCTATAGAACTCGGTCTCTCCTGATATTTATCCATAGCTGGAGGGAGAAGAATAGGATTCATACCATTTCCAAGGGTATTAGCACGTAAGTGAATGTAAGGGTCCGACTGGAATTCGAAATCGGTTCAATAATTCCTCAGTCCGAGCTGCTATATATTGATATAATATATGCACAAAAATACATTACTCATTCCTAATAATTAAAATGTCCTTTTCGTTATTTTATGTAAAGGGATGTGATCGC
Organism: Acanthosepion lycidas; assembly: GCA_963932145.1. Classification (NCBI taxonomy): domain Eukaryota; kingdom Metazoa; phylum Mollusca; class Cephalopoda; order Sepiida; family Sepiidae; genus Acanthosepion; species Acanthosepion lycidas. The sequence goes on from OZ010612.1 coordinate 71,510,521, forward strand.
TTTCTTTGCATGAGTTCAAGATTGGTCATAATGCTTCTGAAACTGCTGCCAGCTTAAATAGAGCCTGAAGAATCCACTTGTGATCGGACAATTCGATGTTGGTTCATGAAGTTCCGCAGTGGGGATACAAGACTTGAAGATCACGGTAGTAGAGGATTTGTATCTGCAATTAACAATCAATATCTAAAAACTCAAGTAGACCAATGTATCAGAGAGATGTCTCAGAATGTCAGCAAATCAACAATATCGAAAGTTGACATGATAGTCTCCACATCAACTCGGTGCAAGTCAAAGAGTTCGACGTTTTGAAGGTTATTCGATGCTGCATCTGCGATGTTCGAATGATCGATTTCTTCATCGAAGAATGTGATGAGAAATTGACACTTTATTACAATCCTAAACGATCGGCTTGAGCATGACGATGTACACAAAATCCTTTCCAAAAGACGAAATGGCACCAACAGAAGTTTATGGTGATTGCCTTGTGACCTGCCTTTGGCATTATTCATTACAGCTTTCTGGAATCTAACCAGCGCATCACTGCCAATGTCTAATGCCAGAAACTGGATGAAATACACAATCAGTTAAGCAAAATGCAACCAGCACTGAGCAATCTATACATCAAGCCAAACGTCGGTCAAATTTTGTCAGGGTGACTCTACAGAAGCTCACTGAATTAGGAAACTTTGCCATATTAACCATATCCCCTTGATCTCATGCACAATGACAGCCACTTTTTCAAGCGTCTAGACAATTATTTATTCCACAAGACATTAAAAGCACCAGAAACCGTATTCAAAGATTTCCTGGTGTCCAAACTTTTAGAGTTTTATCAGAAAGGTGTAATTAAACTTTTAAATCTATGACGCAAATGTTTAGATGTTCGGGAGTCTTATTTTGACGGATGTAAACAGATTGAATCCAATTAAATGCTTCAGGATTAAAATTGATTCCTAAATTGGGCATTATTTTCCGAACAAATTAATACTAATAACATTGATACAAAATATGTAATTATTTGATAACTTACATACATCTTAAATATAAAATACAGTATAGGTGTGTGTATGTGTGTGTTTATGCGTGTACGTGTGTTTGTGCGTGTGTTTGTCCGTGCGTGTGTCCAAACAACTCCTCCGCTCCCACTGGTTCGATTTAAATGATTTATAGCTCATTCAAAGCCCTAGAAAATTTAGGCGCAGGGAACGGTTTTCGTTGAGCTCAGATTCAGAGTTGCCAGATTATGCGAGGTTAAATATATATATTAATATATTATGTTTGATTTCGTGGTTCAAGGGGAGTAACTCTTATATTCCTTTCGTATCCAAAATTGCTAATTTTAAAGCTAGCTTAAAAGCCGCCCTCTCAGGCTGCATTTAAGCTACACTACCGTGGAGGATTCTTGGTCATCATCACAATAGTTAGGGAGGAGTAGATGTGATAGGCATCAATAAATTACAGAAGAACTCAAAATTGATCACTGCATTTAAATATTGCATTTATCTTTAAGCTTACTTTTAAAAGTTCAACCATAATTCTTCTGTTTACACTTAATTTAAAGACAATTTGATGTACGGAGCTCCTTATTTTCTGTACAAACAATTATTTTTGTTCATGTGTGACAGAACAGGGTAAGATTTATAAGATAAAATTAATATAGTGTAAAGATGAGAAAATAGAAATCAGAATTAGTTATAAATTCAACGTTTGAAGAGTTAGAGAAACATAATAGCTAATTAAATAAAACCCATATTATGGAATCTAAATGCAAAATTGGAGCACAATTATCCAACGATTTCTGAGATTAAAAAAAAAAACAGCTCTACTTTATAGTAATTTGGTATTTATTGGCCCCTACATATTCGCGTTGTGAAACTAAGCTAGCTTAATGTGGGGAGCCTGAGCACGTACACTAGGAACAAAAATTCCCCATGACCCCGCAACCGTCGGTTGCGTTGGCCTCGGTGCGAGAACCAATCTCTCTCTCTAGCGCAGTGAGATGACGCGACCTCGGGCAGTTGTTCCGCAGGGCCGGGTACCTCTCAGTATAATTTTCCTCAGTCGCGACTTTTCATTGAGCCGCCTCTGAATACACTCTGCACAATGAGACACAACTGAGAGATGATAAATAAACGTGTTACAAAGTACTTTATAGTCATTTGTATTTAATAAAACCCCACGCGGTCAGGTTGTGACACCGTGTCGGTTTAATGTGGGGAGTCCAAGCGCGAACAGGCGGGCTAGGAACAAAAATTGCACGCAACCCCTACAATCGTCGCTTGAGCTGGCCTTGATGCGTGCACCCATCCCTCTCTCTAGTGCAATGAGAGGGCGTGGTCTCGGCCAGCTGTTCTTTGGGGCCGGTACCTCTTAGTATAATAGTCCTCAGTTGCGACTCTATTCTTTGACGGAGTCGCCCTTGAGTGCACTCTGCCCAAAGACAGAGACGCAACTTATAGATGATAAGTAATGCGTTAGAAACACCTCCTAGGAGGAATTTATACACGGTATTTACTTGACCCCCCACTGAGTCAAGTTATGACCCGAGTTTTAGCTGGTCATATCTTGTCCAAGCTGGTCAGAGCTGGTTAGTCTTAACTGGTCAGAGCTTGTCCAAGCTAATCATAGCTGGGATACTAGAAACAGGGATGGACCCCTGTGCCCGGTAAGTATCCGAATGGGTATACCCCTCAAAGGAATTTACACTGTATTTACTTGACCCCCCCCACCGAGTCAGGATGTGACACAAGGTCGGTTTTTAACGTGGGTACACGTGTGTCTTTACTCGGGAAACTGATCTTGGCTTGTCCAAGCTGGTCAGAGCTGGTCTAAACTAGACTTAGCTGGTCATAGCTGGTCAAAGCTGGTCAGAGCCGATCCAAGCCAGTCACAGCTACGATACCACAAGTGACCGTCAAGTATCCCAATGTGCATACCCCTCAAAAGACGAATTTACACACAGTATTCACTCTGTCTCCCCACTAGGACGAGATGTGACACAAGTTCTATTTTTAGGTGGGGACCCGAGCACGTACACCGGGGACAGGAACAAAAATTCCCGTCAGCCCCCATAACCATAGGTTGCGCTGGCCTCAGTGCGAGCACCGATCCATCTTTCTGGTGCAATGGGAAGGTCTGGCCTAGGACAGCTGTTTTTTAGGTGGGGACCCGAGGGCGTACGTCCGGGACAAGAACAAAAATTGCCCTGCGTGCACCGATCCCTCCCTCTGGTGCAAAGGGAGGGTGCTGCCACGGGCAGCTGTTCCTCAGGGCTGAGCACCTCTCAGCACAATTTTCTCAGTTGCTCCTCTGTCCTTTGACAGAGAAGCCCCTGAGTGCACTCTGTCCTAGGACAGAGACGCAACTGAGAGATGATAAGCCAGCGTTAGAAACTCCTTCAAGGAGGGATTTTTATGCAGTATTAACTCCTTCCCCCACTTGGACGAAATGTGCCACGAGGTCTTTTTTAGGTGGAGACCTAAGCACGTACGCTCGGGACAAGGTCAAAATTTGCCCTAAGCCATAGCAATCGTCCGTTGGCAAGTGGTAAAGGACAAGAGGAAAGATATCAGTGGCACACGCCTCAGCCCTGCCCTTCAAGGACAACCTCCTTCGACACCAAGTCCCGACGCCGCCCCGATCTTCGCCCGTACTTCTGACCAATTTTTCTCTAACTGGAAGTCGGGTCGAAACCACACTCCGAGGAAGGGGAGAGGATCGTCCGTCCAACCAAAGGGCCTCGGAAAATCGACCAACTTCCATGCGCCTAACCGCAAGCCAGAAGACTTGTCGCGGTTAATCTTGGCCCCTGTGACATTTTCGTGCCGTTCAAGCGCTTTCATGTTCACTTCGATGTCGCTGCGGGATGACACGAAAGTGGATACATCATGGATGTACGCAGAAAACCTGGCTCAAGCCACACTAGGGACATCAGTTCCACGTATGACTGGACTGCACGCCTTGTCACTCAGCATAAAGTAGGGGAGACAGTAGACAACGCTGACGAACCGACCAAGTTAGCGCAAAAGCACCCGACAACTTCCAGTTCACCTGCACCAAATCACGGCTAATACAGCGGCAGAAGTCGGGTTTGGGTCCAGCAGCCTGCAGGACAGCAGCCAAGATAACGATGGTCTACCCTATCAAATGCCTTGGACTGATCCAAATGGATCAGCGGGGACTGCTCGTCGTCTTTTACACCCTCGAGGTTGCTCTGATTTTTTCGGTTCTTCAAAGCGCAAGTTAGATCGGATCCCACAGAATCTCGGCAACTGACTGCGAACGCTCCGTCAGGATCTTGGACAAAATCTTTAAGTTTTTGATTAAAAGAGTTATGGGCCTATAGTTCTCAAAATCCCGCACAACACACATGTCTTTTTTCAATAGGGTGATCACACCCTTAGTGATCCGGTTTGGGTCGAACCCCTGGCGGAACCCAGTTGTTGAACACGATAGTCAAAATCGGAAAAGATGTGTGATAGCCTCAAGTAAAATTCATGGGGCAAACCATCCAGGCAACTTGCTTTTGTCGACCTTCTTCAATGTCGCATAGACCTCGCCCTCCGTGATCTCTCCCTCGCAGCTAGCCGCTTCAGTCGGCGAAAGCCGAGGAAAGTCAACCAAATACCTTCGAAACTCCTCGTCGCAGAGACCAGGCTCCTTGGTAAAGCGGTTCTCGAAGTGTTGCCGAAATGCTTCACACACATCGTCAGTCGACTTCAGAGTACGCCCATCTGGGGTCTTGACTTCTCGAATGTAGCGTTCGGAACCTCGGTGAATCTCTTCCTTGCGAAATTCTGCGCTCATATTCACAGCTTCGGAAGACATCTTGCTTAACTTATGTTTAATTAGCTGACCCATATAGCGATTGCTAGCCAAACGCTACAGGGCCTCCCTAGCTAGAGCTATCTATAAAGGACCTCCAAGCCTCCCCTCGAGAAAGACTATCATTAATAGCCTTCCCTTTGTTAGTCTTGTCTAGTGCGAGTCGTTTGCTAAACTCGGTGCTGAAGGGCCTAATCCTATCTTTAAGCCTCTCCATCCACCTATTCCCAATAACCGCTCCCACTAGTTTCCGCTTCACTACAGTAATGAGCTGTTCCTTGAACTTCCAGTATCCAGCCATTCTAGGTCTACGATCTAACGCCACCGGGGCACAGACGAGTCTATGGTTTGAATAGACTAATCAGTGGAACATGGGACAATCTAGTAAATTTATGTATTCTGACTAACATTCTATCCAGGTAGCTCGCCACCTGAGTAGATACTGAAGAGCGTACGACCACATCTCCCCATCTGAATGACTGACCCTGTATCTATCGTCGAGGCCAAACTCGCCGATCAGATTAACCAAGCTACGATCACCGGCTAGCTCCCCGCCCCTGTCAAACGTGGGATCCTGGACAGCATTCCAGTCCCCCATTAGAATTCACTAGGAACGGCCCCAGCTGCCGTAAAACCGAAACACGCTCCTTTCGGTTGTTGGGTACACAAACCATAACGATCCTAAACGAACAAGTTTTCACCGCAATATTAGCTAAGATTAACCGTCCTCGGCATCGACAACGTCCACTCTTGGATCCAGCGTAAGCTTCACTAGCAGAGAAACTCCTCCGTCCTGTCGGTCCCCGTATGCTGCATAGACGTCAGGCAGCATACACACATCGACGATGAAAACAAAGTGGGTTTCCTGGATCACGGCGACATAGACACCGAGCGACAACAGGTCACGAAGCAGGCGGGTCGCTTTACCCTGATACTTCATGCTCCTCGCAGTCAGACTTGCTCTCTTGATAGACATTCTTTAGGCCTGAAAAAGAGAAAAAAACAAGAAACGGGGCGGAAATCTGCTGCGGAAAGGACCCCGATGTAATGTCCCTTGTTCCCTGTGTCTAACTCCGACATAATTCATCCACCCAGGACAATTCCGCCGGCGTCTATTGGACAGGTTTGTTTAACTACCTTATATAAGGAGGGATGGAGTAACACTGGGGCTCTCCCAGAAAAAAAACTCAGTAATTTTTTTTAATGACGAACCCAACTCAAACATTCGTAGTTTTGGAAACATGTCCTTGGTTTAAAAGAGCTGGTTCCACACATTTGATACCTCTCGTGTCCATTATATGACATCTAGTGCCTTTAGGAAGTTGCAGCTGTCTTCAACTGACTTGCAGGCCACTCTTGAACAATGGCCCCAAAAGCGCCTTTTTTGTGTAAACAGGTCTTTTTCCATGTCCTTACTGTTCACCTTACATATCTGGCCAAGATCAGGGAAATATTTTTCTTTTTTTTCTTGGACGGATAGAACGGAGAAGTGGATGGATGAGGCGTGGTGGATGGTGAACTGAAGGAAGAAGTGGAGGGATTAGGGAATGTAACCCGTGAGGTGAAGTCTGGAGGCTTCTAGCTTTATGTTGGACACCTGTAGTTTCTGCTGGCGAAGCCCGGACGGATAGTGAACGATTTGGTCCATGCTCCTTTCTGTCCGATTTCGACCAGAGCGTTTTATCTACTGGTTCAATCTCTTCCACTTCTTCCTCCCTTGTTCTCTTTAATGATGACGGGCGTGGTGGAGGCATTTCCTCCGCTTTCATTGCCGTTTCTGGTCGCTGAGGTTTCTTGGGCTGTTATTGTTGTCGTTCTTTTTGCTGCTGTTTCTGCTGGGGCCTCTCCTTTTTCTGTTCTTGTTGCAGCGTTTTCTATTGCTGCTGCTGTGCCTCCTTAGTGCCGAGGTGAGGGCGAGCTTGTTGTCTTTTCCCCCTCTGCATCTCCTTCCAGCCTCCGTCAGGGGCCTTTTCAGAGTCCTTTTTGATTGTGCCGCTACGGCTGCTGTTGTCCTTGCTTGTGATGTTGTCGTCGTTTCTGATGGTTTGCCATGTGCCGAAGCACCACTTGACGAGCAGTAGGGTCGACATCCTTCTACCACCGCCGCCATCTGCTTCTCCCTGCACATAAGAGCATTTGGAATCGCGGCGAAGCTGTGAAGGGTCAATGTCACCTGCAGAACAAAATCACCAGTCGATTTGCCGGATTTGCTGATCATAGCACTGACGTCTTCCACTTGGCCATTTCGGAGAAAAATAAACAAATTCTGTCCTCGGAAATGTCTCCGGGCACACAATGAATAGCAATTTTCATCCTGTGTGTGCCCATGTATTCACTCTGAAGCCGGACAACCTTTGACATTAGAACACTTCTGACCAGCTGTTTGGCTTCTTGTTCGGAAGCCAGGAGAATATCCAATATGGCGTTTGACTTCCTGGCTAGCATCTTTGGCCCAATCTTTAAACAATTGAGGGCTTGTTCCATGGTTTCCCTGCTGACCCCATTAAATTTCCAAATCTTCCCGTCGGTGGTCAGCAGGGAGATTGTTCTCGTGTTAACGACGTTCAACGTCTCTGGTATGGCGAGGAATTCATTTTCAACGTATTCTACATATTTGGTCCTCTGAGCGGCATAGTAGGCCACGTTTTTCTTTTTCGGCCTCTTTTCCGACCAGGCCATTTTCTTTACTTTACAGGGCTGCGGCGGTGTAACTTCTGAGTCACTCATTGGCAGCATAAATTAGTGCTGCCAATATATATTCTTTTTTCCTTGTTTTCTATTTTCTATATTGACATGAACTAAAGAAAAAAAGAAACAGAAATGGGCAAACAAAAGAAAAATGAACAAAAACTTGGCTTTCCCAAAAAATAAGTCACACGTAAAAAATGCAACAAAATAACAAAAAAAAAATTTGGTCAGGGGAGCGGCGCTAAAAGATGGCTTAAAATTAAAAACTTGAAAAGCTTGAAAAAATACAATTATAATTTACAAACTAAATGAAGTGGAGCGGGGGGTGTAAAAGAAAAAAATGAAGCTTTGCTTTCAAAATTAAACGGGAAATGAAGGAGAAAAATAAAAATGGAAAAGAGAAAAAAATTCTTTGGCAATGAAAGGCTAAACGCGTAAAATGAAACAAAAACAAAACATGAAATGAAAGCGGAAAAATGTTTTAAAATAAATTAACTTAGTGTTCAAATAGTCACTCCAACGGAAAAAAAGGTCTGTCAAAGTCTGACATTATTCAAACTGACAAACAAACTTTCAAAAGAACGAGGTATACAAAATCCAACGTAAAAATCGCCACCCTATCCTCATCACTCCAGCTCTTTTTATTATACCAAAACCACTACTGAATGACCAATCGGCGATCTTGGTGTCGTTTTCAGTGACACAGTCAAATCTCATCTTCCAGTTCGACAAATCAGCAGGTGGATTGCTATTGGTCGAAGCGTGCTAAGCTGTATAAAAGCCAACGATTTCAGATTCATACACTTCATAGCTACAAGATTCATACCATTTTCAATAGAACAAAACGTCGCTGTTCCGTGTCGCGTATTGAGATAATGAATACTATTTATATTATTCGGATTATTGCCCTAATTTTTGTTGCCATATTTATCACAACGTTTCAGACATTGTACGCTTTGGCCTTCTTCAGGTGGTTGGAATGTCGAACTGAACCCTTTATTTCGCTCACTGGAGTAAACTGTTCTAGTTCCACGTGCCATGCATAATTGATGTCAGTTATATTCACTTATGTGTCTTGGGAAAGGTATGAATCCTTTTCTTCTCTCCCCAGCTATGGGGAAATAACAAGACAGACTGGGTTCTATAGCCTTGGATGGCAACTGGTCTACCGCAAAAAGAAATGGCAACCTACTGCGGGAAAAATCTACCTCATCAGTCTTGTATCGAAAGTGTCGCCAATGACATATAAAACACAGATTACGTTATATTCCTTTACTTGCAGCATGACCCGGCATTGCCCGTGCTTGATATGATAAATAACTATGAAAGTTTAAATAAGACAACGTTTAAATAAACAATCCTAATCCTTGTCATCATTTTATGTTACACCAGCAGCATGGCCCGGCGTTGCCCGTGCTTGATTCAAAAATCGTACGACTCATACAGCAATTGCTATCACTTGACTTAAAATATTTTTGCCCTTCCTTGCCTTTAAAAGAGTGCCCTTTGCTGTGCTGATGTTGCTACACGCCTTACTTCTTGCCTATCTCACACTGCGAATTTTTTCTAAGCTCTATACTAAACATGAAATCTGTTATGATAAAAGAACTAAACAAAATGAACACAAAGCGGTCAGCTTTAAAAAAAGGACTCGTAACTGGAAAAACTGAATGAAAAAAGAATGTTAACAACAAATACTTTTTCACACTCAACCCAGTTCTGCGGAACCAGAATCAACGTTGAGTTTAAGCAAGCGAATGAGCCAATTGGAGTAAAATGTCATGCAGATTTAAATTTTTCCCACTTGTGACGAATGCAGCTATCGATTTTTTTGCATGCTAGCATGCTAATTATAATTCGTGTCAGTCATCTGTGGGCTCTCACGCTGTTCAATAGAATCTTCCTGCCTATTCGTGGCAGCCAGCTATAGGCTCTCACTCTGGCCAGTAGAAAATGACCGCAAACTACATGAAAACTGCCGTAGAAGCATGAAAAAATCGATTATTTCCACTATCGATGGGAGTTTGGAAATGCAAAGTCGGTCTTGGCCTTCCCACTAACTTGGAGCATGTGCATGTAAAATTTGGTGCAAATCCAATGAAAATTGCGGCCGTGCATTCGTTGCACACACACACACACACACACACGCGCGCGCGCGCGCACATCCTTCCTTTTATAGATAGAGATAAACAAGTTTTCTTATTTAGATGTTTTGGCTGTCAGGTTTTTCAATTAAAAATATTTTATATTTTTGTGAGTTGTCTTTTTGTATATCTTCCGTAAGTTGGAAATCGTGGCTCTCCACAATTTCCTGCCCTTTGTAGCATTTAATTTTATCTTTTCGTTACCTCTCCTAATCGCTGTTTTGTCATCCATTTATAAAAGCTGTGTTTTCCTCAGGCTCTCTGGCCTTTGCCATGCCAAGTGATAGTCCATTTTTAAAAGTCCGCTTTCCTCATTGTGACCTGAGAAATTGCAACCATTTCTTTCTGACGTTAATTACAAGGGTCTTTTTTGTTTCCCAATTTCGTTGTTCACATATGTTATTCTCGGAATCCTTTTGTTGAACCAAATTTCTGTTACTTCAAGTGACTTCTTCATCATTTTGGAAGACATGAGAAGATTGTCCAGCATTAACTGCCATATAGGAGGATTGATATTACATAGAAGTTCATCACTCTTTTCTTTGTTTCTAACGAAATCTTCCTGTTTCTTAATACTTTGATTAGCTTTTGGAAAACATGAAGACATTGTCCATCATTCACTGTTATATAGGAAGATTGATATTACATAGAAGTTCATCACTCTTTTCTTTGTTTCTAACCAAATCTTCCTGTTTCTTAATAATTTGTTTAGCTTTTAGAAGACATGAGGAGATTGTCCAGCATTTACTGCCATATAGGAGGATTGATATTACATAGAAGTTCATCACTCTTTTCTTTGTTTCTAACGAAATCTTCCTGTTTCTTAATACTTTATTTATCTTTTGGAAGACATGAAGAGATTGTCCAGCATTCACTGCCATATAGGAGGATTGATATTACATAGAAGTTCATCACTCTTTTCTTTGTTTCTAACGAAATCTTCCTGTTTCTTAATACTTTGTTTATCTTTTGGAAGACATGAGGATATTGTCCAGCATTCACTGCCATATAGGAGGATTGATATTACATAGAAGTTCATCACTCTTTTCTTTGTTTCTAACGAAATCTTCCTGTTTCTTAATACTTTGTTTATCTTTTGGAAGACATGAGGATATTGTCCAGCATTCACTGCCATATAGGAGGATTGATATTACATAGAAGTTCATCACTCTTTTCTTTGTTTCCAACGAAATCTTCCTGTTTCTTAATACTTTGTTTATCTTTTGGAAGACATGAGGATATTGTCCAGCATTCACTGCCATATAGGAGGATTGATATTACATAGAAGTTCATCACTCTTTTCTTTGTTTCTAACGAAATCTTCCTGTTTCTTAATACTTTGTTTATCTTTTGGAAGACATGAGGATATTGTCCAGCATTCACTGCCATATAGGAGGATTGATATTACATAGAAGTTCATCACTCTTTTCTTTGTTTCTAACGAAATCTTCCTGTTTCTTAATACTTTGTTTAGCTTTTGGAAGACATGAGGAGATTGTCCAGCATTCACTGCCATATAGGAGGATTGATATTACATAGAAGTTCATCACTCTTTTCTTTGTTTCTAACGAAATCTTCCTGTTTCTTAATACTTTGTTTATCTTTTGGAAGACATGAGGATATTGTCCAGCATTTACTGCCATATAGGAGGATTGATATTACATAGAAGTTCATCACTCTTTTCTTTGTTTCTAACGAAATCTTCCTGTTTCTTAATACTTTGTTTAGCTTTTGGAAGACATGAGGAGATTGTCCAGCATTCACTGCCATATAGGAGGATTGATATTACATAGAAGTTCATCACTCTTTTCTTTGTTTCTAACGAAATCTTCCTGTTTCTTAATACTTTGTTTATCTTTTGGAAGACATGAGGATATTGTCCAGCATTCACTGCCATATAGGAGGATTGATATTACATAGAAGTTCATCACTCTTTTCTTTGTTTCTAACGAAATCTTCCTGTTTCTTAATACTTTATTTAGCATTTGGAAGACATGAGGAGATTGTCCAGCATTCACTGCCATATAGGAGGATTGATATTACATAGAAGTTCATCACTCTTTTCTTTGTTTCCAACGAAATCTTCCTGTTTCGTAATACTTTGTTTAGCTTTTGGAAGACATGAGGATATTGTCCAGCATTTACTGCCATATAGGAGGATTGATATTACATAGAAGTTCATCACTCTTTTCTTTGTTTCTAACGAAATCTTCCTGTTTCTTAATACTTTGTTTAGCTTTTGGAAGACATGAGGAGATTGTCCAGCTTTCACTGCCATATAGGAGGATTGATATTACATAGAAGTTCATCACTCTTTTCTTTGTTTCTAACGAAATCTTCCTGTTTCTTAATACTTTGTTTAGCTTTTGGAAGACATGAGGATATTGTCCAGCATTCACTGCCATATAGGAGGATTGATATTACATAGAAGTTCATCACTCTTTTCTTTGTTTCTAACGAAATCTTCCTGTTTCTTAATACTTTATTTAGCATTTGGAAGACATGAGGAGATTGTCCAGCATTCACTGCCATATAGGAGGATTGATATTACATAGAAGTTCATCACTCTTTTCTTTGTTTCCAACGAAATCTTCCTGTTTCTTAATACTTTGTTTATCTTTTGGAAGACATGAGGAGATTGTCCAGCATTCACTGCCATATAGGAGGATTGATATTACATAGAAGTTCATCACTCTTTTCTTTGTTTCTAACGAAATCTTCCTGTTTCTTAATACTTTGTTTATCTTTTGGAAGACATGAGGATATTGTCCAGCATTTACTGCCATATAGGAGGATTGATATTACATAGAAGTTCATCACTCTTTTCTTTGTTTCTAACGAAATCTTCCTGTTTCTTAATACTTTGTTTATCTTTTGGAAGACATGAGGATATTGTCCAGCATTCACTGCCATATAGGAGGATTGATATTACATAGAAGTTCATCACTCTTTTCTTTGTTTCTAACGAAATCTTCCTGTTTCGTAATACTTTGTTTAGCTTTTGGAAGACATGAGATGATTGTCCAGCATTTACTGCCATATAGGAGGATTGATATTACATAGAAGTTCATCACTCTTTTCTTTGTTTCTAACGAAATCTTCCTGTTTCTTAATACTTTGTTTATCTTTTGGAAGACATGAGGATATTGTCCAGCATTTACTGCCATATAGGAGGATTGATATTACATAGAAGTTCATCACTCTTTTCTTTGTTTCTAACGAAATCTTCCTGTTTCTTAATACTTTGTTTATCTTTTGGAAGACATGAGGATATTGTCCAGCATTTACTGCCATATAGGAGGATTGATATTACATAGAAGTTCATCACTCTTTTCTTTGTTTCTAACGAAATCTTCCTGTTTCTTAATACTTTGTTTATCTTTTGGAAGACATGAGGAGATTGTCCAGCATTCACTGCCATATAGGAGGATTGATATTACATAGAAGTTCATCACTCTTTTCTTTGTTTCTAACGAAATCTTCCTGTTTCTTAATACTTTGTTTAGCTTTTGGAAGACATGAGGAGATTGTCCAGCATTCACTGCCATATAGGAGGATTGATATTACATAGAAGTTCATCACTCTTTTCTTTGTTTCTAACGAAATCTTCCTGTTTCTTAATACTTTGTTTATCTTTTGGAAGACATGAGGATATTGTCCAGCATTTACTGCCATATAGGAGGATTGATATTACATAGAAGTTCATCACTCTTTTCTTTGTTTCTAACGAAATCTTCCTGTTTCTTAATACTTTGTTTAGCTTTTGGAAGACATGAGGAGATTGTCCAGCATTCACTGCCATATAGGAGGATTGATATTACATAGAAGTTCATCACTCTTTTCTTTGTTTCTAACGAAATCTTCCTGTTTCTTAATACTTTGTTTATCTTTTGGAAGACATGAGGATATTGTCCAGCATTTACTGCCATATAGGAGGATTGATATTACATAGAAGTTCATCACTCTTTTCTTTGTTTCTAACGAAATCTTCCTGTTTCTTAATACTTTGTTTATCTTTTGGAAGACATGAGGAGATTGTCCAGCATTTACTGCCATATAGGAGGATTGATATTACATAGAAGTTCATCACTCTTTTCTTTGTTTCTAACGAAATCTTCCTGTTTCTTAATACTTTGTTTAGCTTTTGGAAGACATGAGGAGATTGTCCAGCATTCACTGCCATATAGGAGGATTGATATTACATAGAAGTTCATCACTCTTTTCTTTGTTTCTAACAAAATCTTCCTGTTTCTTAATACTTTGTTTATCTTTTGGAAGACATGAGGATATTGTCCAGCATTTACTGCCATATAGGAGGATTGATATTACATAGAAGTTCATCACTCTTTTCTTTGTTTCTAACGAAAACTTCCTGTTTCTTAATACTTTGTTTATCTTTTGGAAGACATGAGGATATTGTCCAGCATTCACTGCCATATAGGAGGATTGATATTACATAGAAGTTCATCACTCTTTTCTTTGTTTCTAACGAAATCTTCCTGTTTCGTAATACTTTGTTTAGCTTTTGGAAGACATGAGATGATTGTCCAGCATTCACTGCCATATAGAGGGAACGATTTTCCACAACAGTTCAGTACTCTTTTGTTTGTTTCTGTTGCTTCAAGTCTCTTCTTCATCTGTGAGGAGATGGTCCAGCATTCACTGCCATATTGTAGTACTTATATTACGTTCAGTACTATTTTCTTTGTTTCAAACGATTTTTTCTGTTTCTTTGATGAGCCTTTGGAATACATCTTTCTTTATCCCAATGCTTCGGATTTCAGCGTCACACTTTCCTTCCACAGCTGTCTCATGCTCATGTTAATTGGAAGTGTCCTTTTTGTTTTCCACTTTCTGTAAAACTTCGTCGTTTTTCTCGTCTGCTCTTTCCATGTTATCCTCAACAGACTCCTGTGGAACCAGATTTCTGTTATATCAGTGCTTCTGATTTTGGTGTCATACTTTCCGTCCTTGATATTTAAAATGTTCTATTTTTTTATTTTCGTATCTCCAATTTGTAAGTTGCATGTTGCTATGATCTTTTTGCTAACAACCTTGCATTCTGTCTTCTTGCAATTAAGGTTTAGTATTAAAGTTTGCATTTTCCTTATTTCTTTCCGTTGAATATTAATAAATTTTAAATTTTTCATTAAGTCTACTAATTAAATTTTTCGACAATTTAATCAGATAGATTAATTAAGGAAGCAATGCAGTGAAACTGAAATAAAATTAGATTTGCTTTTTGTCTTTCGTAACATTTAATAAGAATCTTCACCGAAGAATTTTTAAAGATTAATATTGCATAAAAGTTAACATTTCTTGAAAATGTGCATAAGGGCCAAACCACAAATTTCAAATCTGTGTCTGTCACAGATAAACATCAACTACTAACTGAATAAAAAAAAATAAGTACAGGATATATATTCTTTTTTTTTAAATTTAAATATCACTTTTCATACGAATATTTTATGGTTACGTTTTCCTGATATACTTAGTTTCATTAAGAAATTTACCATTTTGGTAAAAATATTTATTATATGGTAACATGAATATATTTTTTAAATTTATAAATTACTTTTCATAAGGGTATTTTATGATTATGTTTTACTTTTATACTTAGTTCTCATTAAGAAATTTATGATTTCGATTATTTTTGTTTCCAACGAGATATTTTTTAAACGCATAACTGTGTTTATTTTGACAGTAACATCGTTTTCTGCATCTGGTGGTCACAGAAAACAAACATATAATTCTATAGGAAGTCTAGAGTAGAAACGAAAGTTACTTCGGTGTTATATAACCGATTATGGTAACATTCGACATTTATGGACCGAACAACCAGTGCTACACGAAATTTTGGTTGAAATTTATAAATTCTTATTGATAATTATGTATTACTGATGATCGCTCCTTGGTGGAGATTCTTGCGTGGTCAAATGACTCTGAGAGCAATGCTGCTAGAAGTTCGAAAAACTTGGTAGGTCCACTCTTAGCGACAAGGCCAAAGATGAGTACCCAGACTAAACGCGATTAACCCCAAAGACTCCAACGGTGAAACAAGCGGATGACGAGCACAACAGCGGTTGAACCAGAAGATAAGAGGGCTACGCATGACGGATATGCTATAGAAGGCGACATTCGAAATTATAACAGTCAGCGGCAGTCCGTTGCAGTTTCATAAGTGGATTCTGCATGTGCCGCAGAAGGTCATAAAATCATGTCAGTCAATCCTTATTTTGCAAGCTGGGGTTCACCTAAAAAAATCACACCATCGGAACTTTCTTTTACTCTGATTTCTTTCAACTTTAACCAACTCTTGCAAAGCTAAACGGTGACAGGGATGACGGGAGCAGATTTTGGTGAAACTGGAAGCTTCTAATCCAGAACCTGCGCGTTCGTGGCGAATTTAGTCATCAGCGCCATCATCATGAAGGAAACGATCAGCAAATAAGAAATTTAATTCTTACGACGACTGATGTTGCCCTTTTACACAATTTGTAATAGTGGCGAGTTATCAATGACGTAAACACAGTTTCAAACTTATGAATGACAACCGTTATCTTCCATCTTCTTAATTCTTCTTCTCTTATTCTTCTGACTCCTTAATTCTGTTATTAGTGGTACAGTTGTTTGCGATTGTATAGTGCCAGTCCACAATAATCAAAGAAGGATGATCTTTGCCAAAAATCTTAGACTTTACGCGCTTAAGGCCTTTTTTGCGATTGATCTTAGAGAGCGGCTGTATCCATCTGACAGTTGAGATATTTCTGAATGGATTCGGCGCCATTAGTGACATCCACATGAAATGGCATCTCAACTTCAGGCCTTATCCCACTGCAATAAAACAGCTTCCCTTTGCCTTTTCTATAAATAATCTTATGGTAATTTTTGTGATGAACACTTCTTTATGTTACCTGGAGTTTGTGAATTTAAGCGCATTACTAGATTGAGTGTTAGGTCTCATCAGTTTGCAGTTGAAATAGCCATATGTAAGCGTAAGTTCTATGCTAATAGTTTCTTCTATCGCATTTCTCGCTTGTGGTACTCTCTTCCGGCTCTTGCTTCTTAGTCAATTTTGTTCTTCAAAAATTTAATTGCAATGTCAATCGTTATGTTCTGCTTACTTAATTCCTGTTCTTTTATTGTTTTTTCTCCTTAATAGTGTTTTCTTTTTCTCATATTATCTCACACTCAGTAACCCATAGCGTTTTAGTTGCTTTATGACATATGAATGTTGCCCGTATGGATAGGTAGTAGGATAATTATTTTATTGAAAACATTCAGAAAAATGTACTGACACATGGATTTAAAACAAATGATATATTGACTTATTTTCTTTAGAATAATGAGTGAGTGCTTTGGCATTCAGCATAGCAAAAAGTTCGTTAACAAGGCGAATATTGATGGCAGTCTGAAGAAATAACCGTGTCGGTAGTTGGAAGTCAGTTGATGATAGAAGTTTTATAAATGTCAGAAATTAGATCAGATGTCAATTTATTCTGATTTCTCTCGGTCCCGAATAGAAGGGAAATATAAATAAACTGTTTCTTCACGCATCACGCATGACTGCGATCTTCTGTTCCGTCCCTCCTGGTGTCTTTCTGGTTTTCTCTCTGCCTTTTAGCCCAGAGGTGTCAGGTTTTTAGACCCTTTTGTATAGATTCGGAATTTGTGGCAAGAACATAATTTCGGTTAATTCAAAAGTCTCTTTGTGTCAATTTTTTGATTGGCCAAATTATTTTATTTTCCTGCATTCTTTTTTTCATTTTTTTTTAATAACGGAAGTTATGCATGGAGCCACACTGATTTTTGGTATTTTTCCTTCATAATTAATTTAGCTCAGCTTCTGCAAACTTCCAATGTTTTGGGCCGGGTTCAGTATTTTCTTCTTCCTCTTTTTATTTGAGGTTTACCTTCTCGTATGTTGAGAGAGAAGTATAGAAAAAGAAGTTTAGAGAGAGAGAGGGGGAGAGGGGGGAGAGAGAGAGAGGGAGAGAGAAAGAAAGAGATAGGAGTTTTAAAGGAAAGCGTAACTGCCTTATTTTAATTTAAATTTTTTTTATTTATATATTTTCATTTTATATTTTTATTTTTATCAGGAATCACTACATCTTTATTGGGTTGCTAGGGAAGACATTATTAAATAAACATTGTATTTATATTATTGCCCGTGCGTAATTCAAAAATCGCACGACTCATATAGCAATCGCTATCACTTGACTTAAAATATTTCTGCCCGTCCTTGCCTTTAAAGGAGTGCTCTTTGCCGTGCTGATGTTGCTACATGCCTTACTTCTTGCTTATCTCACACTGCAAATTTTTCTAAGCTCTATACTGAACATTAAATGTGTTACGAAAAAAGAACTAAACAAAATGAACACAAAACGATCAGCTTTAAAAAAAGACTCGTAACTGGAAAAACCGAATGAAAAAAGAATGTTAACAACAAATACTTTTTCACACCCAACCCAGTTCTGTGGAACCAGAATCAACGTTGAGTTTAAGCAAGCGAATGAGCCAACTGGAGTAAAGTGTCATGCAGATTTAAATTTTTCCCACTTGTGACGAATGCAGCTATCGATTTTTTTTTGCATGCTAGCATGCTAGTTAACATTCGTGTCAGTCAGCTGTTGGCTCACACGCTGGCCAATAGAATCTTCCTGCCTATTCGTGGTAGCCAGCTATAGGCTCTCACTCTGGCCAGTAGAAAATGACCGCAAACTACATGAAAACTGCCGTAGAAGCATGAAAAAATCGATTATTTCAACTATCGATGGGAGTTTGGAAATGCAAAGTGGGCCCTGACCTTTCCGTTTACTTGGAGCATGTGCATGTAAATTTTGGTGCAAATACGTCGAAAATTGTGGCCGTGCATTCGTCACACACACACACACACACACACACACACACACACACACACACGCGCGCATACTGCCTTTTATAGATAGAGTTTATAACACCGAAGGACGTAACTTATGAGTCCTTTCGTTTCTACTCTAGACTTCCTATAGATTTATATGTTTGTTTTCTTTGACCACCAGATGCAGAAAACGATGTTACTGTCAGAATAAACACAGTTATGCGTTTAAAAAATATCTCGTTGGAAGCAAAAATAATCGAAATGGTAAATTTCTTAATGAGGGCAAAGTATAAAAGTAAAAAGTAACGATAAAATTCTGTTATATTTTTTTTCACATTGAGCCCAACTGTGTTAGGAGAGAAGCAAGCGAATCGGCATCACATTGCGTGCTCACCAGGAAGTGACGTCATGAGAATGGTACTTGCTGAGCGACAGAATTGGGGTTTACTGAAATCAATTACTTACGTTTCAATGAGCAGGATATTAAATAAAAGCTCCAACTATGCAGAGGTGAATAGAAAGGAAACAAGAGAAGACGCTGAAGAAAACGTAGAGGAAGTGATAAGAAATGAATAGTAAAGAAAAAGATGACGAGAGAAAACAAAAGTCGGTGAATGAACAACAAAGGCAGGAAGCGAAGAAGAAAAAGAAAAATGGAGGAAGAAGAAGAATGAAGGAAGAAGAAGAAGAAAAATGAAGGAAGAAGAAGAAGAAGAAAAATGAAGGAAAAGAAGAAGAAAAATGAAAGAAGAAGAAAAAAATGAAGGAAGATGAGGAAGAAAAATGAGGGAAAAAGAAAAATCAAGGAAGAATAAGAAAATTCAAGGAAGAAGAAAAAGAAGAAAAATGAAGGAAGAAGAAAAAAAAGGAAGGGAGAAAAGAAGACGAACAAGCAGAAGAAGAAGAAGAAGAAGAAGAAGAAGAAGAAGAAAATGAAGGAAGTAGAGGAAGAAGAAGAAAATTGAAGGAAGAAGAAGAAGAAAAATGAAGGAAAAAGAAGAAAAAGGAAGAAAAGAATAATAATAATAATAAGAAGAAAATGAAGGAAGTAAAGAAAGAATAAGAAAATTGAAAGAAGAAGAAAAATGAAGCAAGAAGAATGAAGGAAGAAGAAAATTCAAGGAAGAAGAAGAAGAAGAAAAATGAAGGAAGAAGAAGAAAAAGGAACGAAGAAAAGAAGAAGAAGAAGAAGAAGAAGAAGAAGAAAATGATGGAAGTAGAGGAAGAAGAAGAAAATTGAAGGAAGAAGAAGAAGAAAAATGAAGGAAGAAGAAAATTCAAGGAAGAAGAAGAAGAAGAAAAATGAAGGAAGAAGAAGAAAAAGGAACGAAGAAAAGAAGAAGAAGAAGAAGAAGAAGAAGAAGAAGAAGAAAATGATGGAAGTAGAGGAAGAAGAAGAAAATTGAAGGAAGAAGAAGAAGAAAAATGAAGGAAGAAGAAAAAGAAAAAAAGAAGGAAGAAAAGAAGAAGAAGAAAATGAAGGAAGTAGAGGAAGAAGGAGAAAATTGAACGAAGAAGAAGAAGAAAAATGAAGGAAGAAGAAGAATAAAAATGAAGGAAGAAGACGAAGACGAGGAAGAAAATGAAGGAAGAAGAAGAAGAAGAAGAAGAAGAAGAAGAAGAAGAAGAAGAAGAAGAAGGAAATAATTAGTTTCTAAAACTTATAAAACTGTCTGTGTGTGATTTACATGCATATACCGGGTATAACATCAAAATTGTCGAATTGTTAAATTAATCTTGGAACTGTTGTATCTTAGAAATGATTAAAGATATCTTACTGGAATAATATAACACCATTCGTCTCTACTGTGAACAATAAAAATGTATTTAGTTCTAAGTTGAAATGATGATCCCTCTTGCTGTTCTGAGCTCCTGATCCAGTTTTCCTCTACTTTAAAAAAAAATTATTCACCATTCTCTTGATAGTCCGTGGGTGGATATGGAAGATGGAAGCCAGAGTATGAATGTTGGCAACATTACTGAAGGCCCGAGTGATTTCCTTTCGTCTGTCAATGATAATGTTATTAAGTTTATCAGACAATATGAAAGGAATTTACTTAAAATAAATAGAGAAAACTGGTCTATATTATTTAATGAAACATGCATCAATATATATATATATATATATATATATATATATATATATATATATATATATAGCGGGTTAATGAACGGTTATTAGTTTCCGGGTAAACCTGTCCGCTAGGATGGTTTACTATTCCATGTGTTCAAAATTGTGTTTGTTCAACGCCTACATAACTCACCCGACCTTTATGCTGCAACTATGCTAAGCTGATATTAGTCATAGTCTCTGAGACAGAAAGGTGAGAAATTCATGAGTGTCGACTGGATTCTCTAAAATGACCGACAGAAAATTGCAAAGAAAACGGAAATCTGTACCAATAAAAAGAAAGGTACATGAACGAAACAAATAAATGTTTCAAATGTAAGGCGTCAAATTATCCCCCAGAATTTGATTCATTTTTGTTCCGTTGTCTTTGCAGCTGAAATTAGCTTGTTACGTTTGTGGGATTCAAGAAAGATCTATTTTTATTCAGATCAAAAAAATAGGCCGCGTTAAGTTTATTAGCCATTTTCTTCTTTTAATGTCTGAAGTTCAGTCAATTTCAACAGTGGAACACCCTGTAGTAAAAACAGAACCAACGAATAAAGTTATACCAAAGCTTTATAACACTCTGACTACTCGTCTACTGACGGATTATACGGAATGCTTTTTATACCTACTAGATCTTAAGGGTAGGTAACTGATTATTTATCAGTTAATTCTCCCCCTACATATTTCATAACAGGATCGCTTCTGATTCTCCAAGAAGAGAAGTCAAAATTTGAACAGACTCAGAAGATCGTATCAGGAATTTAAGCTTTTATTATGGACTAGCAGTAGAGACCGGCGTTGCCCGAGGAAGTAACAGTAAGAGACAGATCAAGTATCGACCATCATAAAGACTGAAAAATAAAATTGACAAAGATTATTGTTTAAGGTTGACGGACATGCATGTCTTAATTATTATTATTTTTATTTTTTTACGAATTGGTCAAACCTAAATTGAAACAAAAACATTGTTTTCAATCGTTATGAGTCTATCGATTGAATAGAATTTTATTATAAACAATTGTCTTGTAAATGGAATTTTTAAAGCATTCTGAATGTAAAAATAAGAAAAAAGTGTGCAAGACAATAAGAAACACTACCTGCCAAAAAAAGTGAAGTTTTGTTGAAATCGGTTGAAAAATGTAGGAAATCCGATCCCATATATAAACGAACACACACACACACACACACACACACACACACACACACACACACACACACACACACACACACAACCTGGGTTTTATAATAAGTATAACCCGATGTGAGTTTCATTATTACCTTTTAATTGTGTTTTCAAATTGATTTTGTGCAAAAACAATAAAGTACGTGCACTTGGGCAACAATAAACGCAAAAGTGTGAAAGCACGCCCGAGTCACGCCCGAGTCACGCAGTAGAGATGGTTGACCTTGAGTGACGTTCCACTTTCTATTAAAAAAATCGGCCAGCGAAAGAGGACATCCCGGTAGATATCGCTGTCATTAAAGTAGGGGAAAGAATCGGTAACAGTGACCGTGCCCCCTTAACAGAAACCTTAGGTGAAAGAAAAGAGAGTGACAATACCCTCTCTCTCTTAGCGAATATTGCGTATCCTGTTGCGTTAGTCCGTGTATGGAGGCCGTCCGTAAGGGGAGGAGGGGGATGACCTTGGCGCCCGAAAAGGCACCCACGTGTGGACAATTATTGAAGTTTAAAAAGTCAATTATGAGTCGAGGTCCCCCGGAGGAAACGACGAAAATTCTCGTAAACTCCTAAGCGAAGACATACAGCGCCCCCCTCGTAAAAGACTCAGGTGCATGAACAAAAAAAAAAAAAAAAAAAGGAATCAAGCAGAAAAGTCGGGTACAAGGTAAGTACTGTGTTCTTTCCTTAATAAATATCATCTTCGAAATATTGTTGTTTTTTGTCTATCAGATTTCTTACGTCGGCATTTTTTAATTATTTCTTAATACTTTCTTTGAAATATTGAATTAATTTCAAATAGAACCAATTCCTTATAGATGCCTTGTACCAAATTGCAAAGGGAATTATAAAAACGGCCCTAAAGTAAGTGGAATTATCTTTCCCTAAAGATGTTTGGATTCGTACAGTCAGTAGAGATTGTTAGATTATTGTTTAAGGTTGACGGAGAGGCATGTCTTAATTAGATTTTTTTTGTTTTGTTTTGTTTTTTACGAATTGGTCAAACCCAAACTCAAACAAAAACATTGTTTTCAATCATTATGAGTCTCCCGATTGAATAGAATTTTATTATAAACAATTTTCTTGTAAATGGAATTTTTAAAGCATTCCGAATGTAAAAATAAAGAAAAAAGTGTGCAAGACAATAAGAAACACTACCTGCCAAAAAAAAAGTGAAGTTTTCTTGAAATCGGCTGAAAACTGTAGGAAATCCGATCCCATATATAAACGAATACGAACACACACACACACAAACACACAAACACACAAACAACCTAAGTTTTAACCCGATGTGAGTTGTCCCTCTTTCATTAAAGCCCCTTAATCGTGTTTTCAAATTGTTTTTGTGCAAAACAATTGTGTTTTTCCAATTTTTGGCGCTGTTAGAACCACCGCAAGGTAATTTTATGTAGTCCTGTGAAGTTTTGTTGAAATCGGTTGAAAATTGTAGAAAATCCGATCCAATATATAAACGTTACACACACACACACAATCTGCGTTTTATAATAAGTATTGTAGTAAAAACAGAACCAGTGAATAAACATATACCAAAGCTTTATTGCACGTTACTCTGACTACTCGTCTACTGACGGATTAAGGTACATTTTTTACCTACTAGATCTTAAGGGGAGGTAACTGAGGATTTATCAGAACAAAGCTTTTTGATAATAAAATAAAATAAAAAATTGTTACCGTCTTTTAAAACAATTGCTTGACGAGCATCTTCAAATTGGTTCTGAAAAAAAACAAACTTCAAGTTGGAAATGAAGAAAAACGAATTGTCTGTCTGAATCTCTGTTTTTTTATTGATAAACAATCAGCAATTGCAATTGTATTTATGCTAGTTCTTCAAGCGTAATGGTAAATTGTCAGCAGAAGGACATTGCCGAGTACAAGGCGAAGACCAAATGGCGAAATTGGTGACAACAAAAGTTACAAAATCTGCTTTAGGGTTCTATTTCATTATAGAGAGAAACAAAATATAGAAATAAAATTGCTAAAAAAATCAGTATACCTTGATGAAAACATGCTCCAAACGTAATGAAACAATAGGTTTATCGTCAAAATCTTTATGTTATTATTAAGGGGAAAGTAGTTTTTGAATATTTAATTAATTTTTTAAAATCTTTTTTAGAACATTAGAAATTTTAATTAAATATCTTGTTTTTCTTGCGTCAGCGGATGTACTATATTTTAGCATAGCAAATTTTAGCCTCATTTTTGCAGTGACAGACACATTAAAAGTTTTACGATAGTTTTTCTGCTGCTTTTTAATTTAAAGACAATTTGATGTGCGTAGGTTCTTACTTCCCGTACAAAATATTATTTTTATTTCATGGTTGACTATCGCTGGATTTCACAATTCATTTCGATTATTAATAAATTTATTTCCAAGTTATAAAAATTGTCACCATACAAAAGAATTCGTCACAAAAATCACGTGAATATTGCGGGAAACAATCGCGGTAACGAAAACAAGGGAATCTAAAGAGGGTCCAGATCCGGCCAAGAATGTTTTTAATTTGCTCATGGAGACAGAGAGAGAGAGAGAAAGAGAGACAGACAGAGACAGACAGACAGACAGAAAGAGAGACAGACAGACAGACAGACAGAGAGAGACAGAGAGAGAGTCAGAGAGAGGGAGACAGAGAGAGAGAGAGGGAGACAGAGAGAGAGAGACGTTTAATTCAATATATATTATCGTCTCATTAGTCTCTGAGAAGCAGTGTATATGTCGTATCGGGAAGAGACAATTTTAAAAATGGTCATTAAAATAGATCGCTCTCGGTGAGTAGGGCACAAATTGCCCATTGTAAATGCGGTCAGATCAAATTGTATATCGATTGAAAAGTCCGTTATTATTTAACAGAGTTTTGTGCCAATATTCTCGACGGTTCAATAAAAACAATATAACAACGATGTTACAGAGAAAAGAAGCTTTTCAATGCAGCTTTTTATGGATGACTACAGTTGTTTCAGTCGGCTATGTGCCATGCGTAATAGACACTTAGGCGATCATGTATCTTTCGATACATGACTGACAAAGCAGATTTTTTTTCCCGCTGTAGGTTACCATTTCTTTCTGTGGTAAACCAGTTGCCATCCAAGGCTATAGAACCTGGCCTGTCCTGCTAATTACCCATAGCTATGAAGCGAGGATGAGAATTCAAACCTTTTCCATTATATTCGCTTACGTGCTAATACTATTTGGAGAGGTATGAATCCTCTTCTTCTCTTCATAGCTATGGGTAATTAGAAGGACAGGCCGGGTTCTATAGCCTTGGATGGCAAATGGTTTACCGCAGAAATAAATTGAAACCTACTGCAGGAAAAAATCTGCCTCGTTAATCATGTGTGGAAAGATACATGATTGCCCAAGTGTTTATCACGTATGGCACATAACTGACTGACCCTTGGGTAAAGTATGAATTGTCTTCTACTCCCTATCCACAGTTATGGGCAAATGGTAGGACAGTGCGCGTTCAATAGTCTTGAATGCTAACTGGTCTACCGCAGAAATAAATTGGAACCTACTGCGGGAAAAAAATCTGCCTCGTCAGTCATGTATGGAGAAATACATGATCGTCTAAGCGTGTATCACTTATGGCATATTACTGACTGAGTGACAATTGTTGCTGTGTAAAACATTCTTCTTGATTTAAGAAAAATATAT
The DNA here is from genome assembly GCA_963932145.1 of Acanthosepion lycidas. Taxonomy (NCBI): domain Eukaryota; kingdom Metazoa; phylum Mollusca; class Cephalopoda; order Sepiida; family Sepiidae; genus Acanthosepion; species Acanthosepion lycidas. The sequence goes on from OZ010612.1 coordinate 71,536,006, forward strand.
TATCTTGAGAAATGAATTAGATTTTTCATCTGAGATGTGTCGAATTGCGTGAAATAATTGTAGAAAAATGCAATATATTTAAGTAATATTGCTAAAACTCGAAATTAACTCCTTCTTTTGCACAAGATCGAATGAAGTTCGAGTTCCCACTTTGGCATATATTAACCAACCAGCGACGTTATTGCAAATGCGCTGAAAGTCTTTGAAATAGCAAGCAGCCTTGTTTGCCATCTGCTACGAAATTAGTAGAGGATCACTTCAGAAAATGATCAATATTTCCTCCCCTTAAAAATATTTATAAACCCATAAACGTTTAAATAGTTTAGTAAAGGTAATTTTTAGCTTCTTCCAATCTATTTACTTCTTATTAATATCCGTGATGTTATGTCAGTTATTCAGTTTTTCCGCAAACCTTTGACCAGTGTCGGTTGTTCGTTGGTGCAGACAAACCGTATTCTCAAAAACCTTTCATATATTTTATTCAAGTAACAGCTTAGAAAGTCTGGCGATTTTAAATCAAATTCAGCATACTTGAAAGATACGGGGTCTGTAAACAGAATATCAAGTACTAATGTAGCTTCTCGTGTACAGACATGCCGCTATGCTGCTAATTAAAAACAGTCAAAGGTAGGACGTAGACGCTTATCTAGTTACATGCATGTAGTCCGGACACCAAGCGTAAAAGTTTGCCGGAGCAGCTGCCATGAAATTATTTGGAGAAATGACAGAGAAAATCCACGTCATGTCGGTGACGAAGTAACTGAAGTCGAGACGCCTGGGCAGGATGGATTATATTATATAACTTTGGATTTTTTCAAGAACCTTCACATGAATAACAGTAGCACCAGGCCAGATACGGCAGCAGAATCCAATGCAGAGATACGCGAGTTACTCTGAACTTTCAAACTATTTCCTCAAGCGGAAACATTTCGTGGTCATTCAAGAAGCCATACGGTATAAATAAGTTTGTTTTGCTGTTTTTTGATAGATACACATGTTATGTTCTCTGTTCAAATGTAACTATTTCATTTCAGCAATAAGATCATCGACTTTTCTGTTTCTTCTTGTATACTACCGCAATTAATTCGGTTGTATTGTAAAAAAAGATAAACAAAATATTTCTGTATGAAATTGTTTCGCGTGGATCTTTTTCATTCGTTTCAAAGAAAAGAAATAATCAAAAATCAAATGTACTTAAATTTGTATAGCCGTGTTTGAAGATTGTTTATTTCTTCATTTTCACACTGTTACAGGCCAATAACTAAAATGAGTTATTTCCCTTTATTTTGGAACTCTTTTCAAAAGAAGTCGTCCGTTTGTTAACGAGAATGTGAACAAAGAAACTGATTAAATGAAACTGTAGAAAAAGTTAAACATTTAATGAGCTACTATTTGCTTCATATCGTATTCTAGCTTTTAATTAAGTTTTATTTAGGTACCTACAAAAATAGCTATAATCATGTTTAAAATGAATTTTTAAAAATTAAAAAAATTCTTGAAGATGTATTTTTAGTCTTAATTCCAGGCTAAATGATTAAATTTAATATTCCCAATAAACATTGTTGTATTTCAAACCGAATTTAGGTAGACTAGAGTCATTATTTTACCTTAGAAATACAATCCATAAATTCGCCCATATTCTCTATATTTCTGAGATGAGGTATTATGTACACTATTTACATTATTCGGACTAATGTCCTCATCTTTGTCGCCATATTTATTACAACGTTTCGGCTTTTCAGTATGTGTCTATATTTCTGAGATGAGGTATTATGTACACTATTTACATTATTCGGGCTATTGTCCTCATCTTTGTTGCCATATTTATTACAACGTTTCGGCCTTTCAGTATCTGTCTATATTTCTGAGATGAGGTATTATGTACACTATTTACATTATTCGGACTATTCTCCTCATCTTTGTCGGCATATTTATTACAACGTTTCGGCCTTTCAGTATCTGTCTATATTTCTGAGATGAGGTATTATGTACACTATTTACATTATTCGGACTATTGTCTTCATCTTTGTCGCCATATTTATTAGAACGTTTCGGCCTTTCAGTATCTGTCTATATTTCTGAGATGAGGTATTATGTACACTATTTACATTATTCGGACTATTGTCTTCATCTTTGTCGCCATATTTATTACAACGTCTCGGCCTTTCAGTATCTGTCTATATTTCTGAGATGAGGTATTATGTACACTATTTACATTATTCGGACTATTGTCCTCATCTTTGTCGCCATATTTATTAGAACGTTTCGGCCTTTCAGTATCTGTCTATATTTCTGAGATGAGGTATTATGTACACTATTTACATTATTCGGACTATTGTCTTCATCTTTGTCGCCATATTTATTAGAACATTTCGGCCTTTCAGTATCTGTCTATATTTCTGAGATGAGGTATTATGTACACTATTCCCATTATTCGGACTATTCTCCTCATCTTTGTCGCCATATTTATTACAACGTTTCGGCCTTTCAGTATCTGTTTATATTTCTGAGATGAGGTATTATGTACACTATTTACATTATTCGGACTATTGTCTTCATCTTTGTCGCCATATTTATTACAACGTTTCGGCCTTTCAGTATCTGTCCGTATTTCTGAGATGAGGTATTATGTACACTACATTATTCGGACTATTGTTCTCATCTTTGTCGCCATATTTATTAGAACGTTTCGGCCTTTCAGTATCTGTCTATATTTCTGAGATGAGGTATTATGTACACTACATTATTCGGACTATTGTTCTCATCTTTGTCGCCATATTTATTAGAACGTTTCGGCCTTTCAGTATCTGTCTATATTTCTGAGATGAGGTATTATGTACACTACATTATTCGGACTATTGTTTTCATCTTTGTCGCCATATTTATTAGAATGTTTCGGCCTTTCAGTATCTGTCTATATTTCTGAGATGAGGTATTATGTACACTATTCCCATTATTCGGACTATTGTCCTCATCTTTGTCGTCATATTTATTATTCAGTTTTTCCGTTTTTCTGTAAACTTTTTACCAGCGTCGGTCGTACGTTGTTGCAGACAAACTGTATTTGTATATTTTATTCAAGTAACAAGTTAGAAAGTCTGGCGATTTTAAATCAAATTATGTATACTTGAAAGATATGGAATTTGTAAACAGAATATAAATTACTAATTGTTATAGTGGCACACACCTATTCTATAGTTAATAGACTCTCCCACCTATAATAAGTGGGAGTAGTAAGAGTAACGAGCGAGTCGCTCAGAGGGTCGCTCAGTCAATCGATACTGGACGACCGTTAGTTGGATACTAAAGTATCAGCGACCACAAGTAGATTACTCTGCGTTATACCTATTATATGAAGTTCCTAACATTTTGTACGTCGAACCTATTTTAGACCGACTTAATACAAATACAAGCCTCCACTGTGAAACCACTCCACAACACTAATGTAATACAGCTTCTCGTGTACTGACATGCCGAAATGCTGCCTATTAAAAACACTGTGCCATGGGTTCTCAGGGACACATGGCACAGTGGATAAAGGCGTTAGTTAGATCCTGTGACATGGACCTAAACAATGTGAGTTCAATACCCGGTTAAGGCAGAGGAGATATTGGAGAGGGGAATACAGGTGCTCTAACTAAAATGAGTTATTTCCCTTTATCTTGGAACTCTTTTCAAATGAAGTCGCTCGTTTGTTAACGAGAATGTGAACAAAGAAACTGATTAAATGAAACTAGAAAAAGTTAAATCAGTTTCGAGCTTTTTCATTTTGACCGTGGATCGCCTGGGTATTGTTTTGGCTTAGGGGTTTACTATTTGACTATATATGGAACCCTAAAAGTTGCTACCAGACCGGATCAGAAGGTGGACCTGGAAACAGCAGCAATTAAGAGGGGTGGTTGCACGCTCGTCATAATTTCCAATCTCTCGATCAGATGCCTTGTTCCCGGATATAATTTATCATATCCAGGACTAATAATTATCTGATATTTGAAAGAATATTTTAGCAAAATTTCTAGGATTCTTTAACGGATAAAAAATGATTTTTACAGCAAAATGTTTTTGATGTTTAATAATGGCATAAATATTTTGATCTTTAAAACTTTATTTTTATAAGTTTGGGGCATTCTTTCAGCCATATTTGTCAGCGATTTTTTGGATGTACCTATATTTATTAGTTTAAGCCTAGCTTTGTCGATTTATAGAAGTAATATACGTAAGATACGCAGCTGACACATTACTGATAGCAGACAAGGAAGAGAAATAACAGAAAGTAGCGACGGAGAGTGAGAAGAAGGGACTAAGCATAAACAGAATGCATGGTCATCATTAAAAGGATGAGCCCGAAATGCAATTTGCAGTTCGGGAACATTAGACTCAATTAGACGCGGATGTTTAAATATCTGAGAAGCGTTTCCACAGAGGACGGCAAGTGCGATACTGAGATCCGTAGACGTATTCGGATGGCCAAACACACATTCCAAAACTTTTCACAGTATTGCGAGACAAGAGGATTTCTTTGGTAACAAAGTAAAGAATAATGAGCTGTTACGTGTCATCTGTTCTTCTTTACTGCAGCAAATCTTGGACGATTTCCTCAAAGATGAAGAAGAAACTCGAGGCGATGGAGATGTGCTTCTACAGAAGGATGATGAGGATATCATGGAGCGAGCGTGTGGGCAACGAAGAAGTATTAGAGAGGATGCAAACAAGGAGGAAGCTTATACTTAACATCAGAAAGTGGCAGCTGATGTTTTTGGGACACATAATGAGGAAGGAGGGCCTGGAGAATTTGATACTCACGGGTTGAATAGAAGGAAAGAGAGACAAAGAAAAACAACCCATGATATACCTAGAGGCTTGAGTAAGTGGATGACAAAACGTGGTCTTGGAGAGATGGCAGAGTGAAGGAGCTGCACGGGATAGAGGGAAATGGAGAGGCATGATCGCCTACATCCTGAAAGGAATTGGTACATGAAAAGAATGAAAATAGTTGTCGCTAAATAAGCAAAAAGTAATAAAGTATGAATGCAAAAAAATCTTGTTTGTTTATAAATTTATTATTAATCATTTCACCCCCAAATCAAGCCAATCAAGAGTTAAATTAGGTATCTTCATGAGATTGCTTAAAAAAAGTGCAAAGCATGATGAGAAAGACGCCAAACTTGAAAACAAAATTTTAGCGTCTTAATGTTTGTTATTATAGAGAGAAAAGGTCAGAGTATTTTTTTAATTATTTTTGAAAATGTTTCCTTCTTTTTAGAACAAAATCTTGTTTCTCTTTGTGTCACCGGAAGTAGTATTAGGTTGTTGCAAAAATAATGTCGTTTTCTCACATATGTTACTATGTGAGAAAACGACATTATTTTTGCAACAACCTAATAAAATAACGTAAAATTTTCGCCATTTTTTTTTTCTTGTATGAGAAACATTCATTTTGAAAATCTTGTAAAAATAAAAAAATCATTGTCGGATTTTAATGAAACTTTCAGAAACTATTCACAAATGATGGAACTTATTATAAATAGGCTTTTCTTTTTTAAAGTCATGGCCAAAATATTTTTTCATATGTATTACACCCCCCCCCCACCTAACTAATTGTACAAAAACTATAATTTCAATTTTGGGAAGATTAGTGATTATATTAGTTAATAGCACAAAGCTTTGAGGAAACAAAATCTTTTTTTTTTTTATAGTTGGACCACCTCTACCTGAGAATCAAATCTGAATTGTAACATACAAAAATTAATAAAACAAAAATATTATTTAATTTCAAAAGCTTTTAATTGATTTTATTTATTTTAATGAACATGGACAATATTGTCTGAAAGCAAAAAGTTATTTCGATGAAAAATGAATTTTTAAAACAATTATTTGTTATTTCTGAAATATTTTATTATTTTTACATTATGTCATCTAAAATTAGGGAAAAGTTTGTAAAATTTAACGAATGTTGTTATTAAGTAGATATATATTTACAGATTATAATTTCCAAAGCTTCTTACAAACTAACGAACAACAGTATATACCAAAAAATATGATTTATGTCAATAATAAGACTGTAAATGAAATCTACGGAAGAGCAGAAGTATCATGCGTGCAATAAAAAAAAATTCACACGGGATATTTAACTTAAATACTGAATTTTTAATACAATTATTTGTTATTTCTTTAATTATAATAGATTCTTACATTTAAAGTCTGTCTATATTTCTGACATGAGGTATTATGTACAGTATTTACATTATGCGGACTATTGTCCGCATCTTTGTCGCCATATTTATTATTCAGTTTTTCTATAAAACTGGAAGACCTCATTAGCAGTGGTAGCTACAGCAAAGTGAAAAAGGATCCTACTATGAAAACGGAACGCAAACTGTCACAGATCCGAATCAAGAACAAGGATCTTTTCGCACCCAAGACGTATAGGCAGTTATCGCAGCGTTACACCAAGCTACCTCACATATACGGTCTCCCTAAGATTCACAAAGACGGTATTACTCTCAGGCCGATTGTTAGTTGCCAAGGCTCTGTGTGCCACCCTCTGAGTCGCTTCCTTGTAGATATAATTGACCCATTGATCGAAAGTCTCTTTCATATGTCCGAAACTCCGCCCACTTCGTGGAAATAATCAAAGATGCTCCCATCCTATCCAACCAGATGGTGAGCTTGGACGTGGTGAGTTTGTTCACCAAGGTACCCACGGAGGAGGCACTCTCAGTAGTCAGAGACAAATTGACCTCTGACTCTTCCCTAGAAGAACGGACCAGTATTCCAATAGATAATCTGATGGAGATGTTGACTTTCTGTACACAAACAACACACTTCGGGATGGGATCACACATATATCGACAGGATGAGGGCTTAGCAATGGGCTCGCCATTATCACCAGCAATGGCGAATATATACATGGAATACTTTGAAGAAATGGCATTAGAATCTCTATCGCTAAAGCCTACTATATGGTTAAGGTACGTAGATGACACCTTCATACTCTGGCCACACCAGGGAGATGTCCAGGTTCTACTGGACCATGTGAACTCAATAAGACCTTCGATACAGTTCACAATGGAGAAAGAGAGTAACAACACACTCCCATTCCTGGATATACTAATATCTTGAACAGAGCATGGGTTCAAGACATCCGTATACCGTAGACCAACATTCATCGGACAGAAAGGGATCATCCGTTGCTTACAACATCGAGCAAAAGTCATAAGTGGCGACCCAGAGATGTTAGATAAAGAATTGGTCAGTATAAGTAGTACCCTACAACGTAACAACTACCCTGGGTACATGGCAGCAGCCCGCAAAAACTGGGATAGGCGGGTACAAGAGGAGGAGGAGGACAACAACACTCAGAAAACAGTCTGCCTGCCTTATGTGAAGGGGTTATCAGAGAAAATACAAAGGATCTGCGGTCCATATAACATCAGGACAACCTTCAAGAGCTTGACAACACTACGCAGATATCTCTCTCGAGTGAGACCCCCCCATACAGGAGAACATGACTAAAGACTGTGTGTACGCTATCCCGTGCAGCTGCGGAAAGGAATATAAAGGAGAGACAGGCCGCCCCCTCGAGGTAAGGCTTCAAGAACACCAGAAAGCTGTAACGCGAGGGGAAGTAGAAAAATCAGGCGTGGCTGACCACATATGGAGAGAGAAGGGAGATCACCGTCCCCTGTGGGATCATGTTGAGATCATAGACAGGGAACACCATTGGAAAATTCGTAAACTTACGGAATTAGCACATATGCTAGGCCACAAAAATCTGAGCCGACCAAGCATACAAATAAATACAATATGGGAGCCAGTAATAAGGAGTGCCAGAGAAAAGCAATGATAACAAAGTTGCAATATGAGCTCTGGTAAAAACATGCAATGATAACAGCAAAATTGCAATATGAGCACTGGTAAAAATGGTTGCTGAAAACATTAGGATTATAATACCCATAATTTCATGCCCAGATATCCTCAAGGACACATGGTACAGTGGATAAAGGCGTTGGTTAGATCCAGTGACAGTGAGTTCAATACCCGGTTAAGGCAGTGGAGAACTTTCAGATGGAAAATTAGCAGGAGCTAACTGATATCCATCAAACATGTCATGTGAAACTGGAACAATCTACCCCTGTGATCGAAATAAAGGGTTCAGTTCGAAATTCCAACCGCCTGAGGAAGGCCGGAGCGTACAACGGCCGAAACGTTGTGATAAATATGGCGACAATAGTCCGCATAATGTAAATACTGTCTTGCATTTAAGTTGTTAAAATATTATAGAATTAGTTAAAAGCCACATCTTTTGAGATTTATTTTTGCGAAACACGCAAATTAACTTGATTTTTTAATTTCACAAGATAAGTATCAGCATCATCTTGTGAAATTTAAATTTGTATTTTATGTACACTTCTGATAAAATTTCATAAGAAAGGTACCTATAAATTAATTAGATACTTTTCTTATGAAATTTAATCTCATTCTCAACAGTATTATTTTAATTTATTTATAATATATTTTCCATAAAGCGTCGTAAACGTAAAGGTGAAAGCTAAGTACAAAAAAAATAAAAATAAAAATAGAGAACTGAAAAACGTCATGAATATCTTTTGTCAACTTGTCAAGTGACGCGAAAGCTTATGACCTGCTTTGTTTTATCTTCAAACTACTTCTTTTTGTCACAGAAACTAAGTTAAGCTTGGTTCAAAATATTTTAAATAAACATTATAATTTCTGATTTTCTTAAAATAAGTTTTGAAAAAATTATAATTGATTTTTTAAAGAATTTCAAACTGAGATTTTCAGTTTTTGGAAAAAAAATGGCCGATATGATCGATTATCTGTCAGTTTTGCTGACTAAAAAAAAGAAGATTTTTAACGAAAATTTTGGACGTGCTAGGAACGATTAAAAATGAAAACTAATACACCCAAAATACTTTGACCTTTCCTCTTAATAATAACATAAACATTTAGATGATAAAGTTTTGTTTTCGTCAAGTTTTGCGTCTTTTTCGTCATACTATACTCTTTTTTAGCGATCTCATTAAGGTACCTAAGTTAACTGAATCTGAAAGAATATATGAAAAATATTATTAAGGAGAGAGAACAATAAAAGAAGAAGAATTAATTCACATATACACACGTGTCTGTCACACGTTTATTTCTCGTACATTCACATATACAGACATGTCTATCACGTACACAAATTTCACATACGCCAAAGCGCACCAAAGTTTGAGTGTTTTCTTCTTTTATCAAAATTCTATATTCATGTCATTTCTTTCTCTTAATACATGCAATTAGTTGGTTTTTGTTTTATACTCATTTTCTATTTGGACTCACAAAACCTCATATTTTTTAATCGGTATCGCCCCAAGCACTGAATTTCAGCCACTCTATATATATATATATATATATATATATATATATATATATATATATATATATATAAAGACATTTTTATTTTTATACATTCTTTTTATAGATACAAATATTTAAGTTAATGCTCTGTTTATAATAAACAGTATTAACGACTTTTACCCGCCTGAATGCCCGAGAAATCGTCATAGAAAATATGCGTCCTCCGACAGGAATCGAACCTGTGTCCTATACGGAACCGTCACATAGCCTGACGCGTTTTTACCGATTTCGCAACACAGGAGCGTTTCGGTTAGCAGGGTCAATTTTACTGTTTTTAAACTACAATTTTTCATGATTTTCTCGCGTACATTCATATCTGCTCGATGCGTATCCAAATGGAAACAAATGACGTCACACATTATAGATATATAAAAAAGAATGTATAAACATAAAAATGTTTTAAAATAATCCTCGGACTTTGTCTATTTCATAAATCCCAGACAATTTCATTATGGACTGATACAAATGTTTACATTATTTCGTAAGCTGTATCGAAGTCTGACGTTCAACTTTCCTAAGAAGCATAAGCGAAAGAGGTGAGGAGGTAATTTAACATAATGCTAATTAGTTATATACTCGGTCAGCTTCCTACATAAAATGTTGTAGTTGATAAATAAAATTTTAGAAACCGGTAAATAACTTGAAAATCGTTTGAAAAAAAAAAACAGATCAAAAATACAAAACTACTTTCGCAAATTAATATGCAACCGTTGAATAAATGGCATCCATATAAGATGTTAATAATACTAACTATCAATACAAAGCAATATTAAATCAAAATGAATCATACAAATAAAATAGTAAGCCATATAAAGTGCATCGCAGTTTATCTACTGATTATTACTATAAGAAAAAGTATCATCAAATTCAAAGTTTAAACATATTGTATGCTAAAAAGTAGACTATGCCTACAATTTAAGGTCAGTTTTCTTCTTTAGTTTAAAAAAGGAGTTTTTATCATAAATTCTGATAATTTCTCATTTTTCATGAAAGCATAGAAAACAGTGTTCATTTGAAGATCTACAAGTTCTAGGTATTTTTTAAATTTTCCATTTTAACTTAGGAGTT